>BMAU01009477.1:600000-1050214 GCA_019973935.1 Trichonephila clavipes | reverse complement strand
GAATCATTTTGTAAAAGATTGAGTCATATCCTTTCCAGAGGACTATTAATGTCAATTTTGTTTATTACCGCATTCCGAAGCAGTGCCGTCTGGTGGGCTGTGGAGCGCCGGCACGAATGATTTTTTGGTAGAGGCCTACTAACCCCCGCCGGTTCAACACGTCACGTTTTTTGCGCATTTCGCGCCCAGCGCGGTTTCAGTCCAAGCATGAGAAATGTAATTAATTTCCCCGTCTTCTAAAGGTATAACTCAACTTTTAATTAACCTAATTTCTGCATGCCTCTTTCTCCTTGTAAATATTCCCCTTTAACTTGAAATAAATTCTTTTTTTACTTAAATGAAGTATCTGCGTTTAAATGACTTTGATTCTATTAATTCATCCCTAACCCTTTAATACTTACCCCTAGACAACTTCCTCACCAATATAAAATCCCGACTTCTGAAGAGTCTGATTTTTATTCGAAGATTTTAGTAGGACTCCCACAGAAATAATTGGGGTATCACCCGGGATTTGATTTCAAAAATCTTCTCTAAATAATTAGTTTGATGAACTCCTAGCCTTCTCTTTAAAAAGAAAAAAAACCCATTTTTGGCTGCTCGCCTAAATTACAAACGGACTGAATAGAAAATGCACGGATTGCCTCTCACTAACATCGGTTAATCTTAGGTGAATAAAATAAAGCGACTCCCGGAGTCAAGAGCTTCAATTTCGTTTTTATTTGTATCTAATTTAATAACGAATTGAATTGCATTTCATGTGTACGTACGGCTTTCATTTCCTTTGGTTGCGTCATTGACCTTGAACAGCGTCAACTAGTAAAATTCATGTTCTAAACATTTGCAATTTCTATGACTCATATATAGTTTAACATTTCTTTCTCCCGCAGCCGTTGGGTAATTAATCATTGTCATGAGTATTCGAGAAATATATTTTGAAAGAACTATGTTTTTAGAATTTATTGATGAAAGATTCCTACATGATCTAATTTTTAATGGTGTATTTTTATCATTCAATATATAAATATTTTGAGTTCATTTTTGACAGAATTATTATGCTTTCTATTGTAACGTTTGTTTATTCTTAAAATTTGCTGATGAGGATCCTAAAATTTTATTTTATTATTGTGATAAAAAAATATATGAGCTTTTTCTTAAAGTGACTAACTCTAATTGTTCGCTTTTTTTTTCAATAAAGAAATTAAATTACTAAATTCTTTTCCATATCACAATAAATTTAATCATAGTTTTAAAACAAGATTTATATTAATTTATTTTTTCTTTCAAATTCTTTTTGCATTTATTATAAGGAAATGAGATAACTGATAGATTAAATGGTTTAAAAAAAAGTTTTGTTTTTAGTTGAAAATAATAATTTGACTTTTTCAAATTAAGCATTGCGCATTTTATCTCGCACTGTTGTCTTTACAAGTTGCTGGTTTAAAATAATTCTAAATGAATAAAATTTGATTGTTTCAATGTATATTTAGTGTATTTTGATGCAGTATCATTTTAACTTGAATTTTGGTAAATGAAACGAGATTTTTGTCTACAGCAACATCATTTTCTATGTTTGAACGCGTGACAATTTTGTTAATTCCTTTGGTTACTATCTAAAATTAATTTTAAATTTTAAAATGGCGTATCTCGGCAAAGTTTAATGTGAAGATTTATTTGTCTTAGCCACAGAATTAAATTTAGAATTCGATAAATCTGTGACCATTGCCACAATCAAAGATCTAAATATTGGTAGTGAAAATTATGACGAAGTACTGACCAAAAACATGCATTCAACGATTGTTGAGGAACGCAAAACCAGGGAGAAAAAGGAAGAGCAAAAAGTAAAATTACGCATTGAAGAACGAGAAGAAAAATTACGCATCGAACAATTGAGGTTAGATGAGCAAAAACGGAAAAATGAATTTGAGTTGGAAAAGTTAAGTATCCAAACACAATCCAAGTTAGGCGCTGATACATTCAAAGAAAGTTATACTAAATTTCTCGTCAAAGAAGTTTCAAAGTTTATACATCGTTTCGATTTGGAAGAAGACACCAGTCTTTATCTAAATCTATTTGATTGCGTCAACCTCAGAGATTAAATATAAATCAAGAAAATTGAGTTTCTCATCGGTTGGGCTTATTACTGACGGAAGTATCTCACATCATAGCGAGAGAGCCTGACGATAAAGCCAACTCTTACGAACAAGTTAAAGATTTACTGCTGAAACGCTTTAAACTAACACCAGAAAAGTTTCGACAACTTTTTGTCACTCACCAAAAGCACCTGAGAGAACATGCATTGATTTTTACCATGAGTTAAACACTTACTTCAACGGATGGATAGATGGATTGAAGGTAGATACTTTCGACAAATTATCAGATCTAATCATAACAGATCAACAAAAACGAAAAACTCCTTTTGAATTTAAGGAATATTATCTTGATGAATGGGCAAATATGAACTCCCCTGTTCAATTAGCAGAAAAACTAGAAGAGTTCGAAGACTTAAAGAAGACTCTGAAACAAAAATCTAGCAGTCCATTTGTGAAGAAACAATAATTCAAATCCACAGAAAAAAATCGCAGATATGAAGCACCGGGAAAATTCTAGTATAACAAGAAAGCTAAGAAGTTGCCAGCGTCAATAAATTACAACAAATATTACGTAGCTCCTGACAACAAGTAGAAATTTGTTCAAAGATATCAAGACAGCACGCAGAAAGAGTATTATAACAAAAATTACGAGAAACACTCAAATCACAATGCTTCCAAGCATGCTCAGATGAACTATTCAAAATCACAGAAATTCAAAGAACCTCCAAAAGAAACTTGCACACTTTTCATTAATGAAGGTTTACGTACTAAAGAGATATTTTTTGGAAATGTGAAAATCACGGCGCTCATAGACAGTGGTAGTACCGTAAGTTTGATACGAGAAAACACGAGCAGAAGAATAATGGATCCAACAAAATTATCGAAGAACAAGATGCTTCTCACAAGTATTGGTAAAGTGCAAGTGACAACTATCGGTTCCTTGGAACATGAGTTCGAAATGGATAATGAAAATTACTCGTTAATTTGGCATGCTGTACCTGCTGATAAATTTAAATTCGAAGCAGTTATTGAAACAGATCTTTTGGAACAAGGTTAGATAAGTTTCACTAAAGAAGGAGTTAAATTCAACAAATATGAGAATCATTCATATCTTATGCAAATATCTGCTGAAAATATTCAAGAAGAACTAGACCTGCGTCATGTTGAAAATAGTCCAATCAAGAATGAACTTGAAAAGTTAATTCAAGGCTACAAGCCAGAAAAAACAGCATCCAAACGTCCCAATAAGAATTATTCTAAAAGACGAAGAACCAGTCTGCCAACTCCCTCGTCGACTAGATTTCACTGAAAAACAAGAAGTAAACAAACAGATAAAAGAATGGCTCAACGAAGGCATTATACGTCCGAGTTCTTCGGAATATGCAAGTTCATTCGTAATGGTATTAATAAAGATGGATCTTCGAGAAGGTGCATTGACTACATAAAATTGAATCAGAAGCTTGTGAAAGATATATTTCCGTTACCTCTCATCGAAGATGTTTTTGACACTTTGCAAGAAGCAAAGGTATATTCTACATTAGTTTGGCGCAATGGTTTCTTTCACGTCGATGTTGACGAAGATTGCAAAAAGTATACATCCTTTATCGTCCCAGACGGACAATTTGAATTCAACGAAGTTAATTTTGGACTAAGCACAAGTCCAGGAGTTTTCCATTGCTACGTATCAAGTATATTTAGAGATCTTACTCGAAAAGGAATTGTAATCAGTTATTTAGATGATCTCGCCATTCCATCGAAAAACGAAGATGAAAGTCTAGAAAAGCTTGAAATTGTTTTCGAAGTCGCAAAGAAATACGGATTAGAAATTAAGTTCAAGAAAAGCCAATTCTTAAGAAGGAAAATTGAATTTCTAGGTCACATTGTAGAAAGCGGAACTTTTAAACCATCTACAACAAAGACATTGGCTATCCCAAAATTTTCAGAACCAACGACAATAAAACAAGTACAAAGTTTTCTTGGCTTAACTGGGTATTTCCACATGTACATCAAAATTATTCAAAGATAGCTAAACCGCTTAGCTATTTAACAAGAGAATAAAATCTCTTTGTTTTGGGGCTCAACAAAAAGAAATTGGAAATATGAAGAAAATCATGTCCGTAGGCCCAATCTTGCACATTTACAAGTATGGAAGAAAAACAGAACTGCATGAAGACGCTTTTTGTGACGAATCTATACGGAACTTTATCACTAACCTTCTGAGACCGACCTTTTTAGGAAATTTAATTCCCTACCTATTTCCAATCTACTCCAAAAGGGACAGGATTCTCTTATTATGCAGATTAGATTCAGTATTTAAGTCAAACGGAAATAGTAAAGTTAGAGCAATAGGAGATAGATATTGAAACATAGAGTTATAGTAATTTGAATTGAAATATTGTAGTTGGAGATAATTTGTTCTCATGAAAATTGAGATTCCGAGTGGTAAATATAAAATCGTATTTAAAGTCTCATTAAAGTTTTAAGAGTGAGATTAAGTTAAATGTTCATTAAGAACATTATTGAATATAATTCTGGGATCTCTTATCGTGGTAATTTCTGCGTGATCGTTATTTAATGAATTGATTAATTGGATTATTAATTATTTAATTTAAAAGATTATTATAATTAAAACCTCATATATATCCGCCTTGTTGTTGTTAATAAGTCTTTGATTCTATTTGGGAAAGATATCTAAATAAAGAAAGTTATTTATAAGAATGGCTACTGGTTCATTTACGTCTCCTAATTATTCTAGTTCTCAAAGTGAGGTCCTTAGGGGACCATTACAGCTTGTAAACAAGGGTACGGTGCAATTTTGTTATAAGATGCCGAAGATGGAAAGTTACACCCCGTTTACTACATGTCGAAGAAGACAAATACAGCAGAAGAGAAGTATGACAGCTACGATCTAGAGGTACTAGCAGTTATCAACGCATTAAAGCAGTTTCGTGTTTATCTTTTAGGACAACACTTTAAAATAGTAACTGACTGTTCAGTGTTTCAGAAGACTATGCAAGAAAAAAGAGCTAATTACTCACATATCTAGATGGACGCTTCAATTAGAAGAACTCGATTATGAAATAGAGCACAGAGCTGGAAGTCGTATAAAGCACGTTGATGCTCTTAGCCGATATCCCGTAATGATGGTATGCAATGATACATTAACTTCAAAACTTAAACACGCACAAAAGGAAGATGACAACATCCAAACATTAAAATCACTTCTAGAGAAGCAAAAATCAGAAGAATTTTTTGAGCAAAATGGTATACTCCACAAGTACTTAAATGGTCGAGAATTAATTGTAACCCCTAAAGCAATGCAAGCTGAAGTAATTAAATTGATTCACGAAAATGGTCATTTCTCAGTAGGAAAAACAGAAGAAATTGTGAAACAGGAATTACTTATCCCAAATTTAACCAACGTCGTTAAAAAAAGTAATAGTTAATTGCGTTCCATGTATCTTAGTTAATAAGAAAACTGGCAAAAAGGAAGGGTTTTTAATACTATTTCTAAGTAAAGCATTCCTCTAAGTACGTGCCATAATGACTTCATTGGTCCCTTACCCTCCAAAAATAAACGTTATCAACACATTTTCACCGTAGTAGACGCATTTACGAAATTTACTTTGCTATATCCCGTCAAAACTGTGTCTGCTGAAAGTGCCCTGGAAAAGCTAAAACAACAGCAGAAAAACTTTGGTAATCCCATCAGAATTATCTCTGACAGAGGTTCAGCGTTCACTTCTAAATTATTCAACGTCTACTGTAATGAAGAGAACGTTCAACATCTACAAATAGCAACAGGAGTTCCTCAAGGAAACGGACAAGTTGAACGAATTCATCGAACTTTGATTCCAGTTCTCACCAAGCTATCATTAGACGACTCAACGAAATGGTACAAATACGTCGACAGATTACAGAGAATACTAAACAGCACTATATGTCGCAGTACAAAATGGACACCATTCGAACTATTAGTAGGAACCAAAATGCGTAACAAGTAAGAAATCCTAATCAAAGACTTACTGTTAGAAGAAATGGCGAAAGATTTACTAAAACAAGGCGAATTTTTAAGATACGATGCAAAAAAGAACATCGAAACCCTACAATCTGATAATAGAAAGACGTATAACAGAAGAAGAAAGAAAGCTTCGTTATACAAAGAAAGTGATTTAGTAGCTATGCAGATGACCCAATTTGGAGCTGGACTGAAACTAAGACCAAAGTTCTTAGGCCCTTACAAAGTAACGAAAGTGAATTCTAAGGATAGGTATGAAGTGGAAAAGATTGGCCAGCATGAAGGACCGAACTCAACCACCACCTCAACTGATTTGATGAAACATGTTTATGCTTAAATGAATTTTTTTACATTAGTCATTATTTTTAATTTTTGTCATACTATATCCCTCTTGAGAAATTAATAGATGTCCTATGTTAACACTCGTTTCCATTAATCATTTTTAATTCACTTGTAACATTTATTATATTTTCATATTATCCTTTATCTTTGGATTGATACATGATTTTTTTTCTCATGGTTTAGTTAATTGTAGATCACAATATAGAATATTTATGTTTTATATGCTTTACTTTAGGTCCGGAATTGGAAATATTAGGTATGCATCTTTTCATATGTAATATTTTATTTTATTATCTTTAAGAACCGTATTATTTGTCTTTATTGCATCCACATTCCAATAATTATCAAATTTATAGTAGTAACTAAAAATAGTATGCATTTAAAGTACTTTAGCTCTCAACATTCTCTAAGTGCTGAGAGACCAGCTCTGTCTGAAGAGGGTTATTTTGTAGGATTTTACGTTTGAATCATTTTGTAAAAGGTTGAGTCATATTCTTTCCAGAGGACTATTGATATCAATTTTGTTTATTACCGCATTCCGAAGCAGTGCCGTCTGGTGGGCTGTTCGAGCACCGTCACGAATGATTTTTGGCAGAGGCCTACTAACCCCCGCCGGTTCAGCACGTCACGTTTTTTGCGCATTTCGCACCCAGTGCGGTTTCTGTCCAAACATGAGAAATTAATTTTCTAAAGGTATAACTCAACTTTCAATTTATCTAATTTCTGCATGTCTCTTTTCCCTTTGTAAATATTCCCCCACTTTACTTGAAATATAAATTCTTTTTTTTTTACTAAAATGAAGTATCTGCGTTTAAATGACTTTGATTCCATTAATTCACCACTAACCCTTTTAATACTTACCCCTAGGCAACTACCTCGCCAATTTAAAATCCCGACTTCTGAAGAGTCTGATTTTTATTCGAAGATTTTAGTCGGACTCCCAGATATATATATAATGCAATTATTTATGAAATCAAATGGCCTTTTATTTCAGCAAAATTGCTACAGTTGCAATTTGATAAAAATTATCTGTGTCATCACCCATTTTGCGATATTCAATGCTTCACCACATTCACACTCACTTTTGCGTGATTAAATTTTTATACGTCAGTATGAATTAGGATTGGCGTAATTTACTGTATTTAACATTAAATGAAAAGTAATTGATTTACACTAGAGGACTGTGAATATTATCTTTGACTAAAAGTAATTTTTTTCCACTTCAGAATTTATTAAAAAGAACACGGAAGAGAAGTAACAAATAGAAGTAATACTATTATATGGTTGAGAATAAATAAACTATTTTCAGAGTATATGCATGTTTTGAAGATTTAAGAAGCAGAAAAATAAGATTATCACCCTTATCTACCCCACACACTAATCAGTAAGAATCACACTTTTATAACAGCTAAAAGTTTGGGAGGAGGAGGAGGGTTGGAACTCAATAATTAAATTAAACAGGAATTTATGTATGATGTCCATTATATAGGTAAACCTGTCTTAAAATTTTAGAACATTCTTAGAAATAAAATTTTAGTTTTATAATTAGATACATATTTCTATAGATAAACTCTATTTAAATTATTTAAAATTAGCAAGGATATAAAAATTACGACCAGAAAATCTTGTAAAAAATTCTGATCACTTTTTCTTAAAACAATTTAAAACATGCTTTGTATGCTTAAACTAATATAAATTTACAAGTGCTCTTAGTAATTTGTAAATAATTGGCCGTAGGATTTTTAACAAAGTAGGCATCCTTTTAAAATAATTTACTGTAAAGAAACAATTGTGTGAAATTGTAGTTTCTATTGTTGCTAAGGTAAAAAATATTTCAATAAATCTTTTCGTTCATTTTATAGGCATTTAAATAAGGGAATTTATTTTTAATTCGGCTGTTAATATAGTTATTTTAGAAGAGGAAACCATAAAAGAGTATCCTATGGTTTCTTATGGAACGAGAATTCTTTCATATTTATTTTTTGTCAATTTTTAACTTTCTCTTTAAGAAAACTTATTGCGTGTAAATTAGGCATAGCATGTGAGAGAGAGAGAATTAAGATCTTTTTCATTCCATTTAATTAAAAACTATAACACAGGCAGTATGTAATTCAATTTTTGTCTTGTTCAAACTCGAATTTTATTAGGTACAAAAAAAAAGAATCGCTTCCACAAATATGTATTTATATATGAATAATTACATTTAGCAGTAACATGTAATTGAAATCCGCTTCTTCAGTATTTTATTTGGCATAAATTTAGTAACAAATTGAGTCGAGTTTATACATTATGTGTGTAGATATATGATTATACTATGGAAGGATATATACTAATTAACGTTTGAAAATGAGTTTAATTTATAATCTGATCTAGCTTTCAAGTATGAGAAAAAAATCGTTTCTGATTAATTTTGGAAGTCTGCTCTTTTATTTTACAGAGAGAGTTTGATTTAAAGTGATAAAATATTAAGCTTTTAAAAAATTTTCGTTTCTATTAAACAAAAATATCAGAGAAACTCGATTCATTGTCAGAGTGAAAACCATAGCTTCCGGTCAATCCATCATTCGACTTGCATCATTCATTAGAATATATATTCATATTGAATTGTTATTAATAAAACAATTATTTACGATTACGTAACGAATAAATGTAATTCAATGACCCACAGTATGAGCGAAACAAATAAACGATTCAATAAAAATCTATCAATGAATATCCAGTGCACAAGATATCTAAAATTATAAATAAACATTGAATTTTGTAGAATAGAAAACTAAATACGAAAATAAGCATTTCAAAGCATAGAATTGAAAGGGATCGGAGCACATGCTCGTACATCCTTACAGTTCCGAAACTTGGCCATTACTGAAGATTGTTCTGTCCGCCAGAGGGAGTGCAGTCTCTCTACTGTTAATATGAGAAGAGTCTAAACAACGGGGAGGGGGTTACACTATTAATTTTGAATTATATATCCCAATTTAAATTATTACTTGATATGTTTTAAATTATTGATGCTTGATATATTATTATTTGAATTTTACATTGGTTTCGGAAATTTTTAATTGAAATTTTTATATATTTAGTGGAAGTGTGGGTAAAATTTAGCAGAGCATTTTTTACCCTATACCTTTCACAGTATTTAGTACTCTATACCTGTTATTCTCCAGTACAGTAATTCGTGTATAAATTTTTAACTCCTTAATTAAAAAGGGGAAACACATGTCTTTCTTGTTAAAAGGGAAAAAAGAGGATTTGTTAGAGTCATCTACAGAGTTAGGTTTAGAGGCGACAGTCAACATGACTAAGCCAATGTTAAAAAATTTAATAACCAAAAGTGCAGGGTACGATGAGGAATACACCAAATTGATGTACGAAGGTATCGTTGAAGAGAGAAGAGAGAGAGAGAGAGAATATTATTAGAAGAAAGGAAACGACGGGATAATTTAGAGTTAGAGAAACTTAGAATCGAAGCTCAGATCGGATCAAATCAGGAAATATTGAGTAGGAATAATTGCACACCTAGTAATGAATTGAACAAACTGCTACCTAAATTTGATATGAAAGAGGATATCAGCTTATTTTTAATATTGTTTGAGCGCCAAGCATGTATGATGAATGTGCCGAAAGAGTTTGGGGTCTCACACCTGTTAGGCCTACTCCCACAGGAAATCACACAGTTGATCGCTAGAGAACCTCAACAAGAGGCGAGGGATTATGACCACGTGAGGTCTTTGCTTTTGAAAAGGTTTAAATTGACTCCAGAGAAGTTCAGGCAGCTATTTGTTACACATCAGAAAAGTTCGGATAAAACATGGCGTGATTTCTACCAAGAAGTTCAAACATTCTTTAATGGATGGATTGAAGGATTGGACGTAAAAACATTTGACAAACTACGGGATCTGATGATAGCTGACCAGATGAAGAAAAGAGCCCCTGTCGAATTCAAAGAACGTCACCTAGACGAATGGCCAAGTATCAACTGCCCAGTTGAAGAATTTGAGGATGTCCGTAGGACGTTGAAATAGAAAACACATACTTTAACACTTGTTCGAAGACCTGAAGTTAGGGGATCGAATCAAGCGGAGAATTTCAGGAAATTTGAGAACAGGAAATTTCAATCCTGAAAGAAGATATTTAGACACTCTTCCGAGTAGAGATTTTGATAAAAGAGCACCTAGGAGATGTTACATATATCATTCTATAGATCATTTGAGTTTTAATTGCCCTAAAGCAATGAAAGAGATCAAAAGAGAACAACCCAATTCCCAAGTACAAAGCTGTTCTGTCGCACCGCAGAGAGAGAAAGGACTACCCTTAAAAACAATATGTTAGGCAATGAAATTGTATCGGCACTTATAGATACTGGTAGTACAGTTAGTCTAATCTGCGAAGATGTAAGCACAAAGATTGTTGACCATTCAAGACTATCCAAAACAAACACTGTGTTGTACGGGGTTTAGGACAAACTGAAGGAATAACCAAGGGCTCCTTTGAGTATCATTTTGTCTTGGACAAAGATCAATATTCTTTAACGTGGCATGCGGTGCCAACCAAACAGCTCAATTTTGAAGCCATTATAGGTACAGACATTTTGGGACAAACTTCTTTGAATTTCACCCAAGAGAGTGTTATGTTCCATAAGCATGAGGGAAAGGCATGTCTAATGCAAATATCCGGAGTACATCCTGAAGATGAGTTTGATTTCAGTCACATTCTTGACTCACAAGTGAAAAATGATCTAACCAGAATAATTTCATCCTACAAACCTGAGAAGACTGAATCCATAGATGTGACGAGGAGGGTAATACTGAACGATGATATCCCAGTCTATCAACCAGCACGTTGGTTGTCGTACGCGGAAAAGAAAAGTGTGAACAAACACATTGAAGAATGGCTCGAACAAGAAATAGTCAGACCAAGTTCATCCGAGTATGCTAGTCCCATAGTACTTGTGAAGAACAAGAAAACTTATAATAAGAAAAGGAAAAAGGCTCCCGAGTACCAAGTTGGTGATTTGGTAGCAGTACAACGTACACAATTTGGGGGAGGCCTTAAACTTAGACCAAAACTTTTTGGACCATATCAGATTACGGAAGTGAAACCTAGAGACAGATATACAGTTGAGAAATTAAGAAAAAGAAAAGAGAGAAAGTTGAAAGAGAAAGTTGAAATTATTGCGGCGCTGAACGAGACAGACGCGAGAGGAAGAGAGTCCGGTTTTACAGGGGAGAAGCCACGTTTTTCGGTCAACGTGGAGGTCAATAGACTTAGCGACAATTGAGAGTATGCTCCGTGAAATAACTCATAAAATTTTAATTGTAAATAATCTAATGTTTCATTAAACAGTAATTTCATTCTAATCTGCTTATTTCTTTGAATATCAAGATCCCGAACATGACTTAACCCTAGACACCTCTACACATTATATATATATATATATATATATAAACTTTTTAAAGAAGCGTGCAAATAACCAAATATCATACAAAAAAAGGATAACCTACATGAAATTGAGACTTGTAAAACACATGACTTTTTAACAAATTTAGTGAATTCAATGCAAAAAAACTACATTATTTTTTTAAAACACATTTAATACAATTGATCACATACAAAGTACATTTGTTATTTTGATAAATAGTTTTGAAATGAGACAATCTAAAACATAGTTTAAAAATAGAATATAATACATTGTTGACTATAATATTGTGATATTGGTTGTTAAATAACACGGAAACATTAGTTTGTGGTGCCTCAATTTCAATAGTATGCGACTGCATTAAATTTGGTAAAACACCATTTTCAATAATTTGACCAAAAAACCAAAGTTTACTTTTGCTTTTATCTCAACTTTCTTATTATTGTATTCTCTGTATTTTAATGTTGGATCATATCTGCAATCTGCTGTATTATGGGATGAGATTTATTTTTGTGATAATTTAGTTAAGAAAGAAAAAATACAGCATTTTTATGTAACAAAATTTATTTCAAACGTATAGAGAATCTATTTGATATAGCATGACTACGATAAACGACTACGATAAACCTGGATCCCCATTTAATTAGTTATAATTGTAAGGGGTATATCAGGGTGTTGACTCATAATAAAATAAATTCTCATCGGAAAACTTGATCAGTTCAAACTTTATAAGAAAAAAAAAAAGCAAAAACAAATCTTTCTTTACAGCCTTGACTTTCTCTACAGCCTGTGTGACGTATATTCAACGACACTACGAATAACCAAAGACCTCCCTCCCTCTAATCTTTCGTAGAAAGTTAGGGGCCATAAAAGAGATAGACATCTGCTTCGCTTTGCTTTACTCCGAGTCTTCCTAGCTTCTGCTGAAGAGCACCGTCTTATTCAGAAATATATCTCAGACAATAAATTTGTGATGTACCTCCCCTTGAAAGTACATCCCTCGAAGTATCAGCGTGAGCTAGAGGTGTAGGGTTAGCGAAAGAACTCGGATCATACATTATCTTAATATGACTTTATTAAGATATTCAACTTAAACTTTTAACAAATATAATTACAATAATTAATATGAGAGAATCTACGATGACACAATACGCAACACACAATATATATATTTATATTTATAATATGATTAATTCTAATTCTCAGACCAATCTCAATAATCGAACCTCTTATTCCTCAATTCTAATAAAGTGTATTCAATCCTACCTTATATTATTCCGTAATGCTACTTGTCTTTATCTGCAATGGTATGCAGCTTGACGGTTAACTTCTAGTCGAACACCAATATGTTTATCCACGACAAGTAGAACTTAAATCTTGAACCACGAACTGCAATAATCATCAACTGCCACAACGCACATCAATTGTCTAACATTCCTTTACATTACCATCCCGCTTACTCTAAGATCGTATATTTAAAGTCGGTTTATTTGCATTTCTTCTTCACATTTCGTTTCTTGGATTTGGTTGGAAAAGAGTTTCCATTAATTCTGGCCCAAAGAACCCAAAGGACTTGTTAAAAAAAAAGAAGCGTAAGACGTCACAACTCCTCCAAGAAACAAAACGTGACTTATGCGAGGGTCTTAATGGCCCTTAAGAAATAACGTGCTTAAATTTTATTCTAACCGTTAATTTCTAATGCTTCACTTAAATTTTAATTTTCACTATTCATCTTAAGTTTAATTTTTAATATTTCTCTTTAATTTGAATTTCCACATCTTCAATAAATTTTACTTAATTAAATAGACTAACATTTATAGTCATGCATTTTAATCACGGTAGATTCTCACATGTACAGAATAAATAGACGTGTCCCATCTGGGTAACAGAGCCGGGGAAAAACCATATATGACTTAAATGGTAGAAAAAAAAGAGGCCGACACGTCTCTTAACTAACTTAATTCTACCTAAATGTTTACTTAATTTTTAACAATTTTTCTTCTTTACGGCTTTTCATATCCGTCATGAAACATTAGCTTTGTTCTTTGTAGAAAGATAGACTTCAGGGTCTGTCACCCTGAAACAAAAATCTTTTAAGTGATTTGAAAAAAAAACAAAGTTTTACATATTATGATTACATTTCACAATTTTTATATAGTACATATCACTTTTAATTTGTAACTAATTTCTAGACATATTTTTCATCTGGTTCTTTCAAAAACTTCCCCTCAAATCGCGTAGCGCTGGTTAAATGTTATGTTAATATGCTATCTACGCCGCGTTTCCCAAAACCAGATGTTCCTTAATATGAAACAATATAACAACACATATATATACACTATACAATTAAAAACATTTTTCAATAAACAAAACAAACAACCAAAGGAATTGTAGCATCTTAGCGAAGTCATAACAGAAGTAAACAAATGCATTTTTACAGTTGTTTTCTCCAGAATTATGCAAAAATTTTACAAGACAAAAGTTTTTTCTTTTCTAGAAATACACTCATTTTAGTGTCCAATTTTGCGTGGCTTCTAAAATTTTATTTATCCCACCGTGACTTGGCTTAATTGCAAAAATTCTTCCGACCACTTGTTCGAAAGAATATAAAAAGAAACGATACAACCTAGTTCTTATGACTTGTAGTTGGCGTTTCCTACCAATACCTCCCGTGACAAGGATTTCTTTGTACACGTTCCTCTCCTTTCCTGGTCTTGCCGTTGTTGATCACCTCCTCGTCTGGCATTCTTGTTGCTTGATCTTGTTCGCTCTTCGATGCATGGACTATCGTTCCTTTCTCTGCCTTTTCTGGATCGAACAGGTCCTCCTTGTTGTGTCTTCCTCTCTATGGTCAGTCGGGACTCCTCACTTTTCCCTTTTCTTGGTCTCAGATTGTAACAGATTAGATTAGATTTTTAATAAATATTTAAAGTACTTGCAAGGGTTAGAAGAGTAATGTAAATTCAGAGATGCGAGTGAGTGAATATGAGATTTTATGACGCAAGAGCCATATCTAGCTATACTGCGCCAAACATTTGTGAAAATCTGTGATCTAGACGGGAAAAGAAAGAAAGGATAAATTGAATGACAAAAGAAGGAGGGTCGTAAATAGAGAAGGATCACTAGGGTACCCCAGGTTCGTGATACCCATGTTTACCAAAGATAAATTCAGAGATGCATCCTTTTCTTAAAAAACTTTTTCCTTTGTTATATCATACATTAAAAGTAATATAGGTTAGATATGGAAAGGGAAAAACTCCATGGGATTTTCTTATTACGATGAGAAATTGCAGGTGTTTAGTAACAGCAATGGTATTACCAGAGGCGTAACGGACAATATTAGGGACCCCCTGCAAAGTCCGGTTTTGGACCCCAAGCCGGAAAACGATGATATAACATAGACATTGCCCCCCCTAGAATCCTGCTCCTCCTCGCAATGCGGGGGTGCACGTCACGTCACTGGGTGTTGCTCATGTCTTCATCCATACCTCTAATGCGCAAAAACAATTGATAGGAGGAACAGCTAACCAGTGATTTATTCATTGCAATTAAAAAATGGCGAAGCTTGCTTGAATTTTTCACTATCTGAGTCACGGTGTTTTTACCCATATCTGCAACAAGGCGGGAAATGGTATTTTCCCTGAAAGCTTTACAATTTTTAAATTGTTTCGACTTTTCTCGGCAAAGTTCCAAACTAAAAATCCCTCAATTTTCTATCATTCCATTAGATGTTCTATTTCAATTTAAACAATTTCCGATTTTTCTTGGCTCTGTTCTGAGCATCAACAAAGCCTAAGAACACTTTCTTCCAATCTTTGAGCTGTATATGGGAAATTTAAGGTTTCTCAACATTGTTGATTAACTTTATGTTGATTTTTTTAAGAATCGGCAGAGCAAAAAATTTGTACATATCTGTTTACTTATCAGTTATAAGGACCATGAGTTGGGAAATTACTTTTCCGCATTGTTGCCAACCTGGTGGAGTTCTCATTCTACAGTTTATTCTGTACTATAATCCATCTAATGTTGGTATTACAATAGAAAAGTTTGTTGGCCCAAACTATTTGAATTAAAGAAGGATTTTGTTTTGTGTATCGGTGACAGAGATGTAGCAAAAAAAAAAAAAAAAAAATACAGAACAACGTAAAATTTGCAAGTTGAAACTATTGATCATGATAGTGCGCACCTTGAAGAGTTTTTTCGATTTTAATTAGCTTCAGAATCCTTCAAGTTTAGTTTTTAAGGGGTTTATTTGTCCCAAAGTTTCCAGAGCAGAAAACTATTATTGCTATTACTTTTCTGTTATAATTTTTATTCATCTTTATCTTTTCGCAAGTTATTTTTCTCCTTTAGATTCAAATATTTGTTTCTGTTAAATCATTCGTTGTTGTGAAGTCCAATTTGCAGCTCGTTTAAAATTTATAATGTAAGCCCTCATTAAAAATTATTTTAAATTTTTGGTTACTCTGTATTGTACCGAGTTTTACCTTCCTCAAAAATATGCTTGCTAAAAATATGCTATGCTTCTTAAAAAATATCTAATGTGTGACACTGATTTAGAAGGAGAATTATAATACGATTTTTAGGCTATGATGGGGAATATGAATATAGCGTATCTTGGACTTGTGACGTAAATAAAGGGTTGTCGAATTTATTTTTTATAATCACCTCACTCATTCTAACTCATAAAAAAGCAGAATTTTTTTATAAAATAAGTAGTCATTATTTGTGCAGCAAAATATTCTTCCCCATGAAATGCCACATTATAAATATGTGTGTATGCAATAAATTCTGGAAGCAAAAAATATATGTATTTTCTGTAATTTAAAAAAATTTCTAGATTATTTCTTACATTTCATCACTTTGAAGATGCTTTACATGAGTAATCTGCGTTCACAGCAAAAGTTTCCTGCGTAAGTAATGTGATTTCATTAAGTTGAAGTTATCAGTACTGTGTAAGAAACCCTCCTCCCTTTAATGCATTCATGCATCATACAAAAATATTTTTCAGCATTCTAAAATTAAACAGCTGCATTTTCAAGTAAGGAGTAAAATATATAAAAAAAATAATTTCAATACATTCAAATTGACACACATAAATTAATTATATTTTTTTTTTATTCTTAGTAAGTACTTTAGCCCAACTACAAAGAATTAACAAAATAGTTGAACTTTAAACACATGTGACTTTCCAAAACAATACAAACATGAATATGACATTTTTCCGATTTAATTTTTACTTTAAACTACGTAATTTTTTAACAATCAGAGCTTTTGAATCAAGTCGAAGACAATTTAGTTAGAAATGAAAGATGTATTTTTAAACCCCTAGTAAAAGAAAGGAATCTACACAAATGAAAAAGACATTTTTAATTTTGGAGAATGAACTAAATAAGGTTTATTAAAAAGAATGAAGTCACAAAAAATATGTTGACATTTTCAGAAAAAAATTATATACTAAATTATTAAACTGAAGTAAAACAAAGCCCTGCAATTTGAATTGAGGAACTAAGAGAGTAATTCCCGCAAGGGCTAGCATAATTCAGAAAAAAAATCTCCTCTGTCTTATGAGTCAAAGAAACAGCCATCAATTCCCAATTTTCCTTGCTGTAGAAAATTTTCAGCTTGCAAATGATAACTATCCAAGTTTTTTCAAAAAGTTTGGTTGGATTTTTTTTTTTGCTAACAAGAGCTAGTTGGGTGTCTTGTTGCGTTAAATATTCATTTAAGATATTGAAATAAGTTGAACTTTTGAATACTTGTGAAAATAAGAAAGTAAATGATGATAATTAAATCTTAGGTACACCGGTATAAGAAATTCAACTCTTAATTTAAAAAAAAAATACAAATAATTTCCGAGGAAGAGGGTTTATTTACCAGGGCAGACATGTTTAAAGTTGACAAATAGAAAAAGTAATACGGTGACAGTTAAATGCAGGGCATTGAAGCAAACTAAGGCGTCTAATATAAAGCGACATGGCAAAATGAATACTCAGAAGCGCTCTCATTAAAATATTGGATGCTGGTGAGTGAAAGGACAGTGCCCAATTCGTAGCCTACAAAAACGTATATCAATGTTTCTACCATTTGCTCAGGGCTAAAGAAATACCGTTGGTTGTATGTTATTAAGTTTATTGTCTGCGGTTCCATTGCGACGGCCAATGGTATCGATTAAAGAACTCTTCTTGGAGAACAGTGACTAATTTTTCAGGGCAGTAATGCTCCATATCACCGTGAAAATGTTGTCCAGAAATGGTTCGAAGACAGTACTGTAAATATATAGTATTAACTGACCAGCAGGGACGTCTTAAGGTATGGGCCAACTGGGCCTCGCCTTCGGTGGGGTTGCGTGTCGTTCCTGATTCTGTCTTAATAAGATCATGATCCGGATAATTTTATTGGTCAAATATTATTCCCTTACATATTCTGTGAAAGAAAGGGAATTTCAAATTACATGTCAATTGACAAAGGTGGTAAGACTGTATTATTATGTGATGGCAGTTGTCCATGTCTAGGCCAAGACTTAATTCCATAAACGATCCTTCAACTCATTTAGTCGAAGTGCGGCCATTGGTTTAGCCGGTTTGTGCGTCGGTTTTTAAGTCGTGTCCATTTATTTGATTCAAATTACCATTTAAACGAGAGTATTTGACCCTGCCTGCTGTGTACTGTTTAGTTTTAAAAATCTCAAGTTGAGTCTGCTTTTGCATAGGTATTAAAAATCTTTTGATTTCTCTGGGCCCAAGGTCTCAAAGAGTCTTAAGACATCCCTGCTGACCAGGACAGTCTTCGGATCTTAATCCGATAAAGAACCTATGGCATAACATAGGTTGTTATATTTGGAAAAAAAATCTTCAAACAAACGCAAGTTAATTGCAGTTTTAATATTTCTTTCAACTATGTTGTCATGAAAGAACTTTTTGTGTATTTCACACATGTCCAAAAGATGTAGAGCCACAATTATAGCAAACTGATGTTCCATTAAACATTGATGTTAAAGCATGACACAAATCCTGTAATTTTCAAATGCCATGTTTAAAGCACCGTGATTTTAAAGTTTTGCGTTATTCTAGGATGCATATTATGTTTTTCTATATTGTGTTATTTTATACGTATCTCGTGTTCAGACAGCTGTACTGTAAAAAATACTTGCGGTAATAAAAAACTAGAGACAGATTTGAAATGAGCATTAAAAATACATTGGAATTGGTACCAACATTTAAGATAGTACAATAATTTCATAAAAGAAAAGTTACGTTTCACTCAAAAATTGGACAAGCGAATGAATATTAACGTTACCCTATTCAGCAACAGGAGGGTTTTGGGCGACGGACCTCGTAATTTTGAGCCGCGGTCAAGTGATGAAGACGATACCTAAGCTGGAACCCCTCCCCCTCTTCTAACTTCCACACCACATTAACGCGAGGACTTTTGAACCCCGACAGATTTAACGTGCATCAGCCTCTCTACGCGGTGCGTCTTTAGTGGCACTAGGCTCGAACTCAAAAATTGGACAAAATGAGCATGTTCAGGAACTTTTTACCACCACTGTGCGTGTATGTATGGAGTGTGTTGATCTCAAACCCTACCTTCAGCAACTGTTCTTCCTCTACGTCTGTGTGTATTTGTCAAATGATATTTTTTATTTTCCCCATTTTTCTCTTTGTTTTTCCTTATCATTGAATTGATACGACTTGAAAAGTTAACATTCAAAATTCAGTTCCTCCCCAAGAATATCTTTATCGCAGAATTTCAATAATTTCTCCTGTGCTGTTTTAATTTCGGTCTCACACACATATAATATGATCCTAAATCACCTCTTCATGTTTTCTGTGACGCCTCATTGAACACTATTGGAGCTATTTTGAAACAATCTGATAATTCTGGTACTCTTCACCCAGTATCTTATTCTAGAATTTTACGTGATTATGAAAAAAATTATTGTATCACAGAATTGGAATGTTTGGCCATATTAGATGCTCTTATGGTAAAAAATTCATAATCCACACTGATCATGCTGCTTTTGTTTGGCTTAAAAATGTGAAAAATTTAAGGGGTAGATTATTTCGTTGGTCTTTAAAATCAAGCATGTTTGATTATGAAGTAAAATATTTAAAAAGGACTAATAATGTTGAAGCTGACATGTTATCAAGACATCCTATTGCTCAATATATCCAACACTCTGTACATATACTTGAATTAAATGAGATAAAAACCCATCAATTTAGATAATATAAATGATCCTAAATATAAGAAAGTTGATATCTTTGTTCTTAAAAAGTAAAGTCTGTTTAAAATTGTTGTACCTTTTTCATTACGAAAAATTTTGCAAAATGCTCATGAACAATTTGGACATCCTAGTACTCAAAAAATGATAAATTTAATTACTTCTCAATATTATTGGCCTCATATTAACTCAGATATTTCAAAATTTGTTAAACATTGTAATGTATGTCAATTAAACAAAAAGAAAAGGCAAAAAAGATTTGGACTTTTACAGACTAACTCCCACAGATCAACCTTTTTAGTATATCTCTGTTGGTGGATTTAATTATTATAATTCTAAAAAAATTCTCCACTTAATAATTGATCATGCAACTCACTATGCTTGGGCTTTTACTTCTAAAAGTGAAACAGAAACGTATGCAAATTGTTTAAAACAACTTTTCCGAATTCAAATACCTATTAAACTGTTAACTGATAGAAATGGTGCTTTTATCTCATCTCGATTCAAACGTTTTTTAATAAATTATAACGTTAAACAGTTATTAACTACTTCTCATCATCCCCAGACAAATGGTAAATGTGAACGCGTGTAAATCAGTCTATTGTAACTAAAAATATTGTGTATTGTGTGTGTGTGTGTGTGTGTGTGTGTGTGAGATGTAAAGTAAATTCTTCTCCTACCAAAATTTCTTGGACCAAATTTCTAGAACAAGTAATCAATGAGTATAACTTAACACATCATTCAGTCACAAAATTCCCTCCTGCATATTTGTTATTTGGCACTTTACCATATACACCTGCATTAGCTCAAAACGGAAGAGTCTGAATTAAATTCCCCTTCCTTAATAGTCTCAGATTATTATGTTTACTTTTAGACAAAGTAGTCAATTTTTTTATTTTTGAAACAAACTTAGATGTTTATCATTGATGGTATTTTGATATTTAAGGCTACAATAATTTTGAATCTTATTTTATTTTCATTCCATTTCAAGTGTTCCTTTTTATTTTTGATATTGTGTATTTTTATGATATAACGTTTAGTGGTGTGAATATTATTACATCAGCTACTCAAGAAAATGTGAACATTTTGGAGCAATACTTTTTGATTTTTACTGCATTTTGAATCTTATGATTTGAATGTTATTTATGGCTACCCATATTTTACAATTTAACAGTAAATATTTTTGTTTTTATATTTTTCTATTATCTAATTTCTGTGTTGGAGATCATACTATGTATGTCATTACCGGCAAGTGCAAGAAGTTTCAAAATTAATAATTTTATTCAAAATTTTAAATTTAATATCTCTGTAAGGTACGGGTCTGTGTCGAGGGCCCTGACGCGTCTTACGGAGCGGGGAAATGTAATAATTCCCTTTCATATCCTTTTTATTCACTCTTTGTACTAAGGTTTAAAATAACAGCATAATCTTAATCGGCTAGTCCGAAATCCCTGTCCCGCCCATTCTAGCCAATCAGAACTACTATTACATAATAACCACTGTTGATATAAAAGCAAAAATCTGGTGTAATCGCTCTTTTGTCTGCTTGCCTTCATGTAAAAAACTGCAACTCTGTGTCGTGTCCGTCAAGATGTCGCTTCTGTTATACGTGTTTTTAACGAATATAAAGTGATTGACCAATTACACTACGTGTGCTTCAAAATAGAAGATGAAACTCAATTCTAAAGATGTTTTCAATAAACCAGATATGACAACAACCAACACCAGCCAACGCTACTACAATACGTTACATATATATATTTACATTCACTAAAAATAGCATTCAAAAACAAAAGAATACTGTCTGATAAAAATATTTCAGTATTTTATAATACTTTTTGTTTTTCATTCCACGTTTGTTTACCTACGAATTTTAATAGTGTAGATGCTTGGTTTATTATAAAAAAAATTATAAAATTGAGATTTTTCCTTTATAGAGGCTTCTATTTTTCATTAAAAAGCAATTGTCGAATCATTTTATAAAAATAGTTGTTGTCACTCATTTTCATGTTAACCCCATCCAATGAGTTACAACTGTTGTAGACTTTCCTCTTTAAAGCGTATTGTCTACGACAGCAATGAGGTCAATTCACGACTTGGCGGCGCCAAGTCGGAATCACGTGACGAGGATACTAACATTTCCCTGCGATTTGCTTTAGTGTGTGGATTTCCTATACCTTGAACTGTTTACATCTTGTGTGTGTGAAGCTTATTTCGGAAACTTTATTTTTATTATATTTTTCATTATCCTTGTTTAATAATTAGGTACGAAGTAATTTTTTAGAACACTTTTTCTTTTAGTTTAGTATATTTGTCATTTGGTATATGTGCAAAGCCGGTGGTTACTTGCAGTGTTTGTTTATATATTTATTAATAGTTCTAGGTTATTTTTAGCATACTTATATTTAGTCCTTAGTTATGTTTATTTACAGTATAGAATTGAGACATTGAATTTGGAAAAACTTCTCATAGGTGTCCAATTACTAATTGATAGATAGTGTGTATAACTCCATATAAATGCATAAAATACTTTAATTTGTAAGAAACATGTAGATATAAAATGGTCCCATTTTGAAATGTTAATGTTATACCTTTCATTGTCTGATTTCCAGCTTCAATTTTTTTAGTGCTATCTCTATAATTTCTCATAGAAGAGCATGGAACATTCAGAAACATGAAATGCAAGTAAATATAATTTTGGAAATGAATTTATAAGATTTGTCAATGACATGGATATTTTTGTTTACCTTAAATTTTTCACACCTATTTCTAATATTTAACAAAGATTTATACTTTTTGAGAGCAGAGTGTATAAAATAATAGTTGGTTAATATGAAAGTTCTTGATTAATAATTCTTCTGTGATGAAAATGAATATGCTTTTAATATGTGAAGATTTGGGGTATCTGAAATATATGAAATAATCTAATAACAAACAAACATTTGATAGATTTTATAGTTTGACTTCCTTTGTAATTATTACCCTTCAAAAGGTTTGAATTTTTTTTAGAAATGCATGTCTCCAACATTCAGAAAGAAATGAATTTTGTAATAACGTCTTGATGTATGGGAGTGAAAATGCTTGTTGGCAAAGTCCAAATGAAGACAACTCCCTCTCCGGTAAGAAATCTTTTATATTTGGGTCGACAGCATAACAGGCACATGATTACATATAAGTACAAACACTTGTACTACAACAAGACGTTCACAGCACAACACTAAAACTGAAGGCGGAACAGACTATCTAATAGTTACAACGTCATCTTTTCGGTTAGTTATCCTAACCGTTACAGTTATAAATACACAATTTTACTTTTACTTTACAAAATAAATTAAGAAACATGTTTAGACACACACAAGTAGGCTTTTTAATAAAATTTTACAGTAGAACAAATTAAATTGTTTTCATGAAAATTTTTTACATGAATACAGTATAAGTAAATAAAGCATTTCATGATCTGCTGTATAAATCAGACCTTGTGAATGTAACAGTATACTATAACAAATAGAAGACAAATCGAGGATCTAATTGTATATATTAAAACAATGCATAATATTTTATACAATTATTATACCTCAATTTTTATATTTTATTGATAATATCTAATAAAATTATCTGGAAACCTTATAAATGGCTTTTTCAACTTATTTACAACAAAAGAGTAGGGGAGACCTGTGTACAAAAAAATTCACGAATGGCCCTAGGTACAATGACGGCCATTTGTGAATTTTTTTTAAAACCTTTTATTTCACAGAAATTATTATTTTAAGTACTTTAGTTACTATAATGATGAATGCATATCAGTTTCACATTTTTAAAGAGACCAGTCGCTCTGCTTTTGTGCATTGAAAAAAAGTGGCTATATATAGGTACACAGGTCTCCCCTATTAAATGTCACCAACCCAAACAAATAAAATGATATAGTAAAAAAAATTAAAGAAAATCCTCTCCTAAACCACAGATTAAATAGCTAAAAAAAGGTCAAATTATGCAGAATTTCTGAAATTTTCTCTCACTTTATGTATCTCATTAGGTTTATGACATAAAAACTTAAATTTTTAAACACCACCATAGGCAATTAATAGTAAACAAACAAGTAATTGGGTTGTCCGTTCTTTAAAATTAATTAAATCTACTAGAAAAACAACCAGCTGTGTGACATAGGAACTAGAAAGCAAAAACAGGAGACTGCATTACATTTGTAGGTTGTCTGCAAAACTTTTCATAGTATTTTTGAGAAATTGTATATGTGGTATGGATCCAGATTATATATAAATGGAATATCTTAAGAATTTTAAAATTTCAGATCTTAAATCTATAAAATCAACTTTCTGAACTTACATAAAACAAATTAGAATACTTAAATCAAGCAACTTATAGAAAGAAGTTTTGAATAAAAAAAAAACACATAAAATAGCAATGTAACTATTTTTAGCAAAATATCTTGATACATTTTTTTTCCATGTCCTGAACACACAATAAACCTTTATATAACATTTGTTTATCATAACTGAAAAATTACATATTAAATACTAAAGCTTATATTTATATATTTATTTTTAAGCCACCCAAATTTTCCTTACATTAATTTTTATTAATAAATCTTTGCACATTGCCTGTACTTATAACTACATCAAAATAAAATTGACAAAGGATTCTTTTTTTTTTTTTTTTTGAATTTCACACCAATTACAAAATTCCTACAATCTGTTCCTCTAAAATATACAAAGCATTACCTTCTGTTTTAATGGGAATATTTGATTTATTCTACACTGAACATACTAACACTTAATGCATACCTGTATCTAACAGTTATTGTATGTATAGTGTTAAATATACTTAAATTTTCACCCACAAACTTAAACTTATTTGGAGTAAAGTATTAACTTGTAATTTTGTTATCACTGATTATGCATGTAAAGTGTCTTTTTATACATAAATATATTTATATTAAAAAAAATTGAAGATGAAACAACATTAGGAAAAAAGATTAAGAATTCTTGCTCTCTCTCTGAAGTTTGAAAATATATTAACTTCAAATATAAAATAAATTACTACAAAGTTTGTCTAAGAAATGCTAAATCAGTTCTCATACCATTCCAAAATTTGGAACATATGCATTAAACTGCCAACTAATTTCGCCAAGCAAAAAGACATCCCAAATTTTTTAAAAAAGTATATCACTATAATCGCAGTGTTCAAACAAGACCAGGAACTGTTTCAACTGTTGGTTGTATATCATAGCATTTGGCAGTTTTATGATTTGAAGAAATTAGTCGACATTATAATAAACAAGTGCTCCAAATTTGCCCTTTCAACATACATCACACAAAAATATCAGTGATTTTGGATGATTAACCCTTTAACAACAAAACATTGACATTTTTTTTTTCTGAAATTACCAACTTTTTACTGAATTTTGCATGAATATAGATTATTGCAGAGATATCAGTGTCATTACCATGCGGAACTGCACTTTTTTGTGCTTCAAGTTGTAGTTTCAACTTCTGTAACTCAAAATCCATTTCGGCTTTCCTTCTTTCCCGCCCGCCTGTTCAGCTAATTTACTTTTCTCTATCCGTTCCTCAATTATGTTCATGAATAATTCCTTTATAGAATTTTCCTCGTACTCCTTGGCCCTTAAAATCAGTAAATCTTCTGCCACGACAAGTCCCAATTCCCAAGCCAATCTCCTTAGATCCTCCTTCTTTCGCCTTGTGAGGAAGGCCATTACGTTATATTAAAAGAGTTCAGTTCGGGAAAAATTTAAATGTGTGTCCTCTTTCCCTCTCAGTTAGCCCAATACAAAACAATTATTAAAATACTTTCTTAACACACTTAAGGTATCAGAACACGTTCGGAGTACTTTTTGACGAAATAACATATTTAAACATTATAAATGCCTTTTTAGGACTCAATAACAATAAATACTAATATTTAAGCAACAATATTTAAAATAAATTGCCTGAATTTCACAAGAATTACAATTATAAGCGAAATTTTAGCAATATTTTTGTAAAATTCTAAAGCAATTAAAGAAAAAAGCAATAAAATTATATTAGTAAAAGTATTACACATACAAATTAGATACATTTATCTCGAGAATGTACTAAAATTTTAATGTTTTATTAAAATTTGAAAATTTCAGACCTGATTGAGTAAACATAAGAAAAATCACATTCTTTATGAGACCATTATTTAAATAATAGGCCATAACTTAAAAAAGTATTTATACAATATGAAATATTTTAGTAAATTCTCTAGAAAATAGCATACATATCAGACTGAAAAAGTTTTATACAAATACATTAGTAATATTTTTTGAGTTATCAGACTCACCATGATACATTTTGAACAATTTAAATGCCCACTTCTGGTAGATCAAAGACCCACTTCCGATTTTTCTAACTTTATAAAATTGATTGTAACTTGACCTCCAGGGAGCTTAGAATCAAATCAAAGTATGTTTCGTAAAGCCAAAAGAGTTTAATTCAATAAAACAAAAATATCTGTCTTGAGAGAATTTGGTCATTTCCAACGTGTTCGGATACCTTAATCTAAGAGCTAAATTATTAAAAAAAAGATATTCAGTAAATAATTATTAAGACATAATTTGTAGATAAACAAAATTTACATATACGATTAAATAATCTGTCCACAGGAATCGTATAAGAACAAAATAAATCTCATATGAATACAATATTCAACAGAATACACCACAGAGAAATATAATGAAAAAATTCTATTTGATTTATATTCGAGCTAAAAGTAAGCATTAGTCATAAAAGGAATGCATTTCCTTTTAATATAAATAAGTGGATTTAAGGATTCATTGACTTTAACTTGAATAAGAATACTTTAAGTAAAAGATATTGCTTCGTTCTATCAAAAGGTAAAAATACTAATAAAATAAGTTTCAGTTTAAATGGAGATTACATATACATGTTCTATCTAAATAAAGTTATCAACAGTTTTTCCTATCTTCAATATCTAATGCAATCCATATTTAACAAGAGGTAAATTTTAAGTAGTAATAATCGAATGAAATATACATTAGCAACTCTGCACACATTGAAAGACAAAAATGACTTAAATAATAATTGAAATACAATTTAAAACTTAGCATTGAGAATAACTCTATACAGGAAACATTTTTAAAAAATGCAATACAATCATGCATAAAAAATAACAAAGCATAAACCTCATTTTCTAGAATTCAGATATTATATGGCTATTTACCACTTTGACCCTAGAACCCTCAAAGCGAATGAAATAAACTTCCTGAAAAAATTCTATCAGAATCTCACACACACATATTTAATTTGCTTTCAAAATAAACACAGCATATTTTGATAAAGTACCGTAAAATCCGGCATATATAATGCGCACCTATACTTTCAATTATAAAAACAGAAGCATAATTCTAAATAATTTCCATTAAGCATAATTCTCAAAGTAAATCCAACAGAGGTGGTCGAAAACTAGGGAGAGGTAGAATCTCTGCTAACATTCCAGAAAAGAAAGAAATAAAAAAAACATGCTATTAAAATTGCCAAAAGAGAAAAAAAGAAAGAAAACTTGTGAAAAAACCTGAGTTTGAAATTAAGACAATTTCATCCAAAGAATTATCAGATTCTCATTCCACTGAGAATGCAAATTTTACAGTAGCTGATGTAAGGAATGCTATTGAAAAGGGGGTGGGGGATTTTTGTTTAACAAAAATACATGGCAAAAAAACTGAACATTTTTATGTGGCAGAAATAACAGCTGTTAAAGAACACTATAGTGTTGAATCTCTGAAGAATATTGTACGTTCAAATAAGTTTATTGATGATAAAGAAGAAACTTATGAAATTAACAGAAATATTGTGTTCAAATTATGGGCAAGTTGGGCACAATATTGTTGGTGCTTCAGAGCGACAATGTATGCAGCTCTTTGCAACCAGTTTTTAAAATTATAATTTTAAATGAAAATATGTGCAATTCATTAATAATTTGGTGCATTGTAAATTAAATAGCTGCATGATAAATCAATATATTAGCTCTGATATTGATTTTTTTTAATCGATTGTAAAAAAAAATTAAGGGCTATGGGGGATCTGGACTCGGGGGGTTCCCTGCCACTGGGGAATGCAATGTATTTCAACAAAACAAAAAAAACAGTAAATTGGCTGCCACAGACAAGACTGCTATCACTAAAGCAGAACTTTAAAAAGAATAGCAATCACTGAGAGAAAAACAATATAACGGAACAATCACTATCTCAAAGCACACATACAGGCAAGAAGTGAATGAAGAATATGAACTATCAACTAGTGTATCCCATCTAGTTATTGTTTAAAATTACGAGGCACACTGGCAATTACAAATACATGGCCAGCAACTGATATAGATATACAGACATATTTTCAAAAATCTAACTCAACACTTTCAATATACTGTCCAAGAGTTACACAATGCTAATTACAACTTGATTACCCCTCAGTAATACCAAAAACATCCAAAAATTGTATAGGAATTACACTGTAGCTTTATTTTATGCAAAAAAGCACCTGATCTAACATAATTACAATGTTTAGAAAATAATACTAGTATTAATATATATATATATTATTTTTTCCTGTGTTTTGATACATTTTTTTATATTAAAATTTACCAATTAATGAACATTTTAACAAAAGTATTCTGTTACATAAAAGAAAGAAAAGCCATAAACAATAAGAAACATGAATAATTTTAATGGATATTTTTTTCTATTCTACATCTTGCAATAAATTTGAACAGATATATAGAATAAAACAAAATGCTTTTCAAGTTTAGACAACTTTTAGCTTCGCCAAATAAAGAGCAGACACATCCTGCTCTGAATTAATCTTGATTAGTTTGTGTGCAGCAGACATCATTGCACAAGGCTGTTGACATGTACTACTAAGTTGTATTGCCAACTCCAGATCATTTTGTTGATACTTAAGTTAAGTGTCAACAGTAAAACTATTCTGCATCATTGCCAGACATTTTTGTAGAAAGAAAGAAAAGCCATAAATAATAAGAAATATGAATTTTAATTGATATTTTTTTCTATTCACATTTTGCAATGAATTTGAAATTTTATCAGATATATAGAATAATGAAAGTCAGTCAGTTTCTTCCCTTTTCAAATAAAGTGCAGACACATCCTCCATTGAATAACCACGCTGAGTACATGTTTGGTATATTCCAAGTGCAGCAGACATCATTGGACAAGGCTGTTTATATGAATTACTAAGTTGTATTCCCAACTCCAAATCCTTTTGTTGATACTTAACTAAAGTGTCAATAGTTGTATTATTCTGCATCATGGCCTCACATTTTTGTATAACATAAGGAGCAGACATTTGACTTAATGGAAGAATGTTCTTGAAATTACTGTGCAAAATTTTCCCTATCTCCAGCAGTGCCATTGATTCAGCCAGAGTAGCATATGTGGAACCTTTTAGCATACTAAGGACAATATTCATTTTAGAAGCGGATCCAACTTCACAATTCATAAAACATATTCGTTTAGCAATGGCATAGAAGCAGGACATACAATCGTCCAAAAGCCGACGATGCCCTGTAACAAGAATCAACAGTGAGCCCTCCTCTATATTAGACATTGAATCACTGATAGGAGCTTCGAGATATTTCCCACCTTTACTAGCAATTAACTCGTTAATTTTTTGCACAATAACAGGATTCATAGATGTCAAGTCAATATATCCTTTGGATCCAGGCACACTTCTCTCAAGACCGTTCAGAATACCATCATTTCCGGGCAATATGGACCCTACAGCCTCTTGTCCAGAAACACAACAAAAGATAATGTCACATCTCCAAACAACATCAGCTGGTGTCCGTAACTGCCGAGCTCCTGCAGCAACACATCCTTGGCACTTTTCCGATGTTCGATTCCATACTGAAACATCATGCCCTGCATTTAAGAGCCTTTTTACAATTCTTTCGCCTATCATTCCTAGGCCGACGAATCCAATCTTCTTAGATGTTACTCGGAAAGTTACCTCTCCCAAATAATTAAGAGGGGGAAAATATTCAAACTCTGATTGGTTATTGAAACCAGAAATCCTACCAATATTTTGAGAAATGTTGGCAACTGGAGCAGAATGGTCATTTGACACACTTGATAAATTCTGTACTGGAGATAATTCTTTGTTGGATACATCAGTCGCAAATGGTTGTTGGGTGTCGGTTGTTAGATGCAAATTCAGTGTTTCAGCAGATTTCTTCGTCTTTCCACGTTTCATCTTCCGCTTGGATCTCCTACCTCTTTTCTTATGGATTTCAGGAGATCCAGATGATTCATCACTTTCAACAGAATCTTCCCCCCTACTAGCTCGAATGATTTCCTTTACTGCTTTTACATATGAGCTGGATTTTTTTTTTAATCCTTTACTTAACATTTCCTCAGAATGAGGAACAATGTTTTCCTCTGAAATCCATGCGAAATTTTTCGTTCCAAAAAAAAAGACATAATGTTGAAGTTTTTTCTTTGGCAGCCTGTCAAGAGCTTTTTTATTTACAACTGGCGGGTCGACTATTTGTGCTGGCCAAAAGGGGTAGGTTTTCATTTTCGCCCAGACTAAATCACCCAATTCAGAGTTTTTAGCAGCCATCTTTTCTAATTAGAATGTGTGGCTTCCCTCTAATACCTAAGATTCAAATAAAAGGAAATATGCTAAGAATATTTAAGAAAATGTCAAAAATGAGGCAAAGAGGCATACTTCCAGGTATGAGGACCAAAGCTACAACAATTTAATTTACTTTTATTGCCAAAAAAAGAATCCATTAAAATTTTTTTCGAAGTATATCAGAAATTCAATAAAAAAATTTTGCATGAAAGAATTAGCTGAGGCAAGGGAATTATGTTACATGATATAGCTGCAATTATTTCTCATTAATGAAATATATCATGAATCCATTTACAAGTTTGAAGCAAAAAAAAAGCACTTTTTTTTCCTTTCACATATGAAGAGGGGAAAAAAGTAAATTATACTTTCAAAGAATGTCACTGAAAATTTATACTTTGCCTCTTCAGGTATATCAGTTTATTTTAAATTATTTCAAACAAAAAAATATTTAAAAAGTTGGGGCTCATTACACTAGTTTTTGCAATTATGTATTAAAAAATACCAGTTTCGTCCCCAAAATAAAATTTATAATTAAAAGTCCTCTTTGCTGCAAGTATGTCATAATGAGAAATCAATTTCACCTTACCTTATCTGAGTATATCTTCAATAAAGTCTATTCTGTTGATAAACAGCAAACAAGGCCCCCTGAAAAAAAATGTATCAAAATTTTAATATTGATAAAAAGAACAGTAAATAACATATTCCAAACTAACGTGAAAAATACAAATTAAAAATGAATATATATTATTACGAATTTTGGGTAGTGTAAATAATTTGTATTTGGATGTGTAATGCATTTATATTAGTCTATGTTATATTTATTTTATGTTAAAATTGTAATACTCATAAGCACAATGCCGTTCCTTACGCGATATAGATGCGATTCAATGAGAACTTGGCGAAATTTTGGCGAGAGCCAAGTTGGCCGCTAATTTGGCGAATTCGGGATCCTTTGGGTTCTTCTAGAAATGAGTGGATTTCTCCACTAATTGCACGCTCTATGACACGTGCGGAATTTTCTGGAAGATTCCACTGGATCTATAAATAGAGCGGTGCTAGCCGCAACGAGTCACTCTTGCTTCAACCAGCGATTAGTGAGTGCTGTTTTGACTAGCGATAACTGATTAATTTGGCTGTGCTTGTGAAAAATCTTTTACATCCTTGTATTTTAAACACTGATAATTGTGTTTGAGTGCTGTGGAAGGGGTGAAGACCTTTTGGGATTTATTCCATGAATATTGCTGCTGAATCCTTTATTTCACGGATTGGATTTTCGATAATATATTCTCATCGCTCTTAAATAAGTGTTCCTTCTTTGAGACTGGTTTGCATAAAATCCAGAGCCCCGACAAACGTAACAAATATATGTAGGATTTTCCCTTTGAAACATTTGTTAAAAGGTTGAGTCATATCCTTTTCAGAGGACTATAAATCTCATTTTTATTTATTACTGCATTCCGTCTATTTTGAGCTCCGAAATAATTTTTCGGCAGAGGCCAACTAACCACTAGTTCAACACGTCGCGTCTTTACCGCATTTTGCGCGGCACCACCAGTCCTAACATCTAAGAATGAAAAATTTCAGTCTTCTAAAGGTATTACCAACTTTTAATTAACTTAATTCCTGCATGTCTTTCTCTTTATAATTATCTTTTTTTGTAAATATTTTCCTTTAACTTTAAATAAATTTTTTTTTACTTAAAAGAAGTATTTGTGTTTAAATGACTTAGATTCATTTAATTCATCACTCACCCTCACTTACCCCTAGACAAGCCACCTCGCCAATCTAAAATCCCGCCTTCTGAAGAGTCTGATTTTTATTCGAAGATTTATTCGAACATATATATATATTTATATACGTCATTTTGAAATAGGAATTAAACAGATTTTGAAACATTTAAAAACAGACCATATTGATTAATTTTAAAAAAATGGTCAAAACATTTTCTATTCAAAGAACCCTAAGAACTAAACTGCTGTTTGTAAAAAAAATGCAACACCATGAAGGAATCATCAGAATTAAATAAAATTTAAGCACAAACGACTTGTATTAGTACAAATAAATGAAGAAATTTTCAAAGCAAAAAAAAAAAATAAATAAATAAACAATATTAAGTGTCAGTATTTGGTGTAACCATCACACGCTGCATTAAGTGTTACTATACGACGTGGCAAGGAGTCGAACAAATTTTATATGTTTGCTTGTGGAAGATAATTCCATATTGCTTGTATATGCAACAAAGTTCGTCATTTGAAGCTGCAGGACGCGGATCACGAGCGAGACGCTGACCAACCAAATCCCACACGTGCTCAATAGGCGACATATTCGGCGAATAAGCAGGCCAAGGAAGAAGTTGCATGTGTTGGGCTGAACAAAAGTCTCGAACAGTCTTTGCAACATGTGGGCGTGTATTATCCTGCTGAAAGACAGCTCCATGGATGCCTTGAAGGAAGGGAACGACTTCGGGCTGTAGCACTTCATGGACGTACCTGTTGCTATTGAGATTACCCTCAAACCGTAACAAATTGGATCGTCCATGATACGAAATCACACCCCAAACCATAACTCCGGGTATTAGGCCACTATGTCTTTCGATAACGCACTCTGGAAGGCAGCGTTCACCGGCATAGCGTCTACGAATGCGGCTATCATGGTTCCACAAAGTGAAGCGTGATTCATCTGAAAAGATAACTTGGTGCCAATCAGCTTGCCACTCCGTATACTGTTGGATGTCTCCTTATTTCGTCGTGGAGGCATAATTAGGTTTCACTAAACGTTCGCCACTAACAAATAATCATTAACTATTTTCAACGGGTCCCGCTGCAGCCCACTATTTATACGCTTTCAGCATCAGTTCAGAGGGCGCCGCGCACGCTACGCATGCGCATTGGCTCTGTAACTTTACTAATTTATGTAACATCCTACAATTGATATTTGCTGCAAAGCTCATTTAATTCTGATGATTCCTTCATGGTGTTGCATTTTTTACAAACAGCAGTGTAATTTCAAGCTGTTTTCGGGAAACCCCATTGCACACACAGAATATATCATACGATAATATTTAAAGTAGACCAACATGTTGTAGTTACTTCATGTAAAGATAATTTTTAACACAATATTTATTTATGGTCCAAGTGTGACCTATCCATGCAATATATTTAGTAAGTGGGATGTACTAGCATTTTTATACAATTTTTCTAGGTCTATTGAAATTATCTGCAATTGCATTTCATTCGCTTTTATAGCTCTTTATGTTCAGAAACATTTTTCACTTAAATATATTGTTCTGAATTATAATATGCTGTGTGAGAGAGACATCCTGTGTATTTTGCATGAATTTTCAATCTAAAATTTAGAAGCTGCTTCTGATTAAATTTAAGCTAGCTGCATGGCCTGGCGTTGCACGGGCCATTTCTACTTTTATAAATTTTCCCTTTCTTTCACAAAATCAGAACTTCTAATACTCATTTTCAAAATGACTCCCCCCCCCCCTGCTTAGCCCAGCGTTGTGCTCGGGCTTTTTCTTTTCCTCCTGACACCAGCATTTCTGTGTGTGTGTATACGAGCACAATGTGAGTGGTTTCTAAAATTATGTCAAAAAATTTCCCTTTTTCGAAATTTGTTCCATTCCATTTATTTTCTTAAATAGACAATGTACTTTTTAATTAACAAAGAATTAATTTCGTAATGAAATAATCCTTTTAAAAACATATTTTTATTAAAATCAAAATTCTATAAGTAATAAATGAAAGAAAAATTAACAGATAGCTATTGAAATGATTGCTTTTTCTGAACGTTTGATTAAACATATAAATATATGTTAGAAAAAAACAGTATGGGGGGAAGGCCTGTATATATGTACTGAAAAAAAACATTAAAAACGATCTGATGAAAACATTTGTGTTTCATTTTAACCTTCAAAAAATGTAACAAAAATAATGCTTAATTATTTCTCGCAAAAAGGGAAGAAAACGAAAAACACAATTTTTTTTTTAAAAAAAGTACCATGATGCGAAATGGGAAGTCTCTTCCTCTTCAGTTTCGAACCTGGGAATTACCGTTTTATAAAGCGGCAATTTAAACAGCTGAGAGCTATGCCTACTCCGGGGAAGAGCATTGAATTGAGCTTTAAAATAGAGGTAGATTTTCTACAATACGCCACTTCGTTATTCGTTAAAGTAAAAGATTTTTTTTCGGGCTTCATTTTTAAGTTAATGCTTTTAAACTTCATATATCGATTGCAAACAACGGTAATTTTTAAACAAAAAACTTTAAAAAAAAGTAATGTTTACATAATTATCGCAAAAGGGAAAAAAATTGAAAAACACATTGTTTTTTTTAACCGTAATTTTTAAGATATTTTATCAATCTTTGTACAGATTACGTATAATAATGTTCTACACGCGGAAGAAAAAAGAAAAACATGAACTTTTTTAGAAGTAAAATATTTTTTTTTCATTAACGCGAAAGAAAGTTCAAGCGGAACATTTTTAAATAAATTTATTTACATGCAAAGTTTCGTTGTTTTGTAAAAACAGAATTTTTAAGGCGAAGTAAATGAAATTTTTCTCTGCAGATGGCGCCACGTGCATTTTAAGGTTTTTAATTAATATCTTTTTAACTAATTGGAACATAAATGGTCAAAACGGATTCCTGGGATCATTCCCGAAATTTTGGTAACTGCGTCTTGTGGTTCATGAGAAAATTGGGCGACATCCCATACCTACATAGATACGTTTGTTTACCTACGAATTTTAATAGAGTAGATGTTAACATCAAATCTAAGTATATGTCAATAAATTGTTTCATCTCCTTCATTACAGGTGCGTGAAAAATGTTATTTTTCATAAGAAAACTGTTCAATTTTGAAAAACATTGCACAGCGAGTATAAAATTATTTCATGGCACCCCTAATAAAAAACAGGATATCCACTGTCTAGGTTATAAAGAAAACATCTTAATATTCTTTTATTGTATTATAATAAAAGTTGAAAATGTATTAGAAAATAAAGTTATTATGTATTAATAAAATTTTATTTTCAGTCTTAATGACGGGATGAAGATTTTAAGAATTATTTTTGGAGGATTAAAAAAATGGTATGTGGCGAAGATCATCAAATTTAGAACTTTATTACTCATATAAAGAGTGACTGATTGATTGATTGATTGTATAACGTTCATCAAAGTAAAACCATGGTCAATTGCATGAGCAAGCCACGTTGTCAGGGAATGATTGAAGATTTAACGTGCATCACCACACGGCTAAAAGAGTCTTCAATGCCCAACCAATTGTCACACAGAGAAAAGGCAGGCCAAAATTAAGATGGATTGAGGCTTCTTGAGAAGGCCAAGGCCCACCCTAAGCTGCCAAGGCACTGACGAAGGAAGGAATGACTGGAATGAGCTTTGGATACTTATGGTTATACAAACTTCATAGAAAACATGAATCCATTATGCATACACATTTATAGTTTTCCTTTCAATATTTTTGTGTTTCATGCACCCCCTCCCTCTTTGTATGCTCCATGGATCTCCAAGTCCTCAACTACAATTTTTATAAAAAGGATGGGATTGATTAATAGATTTTACAACAGAAATTTGATAAAAAAAAATTGCATTCATAATACAGAATATTGATTATGAGCAGCAACAAAATTTAATTTTACGAAATAGGCTGATAAATGAATACAGGAGGTCCTTCACACTTAACGGAAACGATTTTGTAATTCATTTTATCGTTTGCATTTTGAGATAAAACTTTGGCAACTTCAAAATATTCATCTGCAAAGGTTTTCTTTTGATTGAAATTTAAAATGTAAGATTCATTTTAAAAATGGCTCCTAAAAATGATATATGGCTTGAAGGTGACATTATTACGTTTTCCAAGGAGAAATATTCGTATCATCGAATTGAAAATCGGTGTAAAAATCTCGGTTATTGCATTTCAATCAAAGTTATAATGTATTAGATTTGAAAGGGGGGGAAGCATCCAACAGAAAGTAAAAATGAAAAACATGAACACGAAAATTCATCCTGACTTTTCAAACACAGAATCATGAAATTGAAGTCTCTGACCCTAAAAGAAAATCCGCTGACTCAAAGATTCATTTCATCAAAACTAGGAAGGTCTTCCAGAACTGTACTTAAAATCATTCATAAGGATTTAAAGTTAAAACAAATGTTTAAACATAAAGTTCGTCTCATTTTTAAAACATTTCTGAAGTCAAGTGCCATTCATTTAGCAAAGAAAGAATCCAAAACAGGAATAAAGTGTATCCCATTTGATGAAATATGTGTAAAATCCCCCCTATGCTTCTGCAATGAACTTATGGGCCTTTGGTTTATTAAAATGAAACTTAGGAAAACGGTTCGAGAGGAATGGAGCAAAATTTGAATGACAGTATCAAGAAAAATTTATTTTAATGGAAAATTCAAGCTAGAGCTATAATCAAGAAACACGGGTATCAGATAGAAGCAAATTTCCACAAAAATACGGTATTTATTGATAAAAATTAACTATCAAAATCGTTTCGACAAAGTCTGAACGACCTTTTGTATAATCTGATGATACTTATTTCCAAATACAATAATGCTGAGAAATAGTAAATCTGTAGTATTAAAGAGCCATATAATGAATAAGATCAAATGTAAGAGCATGAATAATTGTTTATAAATGTTATACTAAGAACAACAGGAAGATCTTGCAATTTTAAATGAGGATACCTGAATCGACATGCCGCACCATGTTTTTGTGAGGAATCAAAGTCTCCACAGTTTAATACAAATTAGCTTTTCTCCATGTAGTCTATAGAAATATACCTGAACCTATTACCCTTCAATTACGAGTCTTTTAACTCAGTAAAACAGGTTACTCTTATTATTAATTTAAAGGAAAGCATAAGTTAACCCTCTAACTGGACACCTTCCTCCTGAAAAGTTATTCCGAAAGCGTTTAACTCTTATTTTGCGATTTCCTTCAAAAATGCAACAGACTTTTTTCCTTTCCCCCTTTTAGAACTTGGGAGGTCGAACGGGGAAAATCTTACGACCCAGTTCGGTCCCTTTTGAAAAGTAAGAACCAAGAGATCAATCGTTTACAGCTAGCTGTTAAGTTGCCTTGGGCAATCTTCTTTGAAAGCGTAGATATCCTCTCTTGATGAATCCTCTTTGAAACATACGGTGTTTCTTTCTCCTATATGTTCAGTCACAGTAAAATTAAAAACGAAATGAAAGGTAAAAAAAAAAGAGGAAAAAAAAATGAAATAAATAGTATGTTAGAAGTTGAAAAATAATTATATTTTCTTCAAAGAAAATTTACTTTTCTGTCGTTTTTTAAAAATTAAAATATATATATATATATATATATATATATATATATATATATATATATATATATATATATATATATATATTTGGTATTGCGATTTGAACCAGAAAAAGCATCCTGTATTCATTTTTGAATATGAGAGTAAGAAAACGCGCTCACTTTCCTGTTTTTTAAAAAAGTAATGAGGTAAAAAAAAAAGAGCAAAGGCCCTATCTCATTTTTAAACAATAACACAATAAATATTACATACAATGATTATATTTATGAAATAAAACCGATCTTTCTCTATTCAGTTATATTTTTAATTTAAAATAGCATAAAAAAAAAGGATTTCAATACTTTTAATTTATTTTAATTAAAATCATATAAAAGATATTTTTATGTTAACTGAATATTTTTCGGAAAAAATTTAAATTTTCCTTCCTAGTGTTCTCTTTTTCGAACTTCTTGTATTAAATAAAAATTCCTTTTCTACATCGGCATTTGTGATGGACATAACACACATTCAGTCAATAATTTTTAATTTTAATGGGGATATACTTCTTCAAATGCGCATGACAGTACTTCTAACCATTTTCTACTCAAGTTAAATTTCTTATCTTTCTGTTTCTTTTATTACAAGGAAAAATGTCACACATCGATAACTACATTTTCACACAATTCAGTCATTACAAATTCTATTGTGAGAAAAGTTCTTCCCAATTAATTTTGTCTTTCAAAACAGTACACTTAAAACAATTTTTTTCAGTGAAGTTAACCGACAATTCCGCATTGTATCCATACCAAATTTTAAAAACAAATTTAACACTTGGAAATGTATCCTGTATTAAATTTTTCAGTATACACAAATATTTCCTGCTGTAGGGAAGATATAGTATGAGATGTGGTGTGCGGTTGTGAAAGAATGTTTTCGTACGTGTAGACTATTTTTGAAAATTTAAATATCACTGAAGCTGATCATATAACTGCAAATGAGCCTTATTTTAATGTGTGCTGGTATCAAAGTAAAACACTTTACAATATTAAACAGCCTATGGGTTTATACTCAATATCAAACTATTCGCAAAATGGCTTACAACTTCTATTCAAATTGTAAAGAAACTGAAATATAAATATATCTTACTGCAGTCAAAAATATTCATAATATGTAAGTATCCTGTTGCTCCACTTATTTCTGTACATTTTAAAAACTGGAGCTGAATGCAATTTTTTATATTTATAAACGAGACATAACACAGCTCACACAGTCGTAAAAATGTCCTTATCATTTTTAAATATACTACTATAAAACGTATATGGATTGTAAGATCAGTTGTAAAATCCTAAAAGCTTTTAGAGGAGCTAAAAACATGTAATTTTGGACTGATCAAATTTTTAATATAATACACAAATATACATGTTATTAAGCAAATACATTTGAAAAATCAAACTTCCTTCTGAAATAAACGTAAATGAAAGAAAAATGTTTAATTGCAAATGAGTGGAAATACATGTTTATCTAAGGGGTATCCCCAAAGTGAGGTAATCCTCAAACTTAAGACTCAAACTTAAGACTCAAACTCAGAAGCACAACAATCCATGAGGGCCAGGAACTACTGTGCCCATCATAATACACGTGACCATTGGACGCTGAGGTGCATGAACAGATGTCCCGATTTGGTGGTCTGTCTGAAGAGAGACCTTCAGTGTTTAAGACCCGAAGCAAGCTTGGCTGTACTCATTTATCGACCCAATGTAGCGGGGATGAAAGGCAGAGTCGACCTTGCGCAGCCCGTTAATAGAACCCCAGACCTGTGGTGTGGAAGCACTATACACTTCCACTCAATCCTATTCGGTGAAAAATAAAATTTAATGTTAGAATCTTATATAAATCCTAATGAATGAGGGAGTCCAAACTTTTTTCATGTAAACTGTTTAGACGGAAATGGTTAATTATGAACATTTCACAAGTTGCATAAATTAAAATTAACCGTTATAGTTTACATAAATTTTTAAGGGTACAAAAGGTGTATTTCGGCTGCACGAATTAATTTTAAAAGGAATACGGTTACGAAAAAGTAGTACAAATCTATCTAAAGTAGGGTTGGTTACCTTAGATATTGTCAAACACAACAATGTATTGGAAGCCAATTCCACAATTCGTTGTTATAAAAATGTATGGAAAATTACAAGATTTATTTTTGCATTTGTAATTTATATATGTTAGACATTTAAAAAAAATCGGATCCAAATTTTTATGATCTCCTTGTGTTGTTTTTCCAATCCCGTTCCATGATCTCAATGAAAGTAAGCACACCGATTCGAACCCGATCTTTTTGAGTTTCGTGATTTGTGGTTGGCAGCAACTGCCATGCAAATCGAGCGAGTATTTAAACTCGGCTCATGTTAGTTTTTCGAAAAAAGGAAGGAGAAACGGAAATATAAGAAGTGTGTGAGTGGTTTAACTCTTAGAGGGAGAGAAAGGCTGGTTGGCAATGCAACTGCAGGTTGCATCACCATTTTAGATTAGAAATTCATTTTACAATATTAGAAGACGGTTCGAATCGGATGTCTCTTGTAATGTTGCTTTTTGAACTTATTGTTTTTTTATCGCTCCAGTAACGAGCAAAGTGACTTTATGATTGATTATTAAAGGCCAATTTTAAGAAACTGTTTTTCGTCTTCATGCCTCCTCGACACATAAATTTCGCTGCTAGCTTTGCAAAATTTAAATTAGTTTACCAATAAGTGTAACAAATTTGGTTATGGGCCCAGTCCATGTACTGTGTCGAGACAGGCTAAGCAGTTGAACCAGTCCATGTACTGTGTCGAGACAGGCTAAGCAGTTGAACCAGTCCATGTACTGTGTCGAGACAGGCTAAGCAGTTGAACCAGGCCATGAACTTTGTCTATTTAAATACTGTTCCAGTCTAGAACTATTTTTTATGAACTCTGTTTCTAGTACGCTAAATCGAGTAACAGATATGGAGTTTAACAACCAGATATCAGTGTTGACTCCAAATAACTGGAACACGTGGAAGCATGATATGCAAGTACTCTTAATGCATTATGGTTGCTGGCAGTTTATAATACAGACCAAGCCAGAGCAACCAGATGAAGAGGCAACATACAAGGAAAAATTAGATCTACAACTTCGTAAGGATAGATGTTATACGTTGATCTATACTAACATCAGTTCAGATTTGAAAAATCTGATAACGGAAACAACTGACGGAGTAGCGGCATGGAAGATATTAAAAGATCACTTCGAACCAGTCACAAAAGCAAGAGTAATTCAACTATTAGATCAATTTTTGGAACAAAATACCAACCAGGGAAGATGTTGGAATCTTCATATCTCGTGTAAAGACAGCGGCAACCAGACTACAAGAAGCGGGTCATAAATTGGACGACCTGTACATAGGATTTCAATTAATAAGGTGGCTTCCTCAGGAATTCCAGTCTACCGTGCAACAAATCTACAGATGGAAAGAAGAGGACTTCAGAGTTGTCAAAATTGAAGCAGAGCTGATATTAGAAGCCAATCGTCTTCAGTTGATGAAACAAGATTTGGAGAAAGCGGAGAATGCTTACTTGAGCAGTTTCACTTCGAAGAAGTCGAAGACGTTACCTGGTGCTACGGCTGCAGCTCATGGAGATCCAAATGGCAAGAATGATTACCAAAAGAAAAGTTGTAAGGTATTTAACTGTAAAACTATTAAAAATGTTAAACAATCTATTAAGACTATAGGTCCGTGTTATGTATGTAATAAGTACGGGCATCTTAAAGTAAACTGTAAAGAGAAAAAGTCTACAAAAATCTCCTTCAACTGTAAATGAAACTTTTATAACACAGAGTTTAATATAAATTTAAGATTTTGTGAAGCTGAATGTAGTCTTTTAGAACTAGATAAACAACTCGTAACTAGTTGTATCTTATTTGAGGAAAACTCTGATAAAGGTGTTTGGGTAATAGATACTGCTGCCACGAGTCATTTTTGTAATGACAAGAGTTTATTTTTAGATCTTAAACCGATAACTAACATGAAAATGTCGTTAGCAACGGAGGATAAAAGTTGTCCCGTAGAAGGAATCGGTACACTTAAATTTCGGGTAAAATATAAGGGGAGTTTTCATGAAATAACTTTGACTGATGTATTATTTAATCCTAAGTTGAGGAGAAATTTGTTATCCGGTTCCAGATTAGAAAGTAAAGGTGCGCATTTTGTGGGTACTAAAGGTAAAATTAATGTTTTTAATAAAGACTGGATAAAATTGTTCTCGGCGACACGCCATGAAAATTTGTATTTTTTTAAGCCGGATCATTATATTATACCAAAGAGTAAAGAAATTAGTTTTTTAGTGATATAACCGCTAAAACAAAAAACGGATAAATAGAAATATGGCATCGACGCTTTTGTCATGTTAATAACGATTACTTGGTAAAAACTAGTAAAAATGATAGTGTAAAAGGTCTCCCACGCTTAACTGATAATGGTAAGACTCATTGTATACCGTGTAAATTAGCGAAGTCCAAGAGAGTTTCATTCAAAAGACGGGGGCCGTAAGATCAAAACGTCCATTGGAATTGTTGCATATGGACCTCTGTGGTCCAATGCCAACTGAAAGCCAAGGCGGTAATAAATATTTCTTGAGTATAATTGACGATTATTCAAGAAAGGTGACGGTATTTCCCATCCGAAATAAATCTGACCTATTTCATACGTTTATAAGATTTCAGAAACGAGCAGAACGTTTTCTAAGTAAAAGGTAATAGCAGTTAGAACTGATGGCGGACTAGAATTTTGTAATAAGGATATGGATAATTTCTTGACAGAACTGGGTATAAAGCATGAGGTAACAAATTCATATACGCCAGAAATGAATGGGGTCGCGGAGATTCAATTTAACCGCTCTAGATGGCATCAAAACATTGCTTAAGTCTAGTGAAGTTCCCCATAAGTTTTGGGGAGAAGCATTACTTTGTTTCACTTATGCGTGGAATCGAATTTGTCACAAAGACAGTAACAAAACGCCTTTCGAAAAATATTCAGGTAGAAAACCATCGGTATTGCATCTAAAACCTTTTGGATGTTTGGCATATGCTGGTGTGCCAAACAAATTAGAAAAAATTCGATATGCGTGCGAAAATGGGAATTATGATGGGATACGCACAACGTACTAAGGGTTATAGGATATGGTTGATAGATGAAAATAAATTAGTCGAGACTATTAATGTAAGATTCGATGAAAATAAGAGGGGAATTAATTTTAAACAGAAAGTTAATAGTAACCTTGGATGTAATTTAAACCTTCCTGATTATTATGATGATGAGGATGATTTTGATAGAGTAAAAGATTCATTAACGAGTCGTTTAGTTTCAAAGACAAGTACGGAAACGCCCTCAACATCTGAAAACCCAGATGTATGTTCCGATAATCATAGCTTGATCCCATGTACAGAGGTTAAGTGGATTCGAAATATAGGTAGGAAAGTAACTGGATCTAACGTATATTATAATATAGAAGGGGAAGCAACCCGATTGAAATCTTTTAACGAAATAGAGAGATACTGTAAGAGGCATAATATTGAGTATGATCCTAGTTTATTTAATTTTAGAAAAGATAATACCGAATCCCAGGGATTTTCAGATTTGTCAGAGCAACAAGAAGCTCTTATGGTTGAAGTAACTATTCCTAACTGTTACAAACAGGCGATAAGATCCAGAGACGCATCTAAATGGCATGATGCAATGGATAAAGAAATTAACGTAACGAAGGAACGTAAAGTTTGGGATTTAGTTGATCATCCGGATAATATAAAAATTTTAGAAAACCGTTGGGTTTATACCATTAAATATGATGAAAATAATAAAATTGTTAGATACAAGGCCCGCTTAGTTGCGCGAGGTAACACACAATTACGAGGTGAGTCATTTGACGAGGTATTTCAAGAATACAAATTAGAACTTTCAAAAGTTAAATCATTAAAACTAAGATGTTATTCAGACTCGGATTTTGCTACAAATAGGGATGATCGAGTGTCAATGGGAGGGTTCATAACTTTTATAGACGAAACTCCAATTTCATGGCGAACTTTTTCAAGCAAAAATCCGTTAGTGTGTCGACCATGGAAGCTGAGTATGTTAGTTTAACAGAAGCAGCTAAGGAATTCATTTGGCTAAAGAATGTAATTGATAATATAAGTTTAAATTTGGAATTAAGTGAAAATGTAATGTTTTGTGATAATCAAGCTGCTATAAGTTTTTCAAAGTCACCGGTAGAAAATTATAGAACAAAACATCGATGTTCGTTATCATTTTCTAAGGAATTTGATATACGACAAGGTTTTCCAAATTAAATATATAGGTACCAAAAATAATTTGGCGGACATTTTTACCAAACCCATGGTAAAGAAAAAATTGTTAGAATTTTGTAGAAAATTATTTCTTTTTAGAGAATAAGACTTTGTTTCTTTAAGATTAAAATATTAGTTTGTTTATTACAATAAAGATTGTGAATAAAATGTATTTTTTGTGTTAAATTGTATAACATGTGATTATAGATTAAAATTAATTTACTGATTTGTAAGAGATAATGGTGCGAGATTGGGAAAAGGGGGCCGATTGTTAGACATTTAAAAAAAATCGGATCCAAATTTTTATGATCTCCTTGTGTTGTTTTTCCAATCCCGTTCCATGATCTCAATGAAAGTAAGCACACCGATTCGAACCCGATCTTTTTGAGTTTCGTGATTTGTGGTTGGCAGCAACTGCCATGCAAATCGAGCGAGTATTTAAACTCGGCTCATGTTAGTTTTTCGAAAAAGGAAGGAGAAACGGAAATATAAGAAGTGTGTGAGTGGTTTAACTCTTAGAGGGAGAGAAAGGCTGGTTGGCAATGCAACTGCAGGTTGCATCACCATTTTAGATTAGAAATTCATTTTACAATATTAGAAGACGGTTCGAATCGGATGTCTCTTGTAATGTTGCTTTTTGAACTTATTGTTTTTTTTATCGCTCCAGTAACGAGCAAAGTGACTTTATGATTGATTATTAAAGGCCAATTTTAAGAAACTGTTTTTCGTCTTCATGCATCCTCGACACATAAATTTCACTGCTAGCTTTGCAAAATTTAAATTAGTTTACCAATAAGTGTAACAATATATATATATATAATTTTTCCTGGGAGCTTTAAAAGCTAGAGCGGCATCCATCAAAACCGCGGTTCTCTCTCTGTTTTTCCAGATCGCCCCTGACTAAGCCGGCTCAGCCATAGTAAGTGAAAATGCCGGATTTTGTTTGTCAAGATCATTTTATAGCAGACTGCATTTTTCATGTATTTTATATGGTCGTTTTATATTTTCTACATCAATATCTTAGTGTCTGAATTTAAAATTACATAAAATTCTTGACATTCGCATCAATGACCATGATAATTTTTATTAGTATATGGATGTGTCATCAAACAATTACATGACTAATATTAACACATTATTTTAACCATTTAATTGATATCAAGTATAACATAACGCACACAAATTTTTTAAACTTTAAAATAAATATTTCGAAAACTACTTCAGATATACTCAAAATTTTTTATTCCTACGCTTTAGCTTCTCAGTTTTGCTTCTGTATGTAAGAATTTATTGTAATTGTATATTCATCAATTTTTTTAGTATATTTTTTGCTCTTAGCATGCGGTTTTCAACCGAATTGTATGAAATCTTCAAAATATATTAAATGAATGATTGAATATTAACGTCGCACTGTTCAGCTACACGAGGGCTTTTGGCGACGGACCACGTAATTTTGAACCATGGTCAAGTGACGTGGACGACACCTGAGCTGGCACCCCCCTCTTCTAACTACCAGTGTTTAAGACCCCAAGCAAGCTTGGTACTCATTTATCGACCCAATGTAGTGGGGATGAAAGGCAGAGTCGACCTTTCTCAGCCCGTTAATAAAACCACAGACCTGTGGTGGGGAAGCACGATACACTACCACTCGACGCTATTCGGTGAAAAATAAAATTTAATGTTAGAATCATATAATTCCCTAATGAATGAGGGAGTCCAAACTTTTTTTTCATGTAAACTGTTTAGACGGAAATGGTTAATTATGAACATTTCACAAGTTGCATAAATTAAAATTAACCGTTATAGTTTACATAAATTTTTAAGAGTGCAAGAGGTGTATTTTGGCTGCACGAATTAATTTTAAAAGGAATACATTTACGAAAAAGTAGTGCAAATCTATCTAAAGTAGGGTTGGTTACCTTAGATATTGTCAAACACAACAATGTATTGGAAGCCAATTCCACAATTCGTTGTTATAAAAATGTATGGAAAATTACAAGACTTATTTTTGCATTTGTAATTTATATATATTTTTATTTCCTGAGAACTTTAAAAGCTAGAGCGGGATCCATCAAAACCGCGGTTCCCTCTCTGTTTTTCCAGATCGCCCCTGACTAAGCCGGCTCTGCCATAATAAGTGAAAATGCCGTACTTTGTTTGTCAAGATCATTTTATAGCAGACTGCATTTTCATGTATTTTAGATATGGTCGTTTTATATTTTCTACATCAATATCTTAATGTTTGAATTTAAAATTACATAAAATTCTTGACATTCGCATCAATGACCATTATAATTTTTATTAGTATATGAATGTGTCATCAAACGATTACATGACTATTATTAACATATTATTTTAACCATTTAATTAATATTAAGTATAACACACATAACGCACACAAATTTTCTGAACTTTAAAATAAATATTTCGAAAACTACTTCAGATATACTCAAAATTTTTCATCCCTACGCTTTAGCTTCTCAGTTTTGCTTCTATGTAAAACTTTATTGTATATTCGTCAATGTTTTTTAGTATATTTTTTGCTCTTAGCATGCAGTTTTCAACTGAGTTGTATGAAATCTTCGAAACATATTAAAAAATACCAAAGAAGCTATATAATAAAATTTGAAATTTATATTATACTCAAAGAATTGCTAGAACTTATGGTAAATAATTTTTAACTGCGCGATACATTTTTTTTCGAAATTTCAAATGGAATTTCTAGCATAAAATTTCTAGATTTATACGGACGAGATTTCAAAAAATATCCAGATTTTAATTACTTATTCAGTTAGCCTTTAGAAAAAGATAAATGTTGAGGTATTTTGCATAAATAGATATTTTTGAAGAATAATTCGAATGTTTTTGAATAGCTCGAATTTAAAATTGATCTTTATGTTTATTTATATGCATAAATGTCTACTGTAAATGTTTCCGTATATTTTTGATTACCATTTATTCAAACATTCAAGTTATAAAAAAAATGTGGGAAAATCTTCATTCGTGTTGTCTTTGATGTAAACTGAAGATCAAGCACTTAAAATTCAAATATAATTCGGTGTATTTTAATAATATATAACTAGGCAATATACGTAAATTTTCCTGAAAACTCGGGCTTTGAAATCTAAAAAAAAACTTAGATCTTAATTAGTTTTTTTTTTCGTTATTATTTTTATCAAAGTGTAAGAAAATGTTTCAAATTATTGGATGAAGTTTAAATTTATTCATTTTTAGTGGTTGGAAAGTTGAAAAGGTTTCAAATTTTAAAGTGTTTGTTGTTTTATTAATTTTTTTTGGCATCTTATTATGAAATAATCAGGTTTCAAACACTGAAAGCATTGATTAAGATAAGAGAAATGAAGCGAAAGAATATACTTAAAAAAGATAATTTGTCTAACTATATAAAATAGCAGATTTCCCTGACACGCCCCAACTTGTTACAGTTTCAGATTAATATGAAACCAAAAGGGAAATGTAACATATTTTACTTTTGCGTTGAGACTTTTAAAATACCAGCTAACAAACAAACACTTCCTGGGGTCTAAAGAAATTTTCTCCCGATTTTTTACGATTGCTCCACGGTCAAAACACGAGGTTTCCTGCGAGCCATAAAACTTCCTATCAGTGTCCTGCTGTGTTGCTTCCACTGTCCCTAATTATCGTTCAAGATGTTAAACCTTTAAAAGGGGGAAGGTATTTCAGAAAAGTGCGGCTCAACCGCTTTTGAAAATGTTACTTGAAGGCAAAAAAACCCGTGCAGTGCATTTTTGAAGCATGTTTACAATGACAGAATTTTCCATGCTAACCGCTTGGAGGGTTAATGACAACTCTTTTCCAACCAAATCCAAGAAATGAAATGTGAATAAGAGATGCAAATGAACGGACTTTAAATATCGAATCTTAGAGTAAGCGGGATGGCAATGTAAAGGAATGTTAGACAACTGACGTTGGTTTATGGCAGTTGATGGTTATTACAGTCGCGTTTCAAGTTTGAATGAGTTCTGCGTGACGTGAATTCAAGTTATTAGTGATCGAATAGATAAATAAGCCAAGTTGCATCCCATTTCACATAAAAACAAGACTGATCGCTACTACAAGCTGTAATAAGGTAGGATTGATTATTTAATATCAGAATCGAGGATTAAGCGGTTCGCTTATTGATATTGGTCTGAATTAGATTGCCTTATTATAAATATATATATATATATATATATATATATATATATATATATATATATATATATATATATATATATATTGTGTGTTGCGTCATCGTAGATTCTCTCATATTAATTATTATAATTGAATTTGTTAAAGGTTTAAGTTGAATATATTAATCCTAGTTCTTTCGCTAATCCTACACCTCTGGCTCACGCTGATGCTTCGAGAGATGTACTTCCAAGGGAAGGAACATCACAAACTTTAAAAAATATCACCCATCTTGGGGACCAACTTTTGTACAAAAAATATACATGTTGATCCGGACATTCTGAAAAATGGCCTGACTGCTCGTCAGAAGAAATTTTTTAAAAAATACAACCTTACATTCTTTTATGAAATCCATGATGAGTTACTTCTTTCCAATTCCAAACTAGGGGTTCTCTGGCTGACTCGCTGCTTCCAACAGTCCCAGATAAATTGCCTTTGTTCTGGAGATGAAAACCCCGATTTCCTGGTGTCCGTTCTGCTGCTTAGATTATAAGGCCTGGTGCGGAGTTCCCTCCAAGTCCTTTTCGTCATTGACTCTTCTCCGCGATCTTTTCTTGAACCTGCTCTACAAATAGAATATGGACTTCTTCCTGTGTGATTCGTTGCTGTGACTGCTGTTGCTGATCCTCCTCTGGATGAAATGCCTTCCTTGCTTCCACATCCGCTTGGCCTCTTGATGATCCTGTCACATTGTATAGAAGATGGTGGAGACATCTTCAGATTTACTAGTTCCTGAGCTCTTCTCTTGGAGGTCGTCCACATTTCCTTCTTTCTTGTTCCTCTGTTAATACAATTTCCACTCTAGTTACTACTTGTAGAAGAACTGGAAGATGTCATAGAATACTTTCTTTTTTTCCTAACCCATGATTGTTCCATGCTTATGGTTTGCTTTTTCACTTTCTCCTCTTTCACCTCCGAGTTGCCCTGGGCCCTTCAGAACACATCAGTACTGGATAGGCTTGTCTCGACCTCAACCTCACAATTGTCTCTCAGGTGATAAATTCGCACCTAATCTATAGTGACCGTTAACGGTTTACCCTCTTTACATACAACCATATTATTTCTTTCCACTCGAAACACTTCATACGAACCTTCAAACTTAGGTTAGAATTTTCACAAAACCTTCTTATTCGCTGAACTGATACGATTTGTTTGTAACAAACACCTTGTCCTTTACTTTAACATTTGATTCCCTTCTCCTTCTATTATAGTACTTTGCCCATTTTCCTCGCTGTATCCGTGTCCAATGCCTTGCTTCCTCAAACAACTTCTCTATATTTTTACGCACTAAATCTGTACTTTCCTAAACCTTTAATAATTTTTGAAAAAGGCGGTTTTTTTTTACTTTCTGCCCAGAAATAATTCCGCCGGCGTTTTTCCGTCGTCTCATGTACCGCCGTGTGAATGGCGTAAGCGAATTCATCGAGAAATTGATCCCAAGTCTCATTATTGACCTCAACATAACTTGCAATAATCTGAAGAATAATGCGATTCCCCCTTTCTGCTTAATTAAACTGTGGTCTCTACGTAACTGTTTTAATGTGGCGTAGGTTCAAACTGAGACATAAGTCTTCAAAAAATATCGAATATGAATTGAGAACCATTGTGACTAATCATTTAAAGTTTAGCTTCATATCGCGAAATATAATTCTCAAAAGGGGGCAATAGCTATTGCCTTAGCCGAGGCTTTCCTTAAAGAAACAATTTCTACACGTTTTGTAAATGCATCCCTCATAACTAATATAAATTGATATCTCTCCAGTTTAAACACTGGGTATGTGGGCTTATAAAAAAATCTAAAGAAATTATTTCGTTGGGATAATTAGCCTCTCTATTGGAATTAATTGACCAGCTGGTAACGTGTTTTTGCAATTTACCTTCTGACATATCTTGCAGGTGGAAACATATTCATAAATAATTTTTCGCATATAAGGAAAATACTATGAATCCTTCATCCGCAAGTAAGTTTTTCTCTTATCTAGGTGCCCGACATTGGATTGTCGTGGAACTTGCGTAGAATATCAAGCATTAGAGGTTTTGGTACGTAAACTATATCTTTTAGTGACGATAAATATTTAGGGTAGAGAAGTAATCCGTCAAAAAGTTTAGTCTTGGGACCAATTCTCACGAATCGCCGAATCTACTGAACTATCCACTGGATTCCGCAAATACTTGTAAATATGAACCAATTCAGAATCCATCCTTAGGTTAATAAGTTTGCTAATCCATAAGTTGGAAATTGCTGTACTTTCAACCGGATTTTTTGACAGCAGATATGCCACTATATTCTGATTTTATAGCCTATGTTACCCTACAACATTATATTTCAACTTAAGTGCCCGATGCACCATCCTACTTGACAAGTTTTTCCCATTTGTTAACTCAGTCAACGCTGCATGCTCCGTAATTATCTTAACTGGTAACTGACCAAAATAAGTCCTAAACTTCTGCAACGCTCAGATGACTACCAACCATTCCCTTTTCATTATGGAATAATTCCTTTCAGCCCAGCTTAATGTTCTGGACGCGTATGCAATAGGTCTATCCTGCTGCGTCAACACCGCGCCAACACCTACAGCCATTGCATCTGTATTTAACTCAAACTAACTCTTAAAATCTAGCAACTTCAACACTGAGTCCTCTGTGACTGTGTTATTTATCTCTTCAAATGCTTTCTGTACCTCCTTCAACCATTCAAATTTATCTCTCTTTGCCTTTTTAACTGATCTAAAGGTTCACACAACGCCGCTTAATCCTTAACAAAATTTTGATACCAATACATTTTGCTTCTCCGTGTGCATACTTTCGAGGTTTCATTTCTACTATACTGATCGAATTTATTGGGACTAATGGTAAAAAACGATTTTTTCGAAAACCCTAACTTTTAATCATTACATACCTTAAGTAGACAGAAAAATCTCTATATTAATAGGATGCATGTCCTCCTACAGAAGAAATAACCTCTTCAACTAATCTTCGTATTCATTCCACAAGCACAGTGCACATGTTTTTAACTTCACTTCATCATCACGGAATCATACTTGTATATCACTCTGTATCATTTGTTCTATTGTCGTGCAACTCATCTTAGCTAAACGATTTTTGAGAATATGTCATAAATTCTCGATAGAATTTAGGTCTGGTGAATTACCAAGCCAATTAAGTACTTTTATTTTTCCGCATAAAAGTCTGGACCAATATCGAATTGGGAAAAGAAGCCAAATCATGTTGGAATGTTCCGTCAAATGTTTCCATGGATGGAACAATTTTGCTACGTGATAATATCTAAGTATTTGACATAATTCATCATGACTTTAAAAGGAAGTAAGCTTTCAATGCCATTTATTGTGAAAAAAACCCAGAATATCTGTTTAAAAGGGAATTTTACTGTTTGTTGGATATGATCTGGCAGCACAGTTTCAACTTCACTTCATCGAACTACACTTGATTTGTATTCCTTCATAAATAATAGCGTTTCATCAATAAAAATCACCTTCTTCTAGTCGTTAAAAGTCCAGGGTCAGTATTTTTGGACTATGTTAAATGTGTTTTCATCGTTTTCTGAGTTAGAAATTGCTTTTTCCTCGGTCATGATACCTTACGGCTAAGTTCCAGAATTCTTTTCTTCATAGTTGAGGTACTCACTTCAACACCATAATCCAATAAATCCCTTTAAAGGTCTGTGCTTGCCTTACATTAATTCATTTTGCCATTTCTTATTAGAATTTTATCAGTTCTTGGAGTAATTTTCCGTCTGAGCCCACATTTTCCTTTTCTTTTAGCAGACGATGACAAGGAATCTTGAAATGTTTTCAAAATTCTTGAAACACTTGATTTTCTTTCACCAACTGCCGTAGCTATATCTCTCACAGTCACATAAGTGTGTTCGTTAAGAGCGATTATTTTAGAACGCTTCTTCAGAGTAATATCCATTTCTGAACAAGCAAAAGTCAGATGTGTTACGTGGAATGCAAAATTTCAACCTCCTGCTACCCCGTTGAAAGGCTCACAACTGAACCACTAATGTACTAAAAACAATCAAATGAGTAAATTATAGTCAAAGCAGATCCACCACATTACTTCTGAGCAGATATAATAGGTTTGAGGCGGTTCGGGACATAACCGGTAGTTCCATACCAACTCAGACAAGAAAAAATGTTTGTCCTTATTCATTCTAACAACATAGTAATTTGAGATTCATCCGTCCTGACATCATCATGGCTAATAATGAGACCTAAGTATTTGAATTTCTTACACGCGAAACAGCACTTCTGCTGATTCAACGTCAAACCGGCCTCCTGCAACAACTAAAAAACTTCCCGCAAATGTTGAACATGCTGCTCAAACGATTGTGACGATATAAATCAAATCATCCATATAAATAAAAATAAACTTCCCTATTACTGGCTTAAAGATAATGTCAATCACCTTCTGAAAATTCGGAGCCAATCCGGATAGACCAAATTACATCCTTATAAATGTATATGGTTTTACCCTTGCTGACGATTGCCATCTTAGGAATATCCTTGGGATTAAGTACTAATTGAAAATATCCCTACCTAAGATCGAGCGTCGTTATTACCTTAGTGCTCGAGATTTTCATAATTAAATCATCTGTGAGTGACATTGGACAACGGGGATTTTTAGTTATTACGTTTAATTTACTTTAGTCTATAGCAAACTGATAAACTTCTGGCGACTCTGTAGGTAGCCCATTATTTTTGCTGCAAAACTCCACCGGTGATGAATATAGGGTTTGAATACAGATAATCATTCCCTCCTCCAACATTTTATTAACATGATAGTTTATAATCTCCTGTTTCACCCCATCATACCTATAAGGTCTCGACGCCACTGGTGGATTATCACCCGTATCAATCTCATCATACAACTTATGCGTTAACCCCGGCTTACCCAAAAAAAGCCCTCGAAAACTCTGAAACAATTCATGTAACTGCTGCTTCTGATTTTTTTTAAATTTTTGAGGGAGAGATCAGTTTCCACCTGCTCATCCACCAGTGATACCGTCTTAATTTCCGAAACCGGAATCATTAACTTTAATCAAAATCCAAAGATTCTTTCGTGGTCTTCATGAACTCAATGCCTAATACACATTGGTATTGCGTTCCTTTAATGATATGAAAACACCACTGCCTTGTAAATTCTCGAATCCTCACTTGTATAAATCAACAATTCCCAAATTTACACATTTTGCACCCTGCGCTGTTACTACCACAGCATCTGACATTTTTTTTTTGGTCGAAAAGAAAAATGTAACTTATACACTTCAGCCCCCCATGTCCCCAAAATAATTTACTAAAAGTGTCATATAAGAGAATAGGAATGTACAGTATATCAACAGGACTTAACCTCTACTCCCCCAGTACTCCGGGAGGTTTCTTCTGATTCTGCGATCGATTACCTCCTTTCTGTCGACCACTTATCAGTTAAATTTTCGGCGAGCTCCTCTGTCACTTCTTACCAACTGATTCTCGGATCCTCTATTCACGTAACTACTTCTATATCTGTTTGTATTCAAAATACTGTTCACTGCTCTTGCATCCAATTGCGTACTTGTATTACTCAAACTGTGACAATTGCCATCTGCGCGTCTTTCAGGCGATATCCTACTCGAATTCCTTTCTTGTTCTCTATCACCACTTTTCGAGCCATAGTGATACACGTGCTTTTCTTCATACGTCGCTAACAATTGCAAAAGATGAGCTTTAGTTGTTAGATTTTGAAACTCAACAAAATCAAACCCCTGTGGAGACAATCTCATCATTAGATGATTTATCAACCCCTCCTCCGTTATTCCAAAATTCATCATCTTATAGATCTTTAATAACCTAAATAATTATATATATTGTACATAATAAAGCATCTATTTTTCGCAAAACGATTCAAAAGATTGACGGGGAACATGTTTCATCAACAGAAGTCAGTCTTATCAACACTATTAAAATTCGTAGTAAACAAACTATGCGTCCCTATCTTCTCATGAACCGCATGACGCAGAAACTCGCCGAAGGTAACAGAATTTTCGGAATGATCCGAGAAATCCGTTTTGACCATTTATATTCCGATATTCCAATTAGTTAAAAAGATATTAATTAAAAACCTTAAAACGCATAATTAGTACCATTTTTCACCTCCAGGGGAAAACTCGGATTTTTTTCAGGCGTTTTTAAAACGCGATCTAATTTTTTTCATGAGACTCAGACAAAAAATAATTACAGATTCGGAAAGATCATTTACTTGGCCACAATATGGTATAATTTATTTTACAAAATAATTTTATTTTGTATTTTTTGCGTTTTTTTTTAAATGGGTCGAAATCGATACGTTTTTATGACTATGATTTCTAAATCGTTCCGCTTTCATTTTCTTTCACGCTAATGAAAAAAATATTTTACACTAAAAAAGTGCATGCTTTTCTCTTTTAGAATCAGTCATTTAAAAATTTAATGTGAAAAACTATTTTTTTACGGTTTTTCAAAAAATACTCAAAATTTTATTTGAATACTTAATAACTTCTTTATTTATACAAACAATCTCACGAAACTTTTTGTCCGTGTGTAGAATTATATTATACGTAATCTGTACAAAGATTGATAAAATATCTTAAATATTACGGTTTAAAAAAATGTGTTTTTCGTTTTTTTCCCCTTTTTTCGAAAAATATGTGAGCGTTACTTTTTTTTAAAGTTCTCGCTTAAAAATTACCATTATTTGTAATCGATATATGAAGTTTGAAAGCATTAACTTGAAAATGTGTGAAGCCCGTAAAAAATTTTTTTTAACTTCATTTTAATAAACGCACGCACCCAAACGACTGTTATGCATTTAATCTCCAAATAACATCTGAGTGCTTTGCGCATGTGCGGAGGATGAATCGATAGTTATTGAATCGCATCGATGATTTGACTTTTAATCTGAAGCTAATTCCTTTAAAAATTTTCAGGTAATTTTGTAATTTTGAAAATTTCTATTTTTCTGTTTATTTCCACACATAAACTACTCTTTTTAAAAAAATGTACTTTTGCGTTTCCGAAATTAAACGAAAAAAGTTGCCTAAAATGTTTATAATAGTTAATTCATTCTAATTACATTCTTTACCTTTTTTTCATACTTTTTGATTACAATCTTTGTTTATTCACATTCATTATGTCATAATGTTTAGTGTCTGGCTGATTAGCAATTAATTACTTGCAATTAAAATATTCAATTATAGCTGTGGCAACACTTAACAATTTATTTAGGATCTTTTTGATATTTTGTCTTGCCTTGACGAGCATTCGATAAACGTGGTTACCTCTCACAAATCGTATAATTTATAAAAAATTTTATTGCCTAAGATTGATAAAATATCTTATAAAATTGCGGTTTTTTTTAAATTGTTTTTCGTGTAATACCGTTTTTAAGAGATTCCGTTAAAACAAAATTTGCCTTAATTTTTCTATTTTCAAATTAGTTGTTTGTTATTGATGTGGGAAATTTGGATACTTCAACTTAAAAATTAACTACACAAAAATGAAAACTTAAAAAACACATTCGCAAGATTTTTAACCCTTTGCGCATGCGCGGGGGGGAAGGATCGGGGGAACTCCGATCTTCGCGTTAGTGACATTGCTGTTTAGAACTAAGCCGGGTGGAAGGAGGGGGTTGTGTGACTGTGACTAGAATTTCCCCGTGTTATGCTCGCTCCTCGCCTGAGTTATATATAGAATCATTTCATTCATTGCCAATATATTATAAATGCGAAAGTTTGTGAGGATGTTTAGGAGTCTTTCACGCAAAAACAACACTGAATGGATTTTAATGAAACTTTACAGTCATATAGCTTATACATCAGAATAACACATAGGCTATAATTTATAAAGATTTTGAGAGAAGTGTCCAAAATATAATGATATTTGTCAATTAAGTAGGAAAAAATTCTGCCATCTGCAAGCAAATCTGGCATGCGCTGCAAAAAAAGCCCACGTCAGCATATATCTATCTTTTGTTTGTGAAAGAACTCTTTTTGTTTTGGCTACACAAGGCGCTCGCTTTTAATTAATTCCTGTGAACAGCATAATCCCTAATTTTTTTTATTTCAGAGTTAAACTAAGTTTTGAAGGGAGAGGTTGTTATAAATCTCTCTTTATTTGAATGTTTTTTTAATGATTTTATTATGCACATTTGGTAGTTAGAAAATGATATTTTTTCAAAATAAATACTTTTATTGCTTCTGGTACTTACCGTAGATAAACTTTGTCTTTCACAATACATCATTTGGACATATTTCCATAGTTTGTTTGTGGTTAGTAGTTAATTATAGCACTATAATTTTAATTGAATAGGCGGATATTGCATTTTTAAGTATAAAAATAATTATAACTACTGTACTGTATTTTTTGGGGTGAGTGAATATTAACGTCGCACTGTTCAGCTACACGAGGGCTTTTGGCAACGGACCACGTAATTCTGAACCATGGTCAAGTACGTGGACGATACCTGAGCTGGCACCCCTTTTTCCTAACTACCACACCACGCCAACTTAGAAGGAATATTCTATCAATACTTAGCAGGAATATTCTTTGAAATCCACTCTTCCAAAATAAATGGCAGCACGGGTTTTACGATGAGTATTTTAGCGAGGAAGGCGAACAATTTTGCACCAAATATGCGTTTTCAGCGGGGATTGCAAAGATTATTATTTTTGTTCCGAAAAAATAGTTTATGTAAAAATTTAAGTATCTTATGTTTTTGTATGTTAATGAAGACGTTAGAAAACGATTTGAATATTTATCTTAAGTGAACGGTGTATATAATTAATTCTACAGTGGAATATCTTTAATTAATTTATTATCTCTAACGGATTAAATTTTCCGAAGTGGAGTATTTTGTTTATGTATATCCCTTAATTTTCAATGTAGTGATCCAAAAAAAAATATTGCATGAAAAAAACTGCAGTAAATCACAATGCGGTAGTTAAGCAATAACGTGCATCACGCCCCTACATGGCGGGTCTTACAAAGCTCTAATAAAGCTCGAGCTATGAAAGTAACTAGAAATTTACCAATTTGACTATCGTTATCATTTCGCAGTGTTTTTCATTGAATCTCCATTATAGCCATTATATTTTAAGAAACGGCATTGCTCGCGAATATTACAATTTTAACATAAAATAAATACAACAGAAAGTAATATTAATGTATTACACTTTCAGATATAAATTATTTACACTATTTTTTAAGCGTTCATTACGCAACACTTTTAACTATGTGTTACTTTTTTTTTGCTGAGCAGAGATCAGCTTAGGAAGGTATTTTCAAAAATCGACCCTCAGGAGTGTTACGGGGAATTATAAACAAAAAAAAAAAATCCTTTTTATCAGCTATTAGATCTACATACTTAAAATTTAACAAAGGTGTTTTTTTGTTGTTGTTGTTTTGTTTAGCTGAGATCTGCAAAAAGCTTTTCTTGTTTAATTTGCAATTCACGTAAAATTAACTCATTAAAAACTTCTTTATCCTTCAATCTGTGTTTTTTAATTTTTCAGTTCACCCGTGCGAAGAACGGGTATACCAGCTAGTAGCCAATAATTGTTTTAAAGTGCTGGCTTCTTACCCTTTTATTCAAATCTATTTTTACTCTAACATTCAAAAACAACGCAATAAAGAAATTAATAGTCTTTTCAATAAACCGGGAGAATTTTTGTATAACAGTGGAATAAAAAAACCTTAAAAATTCAGTTTTTACAAAACAGTGAAACTTTGCATATAAATTAATTTATTTAAAAAATTTGTATTGATTATTATATCATGTTTTAGAGAAAATTTCTTTGCATTTAAAAAAATTTCTGTAATTATATAAATATCTATATTATACTTCATAAATATAATTATTAATAAATAAAACTTTTTTGTAAATTTTGTTATAATAAACATTAAATGATATTTTATAAAAAAATTAGTCAGAAAAAGTTTTATAAAAGGACATACAATATGTTATAAATAAGATATTATATAAATTAATATAATAATACAGAAAATTATTGTTAAAATAATGAATATGTTAGTTTTGTATAACACACTTTTTTTGTCAGATACGTGTTTCAATAATTTACAAAAAAAAACACAGTGAAAGGAAAAACGTTAAAATTAAAATTAAATATCAAAATGTTTTTATCAGATTGTTTTTTTTTTCCTTTTGAATATTTTTTTCAGTACATGTATGTACATACATCTAGGCTTTCGCCCATACTGTTTTTTATAACTTATAAATATTTATATGTTTAATCAAACATTCAAACTTTCAGAAAAAAAAAGCAATCGTTTCAATAGCTATCTGTAAATTTTTCTTTTGTTTATTACTTATAGAAATTTGATTTTAATATATATATATATATATATATATATATATGTGTGTGTGTGTGTGTGTGTGTGTGTTTTTTAAAAGGATTATTTCTATCATTTCATTAATAAATTGAGTATTTATTTATTTAAAAGTACATTTTTCATTATTTTGTATCAAAATACATTTTAGAGACACTTTTAAGCTAACTATATGTAACGATTGAGTGATTCATGAAAGTCTGAAATCTATATTTTATTATTTTTGATTGTTAGAAACTAATTATTATTAAAAAATGATGAACGTTTTTTGTTTTACTCTTAGAATCAGAATTGTTTTCTTTTTATTGCTTCACATTAATATTTTTTTAATTCTAACGCAATATTGTTTTTTTATAATTCGTACATCGAAATTTGAAGCTATATCTTATCTGTGAGAAGGAGGGAAAGATAGAACAATAATTTTACACTAAATACCGTGTTTGGGCTATAGAGAGGGGAAAGAAACCTGTCTTAAATAAAAAAATAAGTGGAATGGAATAAATTCCGAAAAATGGAAATTTTTTGACACAATTTTAGAAATCACTCGCATTGTGCGCGTACAAACACACACACAGAAATGCTGGTGTCATGAGGAAAAGTGAAAGCCCGAGCAACGTGGGCTAAGTGGTGGAGGGGGGGTGAAATCATTTTGAAAAAGAGTATTAGAAGTGCTGATTTTGTGAAGGAATGGGAAAATTTATCAAAGTAAAGAAAGTCCGTGCGACGCCGGGACATTCAGCTAGTTTTAAAAGAATTTTTGTCCTTCAATATAAATTGAGATTTGAAGAAAAATTTATTCCTTTAATCATAAAAAGAAAATTGTCAACCTTAAATAATCGAATCTGGGCATAACAGAAAGTTTATTCAAAAGGCATAATTTTTACCTGCCGCGTTTCGTGGTTAGACATTCTTCACTACAACACGGTTGAATGAAATAACAAGAAATTTTTATTAACTTTAAAGATAAAGGATTAAATGAGCAATTAAGAGGTAAGCTTCCAAAAACTACAACACATGGTAAACCAGGCACGCTACAAGAATAACAGATCAATTCAGTTCAGTTTTGGAGTCGTTTTGTTCAGCTGTAAGGTCGCTGCATACTCCCCTTCCAGTGTCAACAATACCTAGTTGGAAGATGAACTTTGCAACCAGAACGTGTAGATGGCTGGGTAGGCGTTGAAGCTGTTGGATCATGTTCCACTGTAGCAAGTGTTGGAGCTGTTGCATTAGGTTCCACAGTAGCAGGTGTTTCATTCTTGGTTTGAGGTAGTTACAAGTCCTCAGTGTTAAGAAAGAAGGCAGGTTTGCATCTAGCAATAGATACAGATACCCGTTTACCATTGATGTCAAGGAAAAACACTTTATCCTTCCTTTGTAAGACTTTGAAAGGGCCATCATAGGGTTGTTGAAGTGGACGACGTAACATGTCTTGACGAAGAAAAACATGTGTTGCTTCCAACAGTCATGGATGGATAAAAACTGGTCGTTTACCATGGTGTTTTGGTGGTTTAGGGTGGAGTGATTGCATGTGAGACTTAAGTTTCGAAACAAAATTCACAACATCATCATCTGGCTTGGAAGAGTCAAACATCTCCCCTGGCAGTCGAATAGTGGTCCCAAAAACTAATTCAGCTGGGGTACACAGAATATCTTCTTTAACCCTCTAAGCGGATAGCACGAAAAATTCCGTCAGTGTAAAGATGCTTCGAAAATGAACTGCACGGTTTTTTCTGCCTTGAAGTAACGTTTTCAAAAAGCGGATTAGCCGCACTGTTCTGAAATCTTTTCCCCTTTTTAAAGGTTTAACATCTTGAAAGATAATGAGGATTGGAGGAAGCAACACAGCAGGACACTGATAGGAAGTTTTATGGCTCGCAGGGAACCCCGTGTTTTGACCCTGGAGCAATCGTAAAAAATTTTGGGGAAATTTCTTTAGAACCCAAGAAGTGTTTGTTTGCTAGCTTGTATTTTAAAAGTTTTCAAAAGTCCCAACGCATAAGTAAAATATGTTACAATTCCCTTTTGGTTTCATATTAATTTGAAACTGTAACAAGTTGGGGCGTGTCAGGGCAATCTGCTATTTTATATAGTTAGACAAATTATCTTTTTTAAAGTATATTCTTTCGCTTTATTTTTCTTATCTTAATCAATGCTTTCAGTTTTTGAAGCATGATTATTTCATTATAAGATGCCAAAAAAAGAAATAATAAAACACCAAAAACTTTAAAATTTGAAATCTTTTCAACTTTCCAACCACTAAAAATGAATAAATTTAAACTTCATCAAATAATTTGAAACATTTTCTTACACTTTGATAAAAATAATAACAAAAAAAAACTAATTAAGATCTATTAGTTTTTTTTAGATTTCAAAGCCCAAGTGTTCAGGGAAGTTTACGTACAGTGCCTAGTTATATATTGTTAAAATACACCGAATTATATTTGAATTTTAAGTGCTTGAACTTCAGTTTACATCAAAGACAACATGAATGAAGATTTTCCCACATTTTTTTATAACTTGAAAGTTTGAATAAATGGTAATCAAAAATATACGGAAACATTTACAGTAGACATTTATGCATATAAATAAACATAAAAATCAATTTTAAATTCGAGCTATTCAAAAACATTCGAATTATTCTTCAAAAATATCTATTTATGCAAAATACCTCAACATTTATCTTTTTTTAAAGGCTAAATGAATAAGTAATTAAAATCTGGATATTTTTTGAAATCTCGACCGTATAAAGCTAGAAATTTTATGTTAGAAATTCCATTTAAAATTTCAAAAAAAAATGTATCCCAAAGTTAAAAATTATTTACCATAAGTTCTAGCAACTCTTTGAGAATAATATAAATTTCAAATTTTATTATATAGCTTCATTGGTATTTTTAAATATATTTCGAAGATTTCATACAATTCAGTTGAAAAATGCATGCTAAGAGCAAAAAATATACTAAAAAAACCGACGAATATACAATAAAGTTTTACATAGAAGCAAAACTGAGAAGCTAAAGCGTAGGAATGAAAAATTTTGAGTATATCTGAAGTGGTTTTCGAAATATTTATTTTAAAGTTCAAAAATTTGTGTGCGTTATGTTATACTTAATATTAATTAAATGGTTAAAATAATATGTTAATAACAGTCATGTAATCGTTTGATGACACATTCATATACTAATAAAAATTATAATGGTCATTGATGCGAATGTCAAGAATTTTATGTAATTTTAAATTCAGACATTAAGATATTGATGTAGAAAATATAAAACGACCATCTAAAATACATGAAAAATGCAGTCTGCTATAAAATGATCTTGACAAACAAAATACGGCATTTTCACTTATTATGGCAGAGCCGGCTTAGTCAGGGGCGATTTGGAAAAACAGAGAGGGAACCGCGGTTTTGATGGATCCCGCTCTAGCTTTTAAAGTTCTCAGGAAATAAAAATATATATAAATTACAAATGCAAAAAAAAGTCTTGTAATTTTCCATACATTTTTATAACAACGAATTGTGGAATTGGCTTCCAATACATTGTTGTGTTTGACAATATCTAAGGTAACCAACCCTACTTTAGATAGATTTGCACTACTTTTTCGTAACCGTATTCCTTTTAAAATTAATTCGTGCAGCCAAAATACACCTCTTGCACTCTTAAAAATTTATGTAAACTATAACGTTTAATTTTAATTTATACAACTTGTGAAATGTTCATAATTAACTATTTCCGTCTAAACAGTTTACATGAAAAAAAAAGTTTGGACTCCCTCATTCATTAGGGAATTTTATAAGATTCTAACATTAAATTTTATTTTTCACCGAATAGGGTCGAGTGGTAGTGTATCGTGCTTCCACACCACAGGTCTGGGGTTTTATTAACGGGCTGGGAAAGGTCGACTCTGCCTTTCATCCCCACTACATTGGGTCGATAAATGAGTACCAAGCTTGCTTGGGGTCTTAAACACTGAAGGTCTCTCTTCAGACAGACCACCAAAGCGGGACATCTGTTCATGCACCTCAGCGCCCAATGGTCACGTATATTGGGATGGGCATAGTAGTTCCTGGCCCTCATGGATTGTTGTGCCACTGAGTTTGAGTTTTAAGTTTGAGGATTGCCTCACTTTGGGGATACCTCAAACATGTATTTCCACTCATTTGCAATTAAACATTTTTCTTTAAATTACGTTTATTTCAGAAGGAAGTTTGATTTTTCAAATGTATTTGCTTAATAACATGTATATTTGTGTATTATATTAAAATTTTGATCAATCCAAAAATTACATGTTTTTTGCTCCTCTAAAAGCTTTTAGGATTTTAGAACTGATCTGACAATCCATATACGTTTTATAGTATTATATTTAAAAATTAAAAATGATAAAGACATTTTTACGACTGTATAAGCTTTTATGCCTCGTTTATAAATATAAAAAATTGCATTCAGCTACAGTTTTTAAAATGTACTGAAATAAGTGGAGGAATAGGATATTTACATATTATGAATATTTTTGACTGTAGTAAGATATATTTATATTTCAGTTTCTTTACAATTTGAATAGAAGTTGTAAACCATTTTGCGAATAGTTTGATATTGAATATAAACACATAGGCTGTTTAATATTGTAGAGTGTTTTATTTTGATACCAGCACACATTAAAATAAGGCAGTTATATGATCAGCTTTAGTGATATTTAAATTTTCAAAAATATAGTCTACACGTGCGAAAACATTCTTTCAAATCCACTCACCACATCTCATACTATGTCTTCCAACCAGCAGGAAATATTTGTGTATACTCAAAATATTTAATACAGGATACATTTCGAAATGTTAAAATTGTTTTTAAAATTTGGTATGATACATTGTGGAACTGTCGGTTAACTTCACTGAACAAAATTGTTTTAAGTGTACTGCTTTGAAAGACAAAATTAATTAGGGAGAACTTTTCTCACAATAGAATTTGTAATGACTGAATTGTGTGAAAATGTAGTTATCGATGTGTGACATTTTTCCTTGTAATAAAAGAAACATAAAGATAAGAAATTAAACTTGAGTAGAATATGGTTAGAAGTACTGTCATGCGCATTTGAAGAAGTATATCCCCCATTAAAATTAAAAATTATTGACTGAATGTGTTTTATGTCCATCACAAATGCCGATGTAGAAAAGAAATTTTTATTTAATACAAGAAGTTCGAAAAGGAGAACAATAGGAATGAAAATTTAGATTTTTTTCGAAAAATATTCAGTTAACATAAAAATATCATTTATATGATTTTAATTAAAATAAATTAAAGTATTGAAATCTTTTTTATGTTATTTTAAATTAAAAATATAATTGAATAGAGAATGATCGGTTTTATTTCATAAATATAATCATCGTATGTATATTACCGTATGAACCATTTATTGTTTTATTGTTTAAAAAAAGAGATAGGGCCTTCGCTCTTTTTACCTCATTACTTTTTTGAAAAACAGGAAAGTAAGCGCGTTTTCTTACTCTCATATTCAAAAATGAATACAGGATGCTTTTTTCTGGTTCAAATCGCAATAGCAATATAATATATATATATTTAATTTTTAAAAAATGACAGAAAAATAAATTTTGTTTGAAGAAAATATAGTTATTTTTCAACTTCTAACACACTATTTATTTTCTTTTTTCATCCCTTCATTTTGTTTTAATTTTACTGTGACTAAACATATAGGGGAATCGACCCAGTTGCACTACAACTTTCAAACAAGATTGCCCAAGGCAACTTGACAGCTAGCTGCAAACGATTGATCTCTTGGTTCTTACTTTACAAAGGCACCGAACTGAGTCATAAAATTGTCCTCGTTCGACCTCCCAAGTTTTAAAAGGGGGAAAGGAAAGAAGTATGTTGCATTTTTAAAGCGAATGGCAAAATGAGAATAAACGCTTTCGGAATAACTCTTCAGGAGGAAGCTAACCAGTCAGTGGGTTAAGAGAAGCTCGTAGACCAAGTAAGATGATAGGGAGTACTTCTGTCCAACGCTCAGTAGCATGGCACTTGATTCCACTTTTCAATGGGCGGTGCAATTCTTCGATCATCCCATTAGCTTGAGGGTGGTATGCAGTTGTACGACACTTCTGAACACCAAGTAGTTTGCTAAGAGCTTTGAAGAGCGAGGACTCAAACTGCCTGCCCCAGTCGGTTGTGAGAAATGCAGGAGTTCCAAAGCGAGACACCCAAGAGGAAAAGAAGGCCTCAGCAACAGCCTCAGCAGTTATGTCTTAGGGAGGTTGGGCCTCTGGCCATTTCGAAAAACGGTAAATCATTGTCAGGCAATAGGTGTAGCCCTTTGATGGAGGTAGAGGTCCAATGAGATCCAGATGAACATGATCAAAACGTTGGGAAGGTTCTTGAAATGATGAAAGAGGTGATCTAGTATGACGATGTATTTTGGATTTTTGGCAAGCTAGGCAGTGTTTTGCCCACTTAGCTACATCTGATGAGATTGATGGCCAAACAAAACGCTGCTTCATCAAATGCACTGATCGACGTATTTCAGGATGGGATAAATTATGCATAGCAGAGAAAACATCTTGGCGATGCTGTTTTGGGATGTAGGGTCTGGCTGTGCCCGTTGATAGATCACACATAATTTCAGTAGACGAATTGGGAAAAGTTACCTTTTTGAGTTCCAAGGAAGTTCCAGATACTATTAGGGTGTGAAGCTCCTGATCAGTCTGTTGTGTCTCAGCAATACAGTCATAATCAATTTGATTTGGGAAGGTGATTGCAGAAACACGAGAGAGAACATCAGCAGCAATACTGTCAGATCCTGGAATGTGCACAATATTTGTGGTGAACTGAGAGATGAAATCCAGCTGACGGATCTGCCGTGGAGAACACTTTTCACTTTTTTGCCTAAAAGCATAAGTGAGGGGCTTGTGATCAGTAAACACTGTGAAATCTCTAGCTTCCAGCATATACCGAAAGTGTCGGATAGCCGAGTATATAGCAAGGAGTTCAGGGTCGTAGGCACTGTAAGATTTTTCAGACGAAGTTTTCTGGAAAAGAAAGCCAATGGCTGTAGCTCAGAGTCCACAACTGGGTGAAGTGCACCTCCTATGGCATAATCAGAGGCGTCCACATGAAGAGCAAGCGGGGCAGAAGGTGAAGGATGAGCAAGAAGTGCAGCATCAGCAAGAGCTTGTTTACACCTCTGAAATGCTGTAATTGCCTCAGAAGACCAGTTTAAAGGCTTTGAGTCCTTCTTACCTTTAGAACCTTTTAAAAATTCACTTAAAAGATACTGTTGTTCAGCTGCTTTGTGCAAGAAACGTCTATAAAAATTTAACAGTCCTAAAAATTTTCTCAGAGAGCCAACTGTCTCTGGTTGTTTGTAATCAAGAACTGCTTGAACTTTGTCAGGCAATGGCTTAATGCCATCAGGAGTGATAAGATGGCCAAGGAAAATGAGTTCAGTCACACCAAATACACATTTAGAGATATTTAGTTTTAAACCATATGAGCTCAGTCTTTGGAATATAGTTCTTAAGTGAGAACGATGCTCCTCAGCATTTTCTGAGTAACACAAAATATCATCCAAGTAGACAAAACAAAAAGGAAGTTCTCTTAGTACTTCATGCATGAATCGCATAAAGGTTTGTGGTGCATTCACAAGGCCAAAACACAAATGGGTATATTCGTAAAGACCCCATGGAGTTGTTACAGCTGTCTTAGGAATATCACACTCAGCTATAGGGATTTGGTGGAATGCCTTAAAAATGTCTACTTTGGAAAATATCCTCTTGCCATGTAGTGCATAAGCAAAGTCATTCAAATAAGGCATGGGGTAGCTGTCGAACTCAGTAACAGAATTCAGCTGCCTGTAATCCCCAACAGGTCTAACTGTAGAGTCAGATTTGGGCATAACATGAAGAGGAGAACTCCAGGGACTTTTGGAATATCTAATAATGCCTTGAGCAAGAAGAAATTCAAATTCTACCTTCACTGCATCATACAGTTTAGGGTGTAGCCCCTTCTAGGCCTGGCAGTGACTGGTGGGCCAGTAGTAATAATATGGTGGACTGTGCCATGTGATGCTGATTTGGAAATTAAAGAAGGGTTGCTGAGGTCTGGATTTCCGATAAGATGTTTTTAAAACTAATGTTTGCATCTACAAAGAGGATTGAGGGCTGTACAATATTTGAAAAAAACACAAGGAGTGAAAAGAGAAGTTTCCACATCCATCAACCTTTTTTTCTTAAGGTCAATTAAAAGGTTGAAGTGCCTTAGAAAATCAGCACCAATTATAGGAGATTATACATCAGCAATTATGAAAGTCCAGATAAAAGGTCGCCTCAGACCCAGGTTCAGTTCTTTACGGACCATACCATAGGCTGGAATTTTGGTATTATTAGCAGCAAATAAGGAGAAGTTAGACTGAGGTGATTTATTCATAGTTGGAGAAGGTGGGATGACACAGATTTCACTTCCAGAGTCTATCAGGAATTTCTGGCCAGACTTGCGGTCTAATTAAAAATAACCGGCTGGTATGTTGCGAGGGCTCTGCCATTCCAGCTATTACAGAGCTTACTCGTTTCTTTGCACAAATGCACAAGGTGAAACACACTTGCGGACCTGCTCTTTATAACGGCGATGATAGTAGCAGATGCCACTTCCTCTATTGACACTCCTAGAGCGTGAATGTGATCTCCGGCGGTCAGAACTATATCGTTGGTGGCGAGAGGAATTGCGCTCTCTTGTCAGTTCAGCAACTTGTAGAGACAGCTCTTGGATCTGCCTGGAGAGAGAGTCCATGGTTGGCTGAGCACTGCATGAAGATGACTGGGATGGTGGAGGAACAGTTGTGGCAGCACAGATAGTCGAGGACTCACCAACAACCTCAGAAACCTTATCAGCGATGATAGCCAGTTTATCCAAAGGCTCTGAAGATGCAGACAAAACAGTCTGGATATGTGGTGACATTCTTTGAAGCCACAAACTTTGCAGAAAGTCATCCTGGAGTTGGCCATTAGACAGCTCTTTCATTTTTCGCAACATGTGGCTGGGCTTCTCATCTCCTAGCTGAAGGTCAGTAAGCAGTTTCTTAATTTTTTGAGTCTCCGAGTTGCTAAATTGGATAATGAGCCGCTACGAGAGAGTGTTATATTTTTCACTGTTCGGAGGGCTTAACACAATGTCCGACACGTAGGAGAGAGTTTCAGCATCCAGGTTCGCAACCAAAGCAGAATACTTAGTATCATCACTGGAGATACCACTGAATGTGAATGCATGGTCGCATTGCGCGATCCATAGACGAACGTTCGATTTCCAAAACGGTGGCAGCCGCAACGGAATACGAGCGACTTCAACGGTTTCACTAGTCATATTGTTGAATAAGCAGGGAGCGAAACGAATCTCCGAGCAGATGCTTCAAGTGGCCTAGAGGAGAAGGAGAAAAAAAAATCTTTCGCTACGTACTGATCATCCGTAGTAGAAGAATTTGTATTGCATTCGGCCAGTAGAACAGAATAGCTTACGTGTTTTTAAATCCAAAAGGGGTCACCACTGCCGCTTTGCGTGGTTAGACATTCTTCACTGCAACACGGTTGAATGAAATAACAATAAATTTTTATCAACTTTAAAGATAAAAGATTAAATGAGCAATTAAGAGGTAAGCTTCCAAAAACTACAACACATGGTAAACCAGGCACGCTACAAGAATAACAGATCAATTCAGTTCAGTTTTAGAGTCGTTTTGCTGAGCTGTAAGGTCGCTGCATACCAAACATGTGTCGCGTGATGTCTAAGTACTGGTTTTACTTAGATACCGCTACACATGTTTCCAGTATGTGGAAGAATGGTCTGAAACAAATATCACACAGGAAATAATCGTTTCCAATCGTGTTTTTTGACTTTAGCGCAAATAAATTAGGCTGATGTTGAAAATTTTGTTGAGTTTTTTTTTTTTTTTGAAAGAATTGCCTTTTATTAATATCGATGACAATTGTCTTTTTGAAGAAATTAAAAGTCTAAATGGATATATTCAAATTCTGATAAATTAGAACAATGGGAAAATCAGCAAGTTGAAGATGATAAAAGATGGGTGAAAATATTTAACCATTTCAGGAATGATTATATTCTATATGGAAATTTTGTTATTTTTGTTAGTTTACGTTTTGCAGTCCCAGAAATAATGCAGCAGTTGAAAGAGTTTTTTTAATTAGTAATGCTTTTCGAAAAATGCTAGTGAAAAATCTAGATTGAATGTTGATACTTTAGCTGTATCACTTTCCGTAAAGTTTAATATGAAGGATATTTCTTGTTACGAAATTTCCGATGCATTAGAAAATGATATTTATATTGACAAAAATATTCGCTTAAGTAAATAAGTTAAAGGGTTGTTTGCATAATTAATGCATTTTTGTTTGAATTAATAAAATGTTTAACATATTTACGCTTTAATTTTTTCTTAAAATTTCATCCTTCTTTACATTGTAAAGAATTTGGTCATCTTAATATTGGCAATGCATGTGATTTTTTTATATTCTGTTGTATCTGATATCAGTGATCAAAGTGAATTTATTTGAAAATCAATATGTTTTAGTTTAATAGTTCCGTTAAGAAATTTTAATAAAAATAATTTTTTTGTACCGGCTTAAGCATGACCACTTTAGCTTTTAATTAACAGCGTATTTACTATGCTATGTTGGCGGCTGACAATCATATGTGCATCATTTCATACATTTAACGTCACTGGCTTATAGCCTCGGTCAGAGTACTTTTAAGATGGATGCGAAAATAAAGACTAACCCTGGTGGAGTGTTATTGAAAGAAGAAATGGTGACAGGAAAGTATGTTTATGAATGAAGAATATTTCAGCATTTGTGTTGTGTGTGTTGCTATAGAGTGAATTCTCTTAAGAATATATTTTGAGAGTTAACTACTAGAGTCGGGGTTAATTGTTCCCATCTAAAATTTTTTAAGATTTTAATGTTAACTTTCTCAGTTGTGTAATTTCTGTATCAGAAGTTATTTTCCATGGTAATTTTTGTTTCAATTTTTTTATTCTATAATTTATATATTTTTTTATAAATTATTTATTGTAGATTTTTCCCCCCTATATTTGTGACATTTAATAGCTCTGTCTTTGTTAAAATGTTTTTCATAAGAATTCAAAATGAACATTTTTAATGGGATCTCTTTTGAAATGTTTTTTTGTTTAAATATGAACGCCAGTATGTGCTTCCACGCCTAGTACGTTAAATTTGTTTTCTGTAATCATTGTTTTGATATTTTCTGATTGTTTCTATTCGTTTCATTTTTATTAAATTTATGAACTATATTGACATCAACAGAAAATTTATATTTTTGCTCTTTAAGTTACATTTTTGTAAAAAAAATTTGATCAACTATTCATTGCACGTTTCATTGGCAACTATCTATTTTTCGAAATGATTTTTTTTTCAAACAGAAATATGAAACTTATTTCTTAATTCTTTGATAATTCTTGGTAGTAGAACATTTTTCTGTTCAGTGCTTGCATTAGTATACATTAAAAAAAAACAAACTGTACAGACATTTTATTTTGATATTTACTTTGAAATTGAATTATGTATTCCTTTGCTGAGTGTTTTAAGGTACAGATTTCTATATAGTGAAACAAAAAAAAAAAAAAAAAAGAGTAATGAATTTAAGCTAACATTGAAGCTCTACTGACCTTAATATGTAACTTAATTCCCTAACTTTTCCATGTTTATTTTATTAAATTTAAGGTTACTTTTTTGAAAGTACTAGACATTTATCGAATTAAATAAATGAATATAAAATTTATTGCAGATGGATAAGATTAATATTGATATAAAGTCTGTCTACAACATCTTCAATTTAAAATACATAATCTTGCATTTTTTCATAAAACAGGTTTATAATTAATGTTAAGGATTGTTTAAAATTGTAAAAAATCTACTTTGAGCTGCTTCCAAAACATTCTGAGCATATTTTATTCATATGCTGTTAACATATATTTTCTTACAAATCCCTGAAACTGTTAATTTTTGTTTCTTAAAACTTTTGCATCAGGTAATTTTAGGATTTTTAAAGGACATAATATTTAATTAAAAAGATACAGTAACATTGTTTCATGTGATGATCTTTAATTTTATAATCAAAACTCAGCCATCTGATTACTAAGCTTATCTCTACTTATAAAGCTACTGTAATTTCCTTGGGTCAAAATGTTTGACTTTATTCCTCTGCCAGTATGGTTTTGAAAATCATACTTTTCAGTATGATTAGGTCTGTTTTCAACTCTTATTTTTATTTGGGATATGTTTGCCTTATATATTTTTCAGATGTAAAATTCATTGTCTTCATTCTTAAAACTTGTTCAACTCTCTCTACATGATTTATTTCATTCTAATATGTATTTACATCTGAGCTTAACATTAAACTTTCATAAAATGTGAATTTTGCTCATTGTGTACCTTTAAATTTCCTGCCTTGCTTTTAACTCTTACCATGTATTGATCTGTATAAAAATTTATATTGCTCTAACTTAAATTGTCATCTTTCAATTAATATTCGATATTTTAACATTTTAATTATGCTAATTGCTGATAGATATGTAACTAAATTTAAACTTGTGTGGATTATGCATTACATGAATCAATTCTTTTAGTTATGTAATCTATTAATTTTTTCTTATTTTCATTACTTAGCTATCTATATAAGAGATTTTCTAGTACTTATAATCTTAACTCAATTTATAAATATTTCGGGAGGTATTGTCAGGTTTTTGAGTAGATAATGCAACACTGATCAACTATGTTTATGCTTCAGCACCTGTGGATTTATTCTTTATATGTTTAACCACCAATTCACTGACTGAGATTGTAAAAATATTTGAAAAACATTGTATTTATTGAAAGTTGTGAAAAAAAAAAAAAGTTGGTGGCCTTTTTTAATTGGATTTGACAAATAACTGGACTAACAAAGAAAAAAATTTAAAGAGCAGTAGCTAAGCAGTGCCTACTATGTATAAATATTAGCCATTTATATTTTTTTTTTTCTAACAAAATGTCTACATTTAAAATGTTTATTATTTTTAAAAATATATATATGAGCCATACTATCATTTTGATCTATTCATATAGTCATTAAAGAGTTGTCAATTTTTTGTTGGATTGTGGATTGTCAAAAAGTACTGCATTTGACACTGGGTGGTGTATTGTTTCCTTTTTGACTTAAGTTTTCACATATCAACTATTTTAGATAATTTTATTTGTATTTAATTAATTTGTAAGTTAAGGTGTAATTTGAAGTTAGTTTTTTTCTTTTTTAATTCTCTAATGGGGCTGCATATTGGTATTTTTCACCTTTGCAGACCTAGTTCATTCCCCAGGAACTGGTATCACATTTTATTTCGGCACCATATAGGCGATACCAATTGCCGCAAGTAATTTTGATGCCGAGTTTCCTTCCCAGAGGGAGATGCCTGAGCTCTGATGATGCGAAGCTGAACTTAAGAATTTAATTTTGCTGAGAGCACCCATACCAAACGAGCACTCCAAGGGATTTTTTACATGTTGCATAATTATACGGTTGAATCCTAGGAGGACCCACTTTTGGTCGCCAAATTTTTTTGTCGCCAAATTTTGAGCGATAAAGGTTACAATATGGTAACCCTTCCATTTCATCGAAAAATTTGGATTTTCAAATCACCTAAAAAATGGCAACCCTAAAAAAGTACAACGTTTTTCGCCTTTTCCGAAAAAACGTCATTTTGACATTTGACTTCGTTTGCTCTCCACCGGTTGTTGTTAAGAATGGCGTGTGAAAGGAAATTAATTGAAAGTGAGGCTACGACAGGTTTCTTTGTGCTCCTGGGCACAAAGGGGAAGAAAGAGACATTAGAATGGTGTATGAAAGCTAATTTAATTGCTTCTCGTTATGAATGTCCGAGGTTTAAAAAATATGCGTTTGTAAGAACGAAAGGAACGGTTGACGGCTACGAATGGCGTTGCCGCAACCAGTCGAAAGATAATCGCCACGACGTTGTTCGGAGTGTGAGAAAGGGCACTTGGTTTAGCGAAAGCAAACTTGCTACAATAATTATCTTGCGTTTGACCAGATATTGGTTTGGCAAGAGCATGAATGCGTTAAGTGGTGAATGACTTGAAAGTTAATAAGAATAGGTCACAAGTTGGTGGATGACAATTTTCATGAATTCCTTGCATCCATCGCAAGGGTGTATCCACCAACGGAACATGACGAAATGCAAGCGTAAGGTAAGTGCCTTTTAAAATTAAGGTTTAAAAAAATATGCGTTTGTAAGAACGAAAGGGAACGGTTGACGGCTACGAATGGCGTTGCCGCAACCAGTCGAAAGATAATCGCCACGACGTTGTTCGGAGTGTGAGAAAGGGCACTTGGTTTAGCGAAAGCAAACTTGCTATAATAATTATCTTGCGTTTGACCAGATATTGGTTTGGCAAGAGCATGAATGCGTTCGTGGTGAATGACTTGAAAGTTAATAAGAATAGGTCACAAGTTGGTGGATGACAATTTTCATGAATTCCTTGCATCCATCGCAAGGGTGTATCCACCAACGGAACATGACGAAATGCAAGCGTAAGGTAAGTGCCTTTTAAAATTTCTTAAAATGATTGATTTCATGTATTTCTTCAATTTTATATTTGTGAAACGCCCCTTTCGTCCTTTTTTAAAAATGTAAATCATGTTGTACACACTGGTTTTAGAATGCTTTTTTAAAATGAATTTCATTGCTTTCTCCGTTTTTTTTCTTTATATAATGATTAATTTAATGTATTTATTCGTTTTCATCTTTGCGAAACGCCCATTTCATCCCCCGCTGACGCATGCGCTTCCCAAGGGTTTTTCGTCATTGACGCCTTTTTGAAAACCTTCAATTTGGCGCTTTTTGGCGAAAAATTTTTGGCGCCAAAAACAGCAGTGGGTCCTCCTAGGATTTTACCCAATATAATTTAATAGTAATTATATATAATATTCATATAGTATAATTTAATAATAATTATATATGATAATCATCGTATTGTATTAAAACAAAAATAATGCATTAGAGTATTCATGTTACATAATTATAAATAAAAAACAATTATAAATAATGAATATATGATTATTACATTGAGTAATAATTGCATTTTTATATTACAGTATTAATAAAATAATTACATAATATAAAAATTAATAATGAATATCAATTACAAAGTACTGAAAACTTGCAATGTTCTAAAAACTGCAAGTTCCTTCAATGAATTTCATCGAACAAGGAATGTTAAAAAAACCCATTTTTAAAACATAAAATATGTATAGCGATAATTAAAAGTACAACATCAATTCTTTAAAAAAAATATATCCTGGCACTCATCCATATTAGAAATACCCATGTTCGAAAATAGCACAAAATAAAACAGAAGACGGAAATAATAGAACAATTTTACTGAAAATGGTTAAATTTTTAAGGAAATCAAATAAAAATCTTCTGAAATTAATAGGGTTACCACGGAAAAACCAATAAAAGTTATTTCTAATATACGTTATCCCCATGGTAACCACATCGCCAAACGATAAAAATATCAAGGTAACCATATTGTAATGTTATAGCCCATCTTGGTGCATGCCCCGTGATATCAAACTTGCACCTTTTCTTTTATTACTTTAGACAATCATTTCTAAAAAAAATTTCCAAACATTTTTAAAAGATAATTACTAACGAGGGGAGGGCACAACAAAGGAAATTCATTTGGGATCGAGTCTTGGTGTAATAGTAGTAATCCTTTAGGGTGTTCACCTCTCAATGTAATTCCACCGAATGGCCTGTCAATTAGGAGAAATTAGCCTTCGAAATTCATGCTTAGCTTTTATACAATTAAATTTTAATTTTCCGCAACGAGCTCGTAGTTTGATTGGTAAATCGTCTGCTTACTATGCGCGAGGTCAAGGTTCGATTCCACGTGATCAACTTTTTTTTCTTCAATTCATTTAATTATTTTTTAAATTAAATAAATCTATTTGAGAGGTTTATTAAATGTTAAATAATATTTTTTGTAATTATGTATTTTATAAAGTAAAAAATGTTTAAAAATATCTAACGGAAATTACTTAAAATTATTAATTAAAAATATTTAAAATTACTAATAATTAAAAATATTAATTTAAAATGTTTAAAATAATTATTAATGAAAATTATTAATAATTAAAATTAGTAAATTTATTATTATTTATTAAATTTAACTAATTAATTACTATTTATTATAATTAATTATTACTAAGCATTAGAATTAATAAAAATATTAATTTATTATTAAAATTATTAAAATTATTAATTTATTATTAAAATTATTAATTTATTATTGAAATTGTTAATTTATTATAGAAATTATTTAAATAAATTTATTAAAATTATTTAAATAAACTTTTTGAAATTAAATTAATTTATTTGAAAAGTACTTATTAAATATTTTATAAAAATAAATACTTAAATTAATAATATATAAGACATTTTTTATTATATTCATTATAAAATAATTAATTTAATAATAATAATAATATATTTTATAAATTATTTTATATTATATATAATTTTTATTTATAGTATATTGTATTTCACATTATAAAACTATTTGTAACTAAATTTTTTGTAAAATGTCATTAATATTTATTATATATTTAATTATAAATATTTATTAATATAAAATATATTTTTATAAAATTTAATATAATTATTTATGTAATTAGATTAATTTTTTTACTTTATGAAATACAAAATAATTACAAAAAAAATATGATTTCATATTTAATAAACCTTTCATGAATAAATTTATTTAATTTTAAAAAATAATGAAATGAATTGAAGAAAAAAGTCGAACACAGGGAATTGAACCCTGACCTCGTGCATAGTAAGCAGATGATTTACCAATCAAGCTACGAACTCGTTGCAGAAAATTAAAATTTAATTGTATTAAAGTTAAGCTTGAATTTTGAAGGCTGATTTCTCGGAATCAACTGACCTTTCTGCAGAATTACATTGAGGGGTGAACACCCTAAAGAAGTACTACTATTTCACCAAGTCTCGATCCCAAATGAATTTCCTTAGTCGGGCCTTCGTGTAAGTAAATCACTAAGTCAAAGATAAGGAATGTTACTTTATTAAACATTTTCAAATATCTATTAATGCTTCATAATATTGTGCAATACATATATATAAAGTATTTATATGCTATACATTGTATAAACATAAAATTCGGTTTCATTAAATAACTGTTCCACAGTGAAATAAAATATTCATTTGAATTTTTAGTGTAAGGTGCCAAACTTAGTTAATATAATATATTTTATATTTTCCATCTCTAAATACTGAAGTACTGGGGGAAAAGAGAAAATTCATGCATAACATTATTTATATATATAAATTCACACCCGTGTGAAGAACAGGTTTACCAGCTAGTAGCATATAAGAACAAAGGAAAAAAATTAAGAACTTTCTCTGGTATTGATAAATCAAACCAAAATTACAGGATTATTTCAAATTCTGACTCTTATAATGTTCCATATAGTGTGTTCAATGTCCCCATTTGTAAGCCATGCTACTATAAAATTTGTAATTCATGAAGTTGTAAAAAAAAATCATTTTCATCACAAGATACATACAGTCACTCAAAAAAAGTATTGGGGCACTTGTCATGCATAATTGTAAATCCATTTATAAAAAATATTAATCACATTAAAACAAAAACAAAATGAATTAAGAAATATTTTAACATTTGGTGTGCAGTATACAAGGAAAATTTTATTAGTGTTACAGAATTATAATTTGATCTAGCTTTTCAAATATAATTCAAAGGCACACTGGAGTCAAAAAAGTATTGGGGCACTTTTGAAATGAGAAATTTAACAAATATATACATCACATCAAAAGAATTTAATTTCACACCACTTTTTTAGACAAGTTTAAACTTAATGTTTCAACAGTTAAGATTTTTTTATAGAAAAAATGACGAGAAACAAAGATATATCGCTTGGTGTGCTAAATCTTGAAAAAGTCATTGGAAAGAGAGGAAATCATTTTGCTGTGTATAGGAAAAATATTGAAATTGTGTAAGTTTACTATTTTTAACATCATTGATAAGTTAAAAAAAATAGTGTTGAAAACATGCTAATATCAGAGTGTCCAAGGATATTTAATGAAGAGGTGGATTGTGGGACAAGAACACATTAATCCAAGAACTAGTACAGTAAAAATGACTTTGTAATGTAAAAGTAGGTTCAGAAAATTAGTATATCCTTAAATTGTTGAAAATGTTTTAAGAAACGATAAGTATCATGGCAGAGAACCTCAAAGAAAGTCCTACATCAGCAAACCAAACAGACAAACTTGGTTGGCATTTGCTAAAATGTATGTATGCAAGGCAGCCAACAGAATATTTAGAAAATGTAATTTTTGTTGATGAAAGCAAATATAACATTTTCGGATCGGATGCCAAGCAAAAAGTTTGGCGGAAATCATAAAAAGCAATGCATGTCAAAAATTTACAGCCTACTGGGAAATATGGAGAGGGTAACCAAATTGTCTGGGGCTGTATGGCAAGCTCTGGGGTCGGGAACTTACATTTTATTGATGGTATAATGAATAAATATGTCTATCTTAACATTCTCAAGTGAAATTTAAAGAAAAGTGCAAATAAGCTGGGAATCTAAGGACATTTTAAATTGTACCAAGATAATGACCCAAAATGTACCTCAGATATTCGCAAGTTATGTGTTCTCTACCACTGTCCTAGTGTTATTAAGAGTCCTGTTCAAAGTCCAAACCTTAATACCTTTGAACATGTGTGGAATTTTTTGCAGCAAAAACTATATGAGCACGAAATTTTTAACAAGCAGGATTTAAGAAAATATTTGGTCGAAGAGAGAGAGAGAGAGAGTTGACCAAAATCGATAGATCGTTTTGCAAAAAATTGATCCAATCCATGCCAAATAGACTTTGAGAGGTCATAAAAAGCAAAGGCGGCCCAACAAGATATTAATTTCTAAGTTTGAATTGTTTTTCTTAATTTATTGGGAAGTGTCCCAATACTTTTTTTAGCACCTTTTTGCGAACTGGATTTTTTTTTTAATTTTAACCATAATTGAATTAATGTATGGGTTTTGTTCCAGTTATTTTTATTTGTGTTTACCAAAATAATATTTACTTCTTTTTTTGGTTTCATTTGTATGTTTAAGTAAAATATTATGATAAAAATCTATGAAATGGTAGTATATCTCAATACTTTGACAGACTGTATATATGAATCATATACTCACATCCATAATTATCTTTACCTGCATAATAGTGAGTTTTTAGGAATTATATTTTAAGAATTTGTGGAAAAAGGAAAATAGTTAAATCATGGATAAACAAATACTTCTAAAGTAGCCACTGAGATTTCAAAAATGAAAAAAAAAAAAAAACTTTCACCAAAAGATAATTCTCTACATTTATCTAAAACTTTCATATTAACTAATATTCTATTTACACAGGCTTCAAGAAATAAACTTTTTTACAAGTTTAACATGTGCTTAAAAAAATAAGAAAACATATCAAATTAAATTTAATAATTTCTAAAAATTGTTACCCCTTTTGTAGGTTTCATTCCCCTTAAAAATATTTTATTTTAATTTAAAGAAAGAAATGACAATTTTTAATAGCAAAGAATAATTAGTAATAATTTAGAAATCGATAATTTGTTGAAGGTAAAAATCAAAGATACATTTTTTTAATTTTTGTAAACATTCCACCCATAAAATATAAAATTGTATTACTTCAGAATATTTTCTCTTGACTTTGAATTTTTAATTAAAATTACAAACATTTATTTATATTATTCACACCTAACTGACACTGTATTAGATAATAATAGGTGTGAGTTCTTTTTAAGGAAATGATACCATTGTTATTCGATAGTCATACAATTTAAAAGAAGTAGTTTTGATTCTATACTGTGAGCCATTCTTGCGCCAAAATGTATAATAAAGAATTACTAAATTAATTAAGAACTAAAATAACTAAGAGCCATATCTAAGTGTATCAAGAACTATAAATAAATGCTAGGATCCAACCTAAATAAATATACCAGCTAACACTAGTCGAAGCAAGCAGTTACGTAATTAGATAAATTAGAATAAAATAAAAATTATATAAAAGAGTTGTTAAGTTTATTTCCTAACAAATATATATACTACAATAATACAAAAAATCCAATGATATCATGTTTTTAATTAGATAAAATTAAACCAAAAAATGACAACTTGCATATAGGTTATACTTCGGTAATAAATAAATATGTGCAATTGTTGCGAAAAGTATCACATGATATCCACTTGGCGCCAGTTGGCCGGGAATCTAGTCCATTGTCATTAGCTAGCTATTAAAACATATCTGTTATTAATTAAAACAGTTATACACATCGTTCTATGAGCACTGGCATAGCTAGTTCTGAGTGGGCCCCGTAGAAAAGATAGCTCTATTAGTGGCGTATTTTTAGAAAAGGTAGCCCTGTTAGTGGTACTGTAGTTACACATGTAAGGGCCCCTTATCATTGATATGGTGGTAGCTACACCCCTGTCTGTGAGTCTTTTTACAATGCTTAAAAAATTGTGTAAAATTATTTTTTTGTAATGATAAGCGAGTCATCCTTTTTTGATCCGAGTTTTTAACTTCCTGTTTGTTAATGTTAAATACAGTAACCTTTGTACTTTGCTAGTGGATGTTTTTGACATTGTGTCGGCTCTAGTGAGAATTTCTCCTCATGCAAGTTCTGCAGTTTTAATTTTATGCCCATAGTGTATGTTTTTTTGTCATGCGAGTTCTGACATTTTTATAATTGTTTAACAATATTTAAATCTTTCTAATTAAGGTTTCTTGTCTGTATTTATTAACTATATATTCTCACTTATAACCAAATTATACACTATTACACTGCTGGACAATTGCTAAGGACGGATCACAAATTGCTATGTAGCATAACATTAAGCGAGACATGAGGCCTAGTAGGATAAAATATAGTTGCCACACTGTTCAGACATTAGAATAAAGAATATTTATTGTTCTGGAAAGTACAAAAGCTGAGAAACATCTGAAAGTAAAAAAAAATGTTCATTTGATCTGTGCACGGAGAAATGGAACAATGTACCTAAAAGTCAGCAGGCACCTTAAAGAAAGGTATCAGTACGGGATATGTCCACCGTGGAGTGTGATGCAACATTCCACACGTCGTACCATACTTTGCACAACATTATCCAGCAGCTGTTGAGGCAATTTATCCCATTCCTCTGTGAGTGCACGGATGAGGGTGTTCTTGTTTGGCGGAGGATAGTTTCGACCAGCAACTTGCCTCCCCAAAGCATCCCACACATTTTCAATGGGGTTTAGATCTGGAGAACGCGCTGGCCATACGAAACGTTGAATACCCTCGCTGTCTAGACAATCCTGAACAGCGAGTGTTCGATGACATGTTGCGTTGTCGTCCATAAAAATAAATTTATCACCAACAGCACCACGGAAAAGACGAACTTGAGGAAGTAGAACTTCATCAATGTATCGTTGGCCCGTCATAGTCCCATTCGCAATCACATGTAGGCGCGTGCGGCCATTGATCATGATGCCGGCCCACACCATGATACTGCATGTCGGATATCGTTCCTTTTCCTGGATATTTTCTGGACGATAAGCAGTGTACCACTCTCGCGCCAGATCAGTTGGCGTCTACAATCCGATGACAGACTGAACCCACTCTCATCTGAGAATAGTACGCATGCCCAGTCCTGTTCAGTCCAATTGTGATGCTCACGACACCATTGCAAACGGGCAGTATGGTGCTGTCTGGTCAATGGAACACACACAACAGGTCTGTGTGCGTATAGTCCTCCTCCCCTCAAACGTCTGGCAACAGTTTTTCGGGAGATCTGCTTTCCTGAGGCAGCAAGAAACTGATTTATCACCTGCTGAGCTGTGGTGCGCCTGTTCCTTTTTGCTGATAGGACGATATATCTGTCTTCTGCAGGCGTCGTACTTCTAACACGACCTCCCCCGTGCCATCTACTACACATTCCAGTAGTTTTAAATGACTTCCACAGCCGTGAAACAACGCTGTGAGTGATGTCGAACTCCCTGGCAACATCTGTTATTTTTCGCCCTTCGATCTTTCCAATAATTCGGCCACGCAGAAAATCTATGTGATGTCGGGAAGACATGCCAAAAATTTTAAGTTCGTCTATTAAATCTTTCCTGTAAAACTTTGACTTGAAACAACAATTGTCCACACGCGTCAAAACCTTTAAAGCTCTTATGAACGCTATCATGTGATGAACAGACGTGGAAAAAAAATTTGCATACTCATACTTCTTCTTACTAATATCCCGCACTTATTCTAATTTTCCACATTTTGCTTCCTTTCATTTTGTGGTTGCTATCGATGATAGTGTTATCCGTCTCCTTAGCAATTGTCCAGCAGTGTATATTGTAGTATATTTCCTTTCTTAAATCCTGTAGAACATCTAGATTATTATTTTCATTTTACATTGATGTCCCATGGTCAATGATTAGTTGCACTGGTTTAAAAAAGATTTATATCGCTGAGAAAACATTACATCATGGACACCTGATACAAAAGCACTTGAAGACTTACAGCAAGGGTACTCAACCATTTTTCAGCCGAGCCACATACATATAACTATTTCACGTGGGCTGCAACATAAGGATTAATGAGTAGTATAAGACCAAAAACATTTAAAATGTAAAAAATTGATCAAAATATTCAAACTCATATTTTTGTAATTTATTTTAAAACTGTATAGAACTCTCTATTAAACTCATTTCCCAAAAATTAGGCTTTATGCATTTTTTACCCAGTTATGGGGTTTTTCGATTTCCTTTCATTAATAATCCCATGTCCCTTGTATGCATTCTACTGTCATAAAAAACAAATCTGCCATTTAAAATTTATTCAAATACATTTTTATTTTACTAAAAACAATATTTGAACAAATAACTGAATTTATCAAAGAGTACATTGGAAGCATTTAAGAGACAATCCTTAACAATTTCTGGGCTACACGTCAAGCAGCATATGCTGTCGTTGGAATGGAATCCAAGATGGCGGCATAGCAGTAACAAAACGCCAGGAAAATAATTTTTAACACATTGTAATATAATAAAAATTATGTATAAGAATACTCTTATAACATAATTATAAATGAATAAGAAAATATGTAATAATATTTATAAATATAATAACAAATTGTTATAAATAGTTATACATAAATTTATATTAAAGTTAACAATCAATATCAATTAATAAGTGCTGATAACTTGCAATATTCCAAAAACTTCGAGTTCCTTAAATGAACTTCATCGAACTATGAGCATTTGAAAATTAAATATTGGAAATGCGTAAAAATTAAAAGCACAGCCCTCATGTTTTTTTAAAAATAACTAATAAAAATTAACTCTAATATTTACGTTATCCCAATGGCAACCACATTGCCAAACGATAAAAGTATCAAGTTAACCGTATTGTAATGTTATCGTCCATCTTGGTGAACATAAACAACTTGGCGCATAGCCCCATGATATCAAACTAGCACCTTCATCCTTAACAATTTCATGTTTATCAGAATATATAATGTAACAGACTTCATAGGATGCCTTTGTTACCTCTGTATTTTTTTTTACATTACCACCAATAAAATACACTGTTGCTAAAGGTTTTTTTAAGGCAGTTAATTAATCTGGTCTTGAAAGAGATCCTCAAAAAAAAGAGCTATCGAAAGAAGATGTGTTTGCTGATGAACAAAATTATATGCTTTAAATATAACATTTTCATGACAAACTAAGCAAATTGCTGATCCATGTTTGTTTTTAACTACAAAAAAATCAAGATCTCAATCGACTAGAAAAAATGTACATTATTTGGATATTTTCTGCTTGGAAGACATGAGGGTTAGTTAGAAATTAGTTTCACCCATAAAATGTCAGGTACTCCACAATGCATTAAGAATTTCTTGCTAAATTCTTAATGCATTGTTCTTAAATAATTGAATTTGTTAGGGCAACGTGCCATAACTGGGCCACTCAAAATGGTCTTGTGGGTCACAAGCGTCCGACCGTAGTTGAGTATTGCTGACTTTGGTAGGTTAGATGGCACTGAGTCAGACAAAGTGATCATCCAGCAGACTCTTAAGTAATCTGGAAATGAAAAGGATGATGTCTCACTTTCAGATTTCACCCTTGGGAAAAAGCAAAATGTGGTGGAATCTTCATCTTTCATGTACAAACATTTAAACTGGTATAGAAAACAATGTTATCAGGATTGTTGCTCACTTGCCAGGAGTTAAAAGAATGGCAATAAATACAAAACTGTGAATAGACTTGGAAACTTTTATCTTCTGACTCGCTATTTGTGAATTACAAATAAATTTTGAAATAAATTACATTCGCATTATAACCAGGCTCCTAATTGTTTTGCAACAAACATAGGGGAAATTTTAACTTTTATTGGATTATTGTATGTGGCAAAACTGAATAAAGGACAACACATCAATGTAAAGAAATTATAGGTAACTGACAGTACTTCTTCAAATGTGTTAGAGCTATTGTGTCCAAGGAGAGAGAGAGATCGTCAAGTGATGCTCTAGCGGACGGACGTGTTTAGCACGGCTGCATACGACTTTAGTGTCTCTTTGAGCTATTGCACGAAACCTTGTAATTTCCCTTATAGCCCTTTTCAGGGCTCTCTTTGACTGCGATGATGAAAAATTCCGATATGGAATTTTCTCCAAATTCACGATCTAATAGTTCGTCCAGATCCTCCACGCCTAAGCCAGAGAAGCCTCTTACTGACTGCGAAATTCGCAGAAATGCCATGGAAAGACTGCATCACCAGAAAACTATGATCGCTGGATACAAAAATTACTTGAACAACCCGATGACTTGGAAAGATGTTCCAGTTCGCAAGGAAATGAAAACAACTCCAGATAACCATTCAAGCCAGAGAGAAATTGGTAAGTGAGCTGCGGACTTTGCCCCCATGTCTAATTTTTAACTGCCCCGATCATACTACTCTTGAAGATAAGAATAGCATCCTTAAAACCATAACTGAAGATATTAAAACTAATGATAATGATAAAAAACCTCCCCAGAAAAGAAGAAAAAATACTAAAAGCAACTCGGATGACTTTGTCTTTCCCAGTAAAACCGCTCGCCCTACCACTCCAACGAAAGTACTTGAGCCAGTTGAAGTTCAAAACTCCTATGATAACCTTGTTGAAGACCCCGAAATTAACGTTACTGAAACCAATGATAAACCAGCACCCTCGCCCCCACAGCCTATTTCTCTAAAAATTAAAGATAACTATAGAGATCAACTTAATAAAATAATGCAAAAATTCCCAAATCTAAAATCTAAATCCTCCGGAAAACATATAAAGTTAAACACAGATTGCCATTTTGAACATCAAGAAATCACTGATTTCATGGATGAGGACCGAGATATTGAATTTTACGTTTTTAAACCAAAAGAAACTAAACCAATTAAAGTAGTTGTTAAAGGATTACCCGGATGCACTAAACCTAATGAAATCGTCTCGGACTTAGAAGATCAAGGTTACACTGTTACCAGTGCTAATCAATTGATCTCCAAAAGAACAAAACTCGAACTCCCCTTTTTCCTTATCACAATGCCCAGAAATGAATTTAATTTAACTGTTTTTGACCTTACCCACTTGGGTTACATGCAAGTAAGAATTGAAGGCTATTTCGTTCACGGAATCACGCAATGTTTCAATTGCAACAACTTTTATCATACTGCAGCCAATTGTCACATGATCACAAGATGTTTAAAATGCGGGAAAGAGCACCCAACAAAAGACTGCGATATTAAAGAAAGACAGGAAAACCCCTACTGTATAAATTGCAATGCATATGGGCATACTGCATGTTATACCAAATTTCCCTAAACCGAAAAAAGGTTCCCAACTTTTAAATAGAAATAATAACAAAAAGTTCACCAGTAACAATGTAGTTGAAGGAATTTCCTTCGCCAACATGGTTTCCGGAAATAAAAATAGCAACGATCCTCCCCCATCCAATGTTAATAACAAATCGGAAAGACAAAGTACTCCCCGAGTTTCCCCCTCTAACGAAATTAATACTTCTGATTTTCAAGATATCATTGATCTCTTTAAAATCGTAAGCAATATCTTGAAACAATTCCCTAAGTTAAAAGAAATTCTCCCCGATCTCAAGAAAACAAAAGATTTTAAACAACAAGCACTTATGTTAATGGATGTGTTTATGGATTAATTTTTTTATTTCTCCATACTCCATCTTATTAAAAAAAATGTTCCTAAATTCCAAATTTTAACCTTTTTTCTTCCTAAAACTGATCAGAAAATTTTTTCATTAAAGTCCAAAGCTCACGGATCCAATCGTATTCCTACTTCCAACCTCCTCGTACGCCATTGGTCCCCCACGTAGTGGCCTCACCTCTTAAACCACCGAGCCAAGTACAGCAGCACAAGGCACCCTCAGATCCAGATATGGGATGGAGGAATCTGCCTAGGTTCCAGTTCCCAAATTGAAAGTCGAAAGTCGTGTCCAAGGAGAGATTACTTCTGTTATGGCAACTGCAGTTCAAAAATAATGATGATCTTGAGAAAAGAAAGAAAATTGACAATTTAGCCCCTATTCATTAAGTTGTAGTGTTTACAAGCTAGTGTAAATTATGTTACCACAAGTCAGAAAGTACACATAACCATTGATAAAATTTTAGAAGCTTTCAGAGGCAGGTGTAAGTTCAAGCAGTATATTGCCAACAAACTAGCAAAATAAAAACCTATGTTTTGACGAATGCAAAAGTGTTTTATTCTCAAAATCTGGAAATTTCTTGGGGAAGCAACCTGATGGAGAAATTAAAGTGAGATGACGTTGCATGTGCCATGGTAAGGATTTGCATTGTTTGGGATTGGCTCAGCAAAACTAGTCCTAAACACCAAAAGGAACAACCTAGAATATTTTTTTACCTTGGATCCACTGGCTTTAGAACTTTTAAATTTTAACAATACTACAGTAGGAACTATCTCTGTTTGACAAAATGAGAAGGAACTGTCCTCAAGTCTATGAATAACTATGAACCCCCTATAGCTCCTGTTACAGAATTAAACATTGATTCACTCGAATTAAAAAAAAACTATTATTTCTACACAGATAACTATTTTTAGAGCTGTGTTGTTGTTTCTTATCCCACTTGATTGACAGAAACATCTAGATCAAGTCCATGAACCTGGGTGTTTTTAAACATTGAGGAGAACTGTTGCAGGACTTGAGAGCAGCTGGACTTGGGTCACATGAACTAATTCACATCAATCATTAAAGGTTCAATTTTGTGTATGCATACTTATCTCACTTCATTAATATTTCATTTTAAATATGTTGGCCTTTTATCCTAAAAAATAATTATCTAGATATACTAGAAAAAAAATGTAAGACATTTTTATTTTTTAATAGGGATCTAATATATACCTCAAAATATTGTCTGCTATAAAAATGTTGTCTACATTGTGACAAAAAGAAAATTAGCTATGTATGTTATGGATTATATATGTAATTATCATAACTACTAATCTTCTGATTTAAAAAAGTTTGTACTTTTTTCCTTAGGATTAAGTAAAGAATCTTAAGTTTCAAGGTGGTATTGCTCTCAACGAAATTTGTTTCATTTTTGTCCTATTATTCTTTGTTGTTTTTTTTTAAACTTTTTAACGGAGTGAGAAAATATATATATGTACATGCTAAGGAATGTGTAAATAAATTGTGCTATATATTAAATTGTTCAGGATTCCAAAAAGGTTTATTTAAAAAAGCATGATTTTGTTCAAATTATTTTTAACAAAATTTGGTTTTATTTACTAAATATGTTTTTTAATTGTTTTATGGTTAATAGTTACATTACATAAAATGAATTTTGATTGGGTTGTTTGCTTTTTTAAATATGTAAAAAAAGTAAAGAAGGACAAGTGAATAAGACATGAAATTTAATCCTGTTTACATTCCTGATTGCAATATATATTTTAGTAGCATACTATAGAGCTGACCTGCTGTTATATTCTCAAAATTTTTCTACTGCTTTTTACATAAGATGATTATTAAAAAAATTGTTAAAATACTTTTTAATGTTAAGAAGCTGTGAAGGACTTTTCTACTACAAGAAAAAAAATGTTTTCCAAATGCATTTTTTTCTGTTTTAAATTTAATGTACAATTGCAAATTTATTCAATGTTTGCTGAATAACAGAAGGAAAATATTTATCTCTCAAAACAGGAAAAAGATGCATTCTATTAACAAATTTTGCTTTATTCTAGACTATAATGTGTATTAATTCATTCTTTACTTATTGCTTATTTAATTAGAATTAGTTCCATGTCACAAAGTTTTGTAGTCTTGTTGACAAGTAAATTCAATCTTTTCAATTTACTTGTCAAAACCTTATACAAATATTTCCTAATTAAAATTAATTTTAAGCTGTAGATTTTTTATTTGTAGTTCTTAACAATTAATACTTTTTTTTATTCCTAAAACATTTTTTAAAAAGGAAATTTTTTTCATTTTCAGAATTATGTCCAATTCAAGCTCAACTGATGTTGACCAAGATGCTTTAGTAAAGTCTGAGCTTAGTAAATTTATAATGGAGCATACTGGTTTAGATGCATTGAGGTATGCAATTTTCCTTTTAATGTCTTCTGATTTTAAATAATTTTTAAACCAGTGTTGTAATGATTTTTTGTTCCAATAAGGACTTTTCCCCTCTCAATATGTGGCCACTGTAGCCTAGTGGTCAAGGTAACTGATACATGGACAGCATGTCATGAGTTCAAGCCTAGTACCACTCAATACTCACTATGTAAGGGGCGATGCATGTTAAATCTGTTGAAGCTCAAACATCCTCCCATTGGTGAGGTGTGGAAGATGGGAGAGGGGGTGCCAGCTCAGGTGTCCTCCTCGTCACTTGACCATGGTTCAAAATTATGAGGTCCTTTGCCAAAAGCCCTTGAGTAGCTGAACAGTGTGATGTTACTATTATAGAGAGTGACAACGGCCAGATTGAGTTAAATATACATTTATATATATATATATATATTAAGGGGAATTATTTACAAGGGAGGGCTTAAAGTTAGTAAAAAGTAATCCAAACATAATTTTTAAGGTAAGTCATTGGATTCCACGAGGCATTTTGATGCTGCACCTTCGTCTCCTCTTCGTCATCTCATTCAGTGGTCTCCCATGCAATTGTCCTGTTCGTCTCTCGTTTACTTCTTATCCTCGAACCGCCTTGTCAGCTAGGTGATGCTCTCTTGGCATTACCTTATTAAGGAATATAGGAAGGATACAATAACATGCACATTCACTCCAACACTATTCACTCACTCCCCTTGCAATATCATGTACATAGCAGCTCAAAATTGAAAAAAAAAATACATAGAATTTTTTTTTAAAAAAAATTTGCAATTTGTGTGTGTGTGTGTGCAAAAATATAGAGCCTGTATTATATTTTTCATTGTGTTTTATGATAAATTAAATCAGCCTGCCATTTTTTCAACCTTCTCCTAAATTATAAAAGTCTGTTCATAATGGCCCTAGAATATCATTTAGTTATTAATAGTTCAAGTTGTTTTCTGTGTATGAAATTTCTGTATATGTACATTAGAATTGTGTAAAAAGTTCATGATTATCTCTTTAAATTGCCATAGTATGGAAAAGTTACAATTGGTGCATACTTATATTTTTAAAAAGAAATCATAATTGATATCTTCCATGCAGCAAAGCTTCTAAAATGAAGAATATTTCACTGTTTCTTAAAAAAAAATTAAGTTTTGCTCCTTTACATTTTAATGTTATAGTGGGAAAGAGTTATGACATGTACTGCTACATAAGTAAAAGTATGTATTTCTGTGTTTAGAGAATATCTTTTGATCATTTACAAAATTTAATATGTACAAATAATTATATATTCAGAAAATTTTCATAAATTTTAAATAGTAACCCCATAATTTTTATGATTAAAATGCATCCCAAACAGGCAGTGTAAATAAAGCCTTTAAAATTATAAAATAGGCTTATTAAAACATTTACAATTTAGCTCTCATTTTATTGTTTTAAACCTTAATTGTTGAAACAATCTTACCATCTGATTTCTGGGAAAATTCAAGTATATTATATCTGGGTTTCAATGTTGTTCTAACATAGTAATCTCTTAGTTGTGAATTATCGTTCCCTGCATGGGCGGAGCGTATCAGTCACTGTGCTCAGACCCACATGGGGTGTATCTTGATGGAAATTATATGTAGGAGATCCTGCCTGTGTGTGTGAATCTTGAACCTGGCTTCAGCGAGTCTGGTTGCTGTTTTTATCTCGTATATTTTCTGTTTAAAATCTTGATCTTGGCTTCAGCGTTTTAGGACTGCCGTTGTTTACTAGAATATTTTCAGTCTAATACTTTAACTTGGTAATTTAAATTATTAAGTTTTATTTTATTGAAGTGTAGCAAATGTTATGAATAAATCCCGGAAAAGACAATCTTGAATTCCAGTATTATTTCAAGAACAACACCCACAGACAATAACAGTTTCTACACCATATTTATTTTATTCTTGATTGATATGAGTTTCACATACTGGAAGCAAAGTTTCCATCTCCAACTTCATGTATCATTCTATGGCTTGTATTTGGTAGGGTATTTTTTTAAACCAGATCTAATGTGTATACTAATTTTTTGAAATAGTTGATGTTCTGCTCCCTTCTATTATCTTGGTGTAGTCTTAATCTTTGAAGTTTAAAGCTGATGCAAACATTTTCTGATGTTTATACTTTCAGATAAGTCTGCCTGGCTTTTAAAACTTTTAGCCCTTGCTCTTATTTACCCCCTGTAATCAAGAACCATAGCCATAAGTAGGTTCTTGGGTTGGACAAAGAAGCTTTATTTTATGACAAAGTAAACAACTTGCTTTATGATGTCAAGCAAGTGTTGAAATGTTTCAGTTGCTCTGTACTCATTAATGGGACCGTTCATAAAATTTTTGCTGTTCGTATAATATCTTACCAGATTGCTATGTAGTGTTTCACTATGAAAGTCAGTGTTTTTTAAAACATCTGGAAGATTCATACACTTGCTGCTTTAAAACAGTGTTTGCTTATGTGAAATGCGAGATTGGACTGGGTTCAAGGTTTGACTAGTCATTTGCACAATTTCCATTATTGTTTGTCTGACATGTGTCAAATATATCTTTGATTAAACAGTTTTGCTATCCGCTTCTAGGATTACACCATTTATTGGTTGAAAATCTAGGATTGGCAATTTTCTATACTCCTAAGATTCTCTCTAGTTTGTACACAAATAGATCTTGGACTAGTTGTTTCTCCATCCAAGTCCTGAAAAAAGTGACAGAAAGGTAACTGAGGGGAATAAACAGACAGCTCATTGTAGTGATCATCCAGTATAGGTTTCAAGTTGATGAATGGCACCACTTTTCCACCCAGTAGTATCATTCCAGCCAGCGACGCTCTAGTTTTCTACTGAAACTCCTTGTTTATTTATATAAGATATATTAGATGTAAGGTCTCTTTTTGGCGAATCCAGAGTTCAGGAACATGTGGGCCCCAAAATAAATCTAGCTAGGTTCTTTGATGACAGAATATTACTTCATCTGATGAAATTGTTTTGATTCAATCCTTTCTATAAGTAAAATGTAACGTCTTCTGTCAAGGGTATTGTCCTCGTCATGAATAGCCCTAGTGTAGCTTCAAAGTGTGATTTAATAAAAAAAATCAAAGCTTTTCTTTTATCAAAATAAACACACAGTTTTTATAAAATACAACAACACGACTTATCTGTGCTATAGTAATTCAAGAATATAAATATCCTTTACATACCATCCTAATATATGCATACTCAATAGGAATACCATCTTCCTATTCCTGACCATCTTTGAAATGTCAATTTTTAAATGTCCAATAGATTTTCATCAAGTATTGCAACAATATGCCATCTGGCGATGATGAAAGAAAACCATCTTTCAAGCATTTGGCAGTGTGCCATATAGATTTGGATGTTTTTGGAGGAAGTACTGGTCACAATCGTAATTTTAAATTTCTAACTTTTGATTTCTTAAACTAATTTTTAATCTTCAATTAATTACCCACTAATCATGGCAAGCTCTGTCAGTAGCTCAACAATATCTGTTAATATAGGGGATTAAAACCTAAGCAGAGATCATGTGCTCTGATAATCATTCAACCATAGAAATGAGGTTCTAAATTCTCATGTTAATATTTTCAGGATGTTCCATGTTCATATGTTTTCTGTCCACAGTTCATGAATGACTACACAATGCTATTAACTGTATATCTGGCAGGTATTGAGAAGCCAGGAAATTAATGAGGATTGTAGAACATCAGCCTTATCGATGTATTTCTTGTTTTCAGTTGCCATTTTGTTTTCTCCAAAGTTTCTATATGTCACTCTTGTTTAGTTTATTGTTCAGTAGTATTGGTGGTACATAATAGTGTATAGATGTATCTCTAAGCATTCTAAAAATGATGCTACACTGTTCTTTGCTTGTTAAGGATATTTTGATAATGAAGAAATTAAACACATATGCAATATCCTGCAGGAGCCTTAGACTTAAATTTGATTGAGCATGTTTGGAAGATATAGAGACGAAAGACTTAAGGTTTCTTCAAAGGATTCTGCTGAGCTCAAAACCCTTCTGTTGCAGAAATGAGGGAATCTCTCTCTGCAGTTGATGCTTGCATTGCAGTCAGAAATTGCTATCAATCTAGTGCTAGATTGCTGTCAATCTAATATAATTTTTAAACAATCTGTAGGAGTAAAATTCTGCTAACCCTTATTTTTTGCTCATAATAGCATTTACTACGCTTTTATACCTAGATCAATCATTTTTACTCTTTCTGACAAAATTTCTGTTGTTTTTTGGTGATACCTTCCCCTACAGCTTTTATTTATAATTTTCTTTACTCAATTTCTAGAAAATATGTAGACAAACTGTAGAATTTTTGCCAGTTAATTTTTAAAAAAATTGGGAACTTTCCTCTTTTACATATATTTTGTTACTTCTGGGTTCCAGGGTGATTCATTTGTGCAGTTTCATTCAATAAACTATCATAACAACACTTAATACATACCTATTTCTACCATACCAAAAACCGGTCTTTTGACCGATTATGGTATGTTTTGTGTTATTTTTTTTTCTTCTGTAGCTACTTTCTAGAACACAGTTCATGCTTTGAACTTGCTTGTATTCTTTGTTTCATATTGTTGAATGATTTGTTTTCATTGATTGTTTGTTTACCATATATCACAAAAGCAAAATATACTTTCAAATATATATTAAATATTTTATAAAGGAATTTGATTGTTTTTATACATGCCTAAAGGGAGAGAAATTTGAATTTTGTCGCATGTGTTGTACTCACACACACAGGCATTTATTTCTCTCAGTAGCTGATATGTTGCCCATCATGCAAAAACTGAAAATCAGTTGCTTTGCATCAATATATAGGCTGGAAAGTCTAATAGCTGCTGCTGGATTTTTCTAAACACATCTATGTTTGTCACCCAATTTGGCAATTTAACAACATTTTACTACCAAATTTGCTCCAAGTTTGATGCCAAAATCACAACCTATTATAAGACATGTGTCTTGAAAGAGTAATCTATGTTCATCTGGAAATGATCTTCCTGGCTATTGATTTGTTTTGGCAGAGAAGCACAGTGCCTGAAATTTCCTTATTTATTAAATGCTTCTATGTAGATTATTTTTTTAATACTATAGAATTATTATATTTTTAGAAAATATTTTTTTTATTATTAAAACATTTTTTTAAAAAAAGATTCATTTTTTCTATAATGTTATTGCAACCTTTTAATATTAATGAAAGTAAAGGGTGGCACTTGAAACTTAATTTATCACTACAATCTTTGCCTAAAGCTGAAGAGTTTGCTATAATGTATTATTTTGGTTATTTTTACTGTACTATTTTCGTACATGTGTTAAATTAAAATTACAATAAATTAGTATATGTATTATTAACGATTATATATATTATCATTTTAACTTGTAAAAGGTAATTTTTTTAAATAACCTTTAAATTTTTTTTTCTATCAAATATTTCTTTCTTTACTTATAAAGCAATAATTTTTTCCTTAGAATGTTTTAGTTATTTTAAATTTTATTTTACATCAAATACTAAGATGTTGTAATTTATTATTTTGAGTGAATAATCAGTGCTGTAGATTTCTTTTTAAGTTAGATTTCTTGTTTTTATAAAGAATTTAACACATTATATATATTTCTCATAGCAAAAAATGACCTTATATTTATAAATGACTTATTTTACTTTTTAAATTCTTCTTAGTTGTAGTAATGAGGAACACATAAATATTTGCTTCCACTATTTTTTTTATAAGTAAAAAATATATATACTGTGACGTCTTCGATTGTTGTGAATCCCCATCCTTCGATTCATGATAAATTTTATGACTTCCACCAGATGTTAAATGACAAGTGCGACGTCTTCGATTGTTGTGAACCCGCACCCCTCGATTCACACTGAGTTTTATGGCTTCAACAAGATGCTATGTGACAAGTGCACGTGGCCATGGGGACATTGTTTATTGTTTGACCTCAGGGAAGCGCCGACACCTAGACTGGCAGCCATAATGGTAAAGGAGAGCCGGCAACCCCATTGACAATAGGCAAAGTCTGTCTTGAAAGAATCCTGTCGCCTCGGCTGGTGTCGAGAGAATGGGATAATTGAACACAGGTGGTGTGATGAACAAGTGTGTCCAGATGTTGGACAAGAAATTATGGTGCCTTGGTCCGGACGGCCCGGGTGTGTATTTGTGTGTTAAGCACAAATAGGACTAGGGAGGCCAGGAAAGACTTTTGTGGCCTGCCAATGACGAGGGGCGTGTTGTGGACCCACCCCTGGAGTTTAAAAAGGGGTTTTTTAGGAGATGGGGGGGAGAGCCCTGCCCTGGATCGAGAGAACTTGAGAGGAGAGCCCTAAAGAAAGGAGGACCAGAGATTGGAGTGGAAAGGAAGGAAAGACGATGAACGCTGGTGGCGTTGGAGAATTAAGAGTGATATAGACTGACTGCCCCAGCTTGGTGTATAAACTGTAATTTATTGCTTCAAAAACAATTTGTTGAGCAAATAAACAAACCTTTTATTTTCAAATTAGGCTGTGACAATTTATTTTGATGGTTAGCTACTCACGACGTTACAATACATATTTAAGGAGTTAATGATATGTTAATGTATTGACAAAATTTAATTTTATCATTAATTTATATCTGTATTTTCTTTTTAGTTCCATTGATGAAATTGTTTTGAGTTACATTATTGGTGTATTAGAAACATTGGGATGTGCTAATTCACCTGAGGATGTTTTTGATGTTGATGAATTTGCTGAAATGATGACTGCATATATTCCTGATTTTTCAAATATACGCAGGTAAATATAGTATTAATGTTTCATGTTATTGCTTGGTTCATAAAAAAATCTTATATTTTTTTTCTGGAAACTCTTAAGATAATTTTTTATTAGTTGTTGTTGGGGCAAACGTGTTTGAGATTTTTCTCAGTTAAAACAGTTGATTTCATAATGTTATTTTAGGAATTCACTAGAGTTAGTGTCACATTTTTATTTATTACTAATCTTATATATATATATATATATATATATATATATATATATATATACACACACACATATCATGTATTGGAGAACTTCTTGATAAAGGAGAAATGCAACATGCAGGTGTTTATCATATTATATTTTATGTCAATATTCAGTAAAGCAGTCTGCTCTCTCTCTCTCTCTCCAAGCCATGGCAAAAACGAGACCTCTTTCAGCATTGATTAGCAGCGAGTGCGTCGTTAATACACGTGTCTTTAAGTCTGGCAAAAGTAGAAGTCAAAGTTCTCATGTGAGAGGAGGTGGGTTAAGTTATCCTGGTAGGAAGTTTACCCCAACTGACACTTGAAGGGCTGGGGATTTTATCACACACATATATATAACACACAACTATAATAAAGTTTTCTTGCCTTTTTTTATATCAGTTGATAACATTGGGCATTTCATTTTGAGAATTTTGTGTAAACACGTTTTTCGCATTATTAATTATCCTATATAAAGCATTTTAATATTATTGAGAGGGGGGGGGAGTACAGTTAATCCTTTTGGGACAAAAATTGCAAGTGGGAATGCACCACTAGCACCAGAATTTTCTTACATGCAAGAAATTTTTGCAATTAAGCCTAAATCGAGGAAAATACATAAATATGAATGCATTGTTTAATGCTCCATGAAGTATACAATCGGAATATGGTTTATATATTTTGTATTTACATACTTAATCTAAATTTTTTGTTTAAAAACAATTTTTTTTTTTTATGTTCAGTTTTTGATACCATTTTAAGCTTTTTTCATTTACATTTGAAAACTGAATATATTATTTAAAATTCTTTTTGGTGTGAAAAATTTGAAAACAGGGATTTACACAAAGCCTTATATTACAATCCTTGCACTCTTAATAACTCATTTGCTATGTTGGAAAGATTTTGCTGCAATGTGAACAAACTAAATGATCTATTTGGGATGACTATGTGGAAGTAGTTTATTTCCTAGTATTTGGCATACAGATATCCGAAATATTTCAATCATTAGATCCTTTATAAACAGAATAAGAATGTATTACAGTGTCACTATTACTACTTTCAGAGTCCGTTTCAAAATCGATAACTGAAGTATTTGACATTTCTGCTATTTCATATTCAGTTAAGCATTTTTAACATTGTAACAGGAAAAACAAAAATTTTGGTCACAAATTCTAATTATCCATTAGAAACTGGACTGTGGGAACCCAAATACTGAGCACTCTGGCAAAAATAAAACTCCTCTGCTTACTATAAGCAAAAACCACGTTTTAAAGAGCCATCATAAAGCATGCCATTCGAAAATATTTCTCTCCCCTTTATGTCTGTATAATTGAAATCCAATTGCAAGTGAGCTATGTTTCTCATTTTGAGTAAGAGGTCAAATCTACATGTATCTGTCTGTCATGTATCTAAGTCCTATGGGCATACAATGCCATCTTTTGATCAAAAGTTTTTAGATTTTCAAATGTTCCAAATCGCTCGAACAAATATATGACGGCTAGGGATGAAATTAAAAACCCTCTTTCAAGCCAACGTGACAGCCAGGAGTTCCTTTTTTGGTATGTATATGTGACAGAGTCAGTGCAAAGGGTTAAGAAGGACAATTTGCATTAAAAGTCAGAATATACTGATTTTAAAATAATATTATGAGCTTTTAAATGGCAATGTTTTTTTTTTATCAGGCAATGTTTTCTTATTGTGAATGTTTCTTAAGTTAGTTAAGTAGATCTTAGTGGGATGCTTATGTGAGAATTGTTTTTCTTTTAGTTGTTACAAGAAAAAGTATAATTATTTTCAAGTTTTATTTAAAGTTCTTTAACTATACACAAATATTCTAACTGGTAAAAAGTTATTTATTCATTGTTTATTGACATGACATTCTTTTTATGTTTATTTTAATTTGTATATCTTATGTCATTAAGTTAACAAATTGAATTTTTTTCATTTTAATAATTATCTTTAAAGTGACATTTTATTGCAGTTTTGTGAAAACATTTTTAAACACATTCATGTTGCAATTCTTATATACAAATTTTATAGTAAAGAAGTTCAGAATTTGTGAAATGGGAATAGAATTAAATTATTTATCATGTGCATAAAAATAATTTGTCTATGTTAATTTTCATGACTTTATGACTTATGACTTTCATGACTTTTTCATGACTTTTTCATGAACTTTAGATTTTATATTTAGGATAATTTTTTCAGTTAATTTGAATTTATATTTTACACTCACTGACAATGAATTAAACATACTATGGGCATGATCTTGTACTTTGCAGTGGCATTACCATGAATAAACATGCCCTTTTTAAACCTGCTCATAATGTAAAATCTGTTAGAAGGTGATCACATACTGATGCTGGGAATACTAATTAAGTAAAATGCCCAATAAATATACATAAAGTTCCAAAAATTGAGTTTAAGGGGAACATTGCTCTTTTTTTTCTTTCTTTTTTGCCTGAAGATTGCAGAGCAGTTAACATATGCCATGTACATCTTTCTGAGTGTCTTATTAGAAGGTGTTGGCATTACATGGTGGGTATGTATGAAAGGTATACTGGTCTTGAAAGGACAATAAAATGATCATGCAAACCCCAACAGGTCTGATGGTAAAACTGTTAGAAATTTACTATTGGATTGTATCTTATTAGATCTAATTTACATTTGGGTTGTATCTAAGCTATAACTTGAGTAAAAGTCTTCTAAAAATATAAAAGATTTATTAAAAGAGAAGATTTTATATATATATATACGTACTCATCAATAACATAAGAATACAATCCATCCAATCTTCATTGCATTCATTTGGAAGTGAAAGAAAAAAAAACATTTTTGTACACTCTTTACACAGATAATAAATTTACATAAGCAAACTTTAATCTCATTGGTTACTTGGATTACGTAGTGCATTGTAGGATGAATTTTTATAAAATATTCAGTTAATTGAAAATATAGTGAAAGCATTTATATAAACAAAAAAGTGACTGTTATGATAGTTAAATATTGCAGTGAGAAATAAAAATCTTTGAGTTTTCAAAATAGTTTATGGAGGATCTGAAATATAAAAAAAAAAATAAATAAATCTAACAAAAGTTTTCCCCTTAGATTTTTTTTACATACAGAATTTACAATTTCAACTTTAAATCAAAACTACAAAAAATAATGTAACGCAGTTTTAAAGAAAAATCTTATTCACTTTAAGCAAATCTTTAGTTTGTGATTTTGTAACAAATCATATTTATGTTCTTCCTATTGACATATTCTACGATAAACAATTTTCATTAAGTTTCTTACATATTGTAATGCTTATGGGTTGCATCTTATGAGCCTCTATGGGCTCTTCTGAAAAATACAATGCAGATATATTATTGTGTGACAACTTATAATTTTCTCCTTTAGACATAATACCATGTTTATGGTTTTGTCTTTTTTAGACAAGTCTTTTAAAGTATCGATAACCCAGGAAAGTTTTCTGGAAGGTTCTGATATCATAAAATACTCTGAGTGCTTTGTTAGTGCTAGACTTATGTTTGAAGGCTCTCCATAAAATAGAAGGTAGGGGATTTGTCTTGGCTAGTAAAATAGCTAGTAGGGGATTTATTTATCTTGGGAAAAAGGTGAAATCTCACACACACATTTATACTCTAATATCTGTACTAGCTACAAACTTAGTATCTGAATAACAGATTAGATTATAAGAGACTTCACATTAGTTTGATTTAACTTTAGGTGTTTAGCTGACTCCACATATCTCAATTTTAGAAGAAGGCTCCAGTGTTTTGGACAAAGTTTTTCTGTACTTGAGAAAAGTCAACAACAAAACATATCTTGGGGTCTTGTCCGTCCTACCAGGAATGACAAGGGCATGTTAGATAATGACTCCATTTCCTTAGCCTCTGGTGAATTGAGATGCTCTTTTCTCACAATAACTTTTAACAGGTTAATTAGTAGTTGAAAATGTTTATTACCTAAAATTATTACAAATTTAACTAACATGCTCTTTGGTGTATAACTAATCCTTTATGGACTATCTTTATAATTTATGCCTATCAGCTTCTCTGTTTTTCCAACAATCTTATAATCAAACTTCCACTGTAGTTTCTTTGCTGCTTCTAAAAGAATGTCTTTGTCCTTTCTGAAAATCACTTAGTTGTCTACATAGAGCACACATTAAAAAATTCATGAGATCTTGGTACCTCAAACACATTGTGATAGCTCACAGGCTGTGGGTATCATCTCTTCATCATCCACATGACCTAAGTTTGAGGGGATAGAAGATTGACCACTCAGAGATTCCACACTAAAATTAGCCTATTGTTATCTCAATTTTTTATTCAGCAAAGCAACACAAGTCTAGGAGGCTTATGATCAGGAGTGATGAGACATAAACTGCAATTCTAACAAATAGAGCAATAAACCTCCAAATCTATATTTATAGATGATTCCTTAACTTTACTAGAATCCACACTAGTATTAAAGTTTTAATATAATCTATCTTACCACTAATCCACGGCGAACAGCTACCAGTCCTTATATCGTCAATATAATACTTGATCCAGCAAATGGATAATCTTCGGGCTTCGAACCCACTTAGTACTCTCCTTCTTAGAACTTCACTTAAAACTCATAGAACTCCCCTAGCACTTCCTAGAACTTTCTCCTCTTAGAACCTAGCTAGCACTATTAGACCTTCTCATAGAACCTCCACTCGAACACTAAAGCTCCAATCTATACACACATTCCTAATCTGCATAATCGTGTTCTCTTCTTGAGTTGGTTGGAAGGAATTGCCATTCTGGACCCTAAGATTTCCCAAGAGGGTTTTTAGTTAGAACGCGTAATAAAAGCCCCGTCACAACATGTATTTCATAAAAACACTCTTCCTGATTGTCGTAGGCCATAAATTGCTTTTTTTAATTTTGCATATATATTTTGATAGTTAGGATTTGTTAATAATTCTGGCTGTATTGTATAAAAAGTGTTCTCAATACAGGGTAGAAAATGGAACTTTTCACCAAAATTATTAAAACCACTATCAATAGGAAGGCATGACTAACGAAATTCACACATTTGGGGTCGAGATTTGGTGTAGTAACAGTACTCCTTTAGGGTGTTCAATCCTCAAGGTAATTCTGCCAAATGGCCTGTCAATTCAGAGAAAATATCCTTCAAAATTCATACTTAGTTTTCATACAATTAAGTTTTAATTACCTCCAGCGACTCAGTGGCATAATTGGTAAAATGCCTGCTTTCTACGCCGACGGATAGGGTTGGAATCATGCAATCAACTTTTTTTTTCAATTCCTTTAATTTTTTTAATTAAATAAATTTATTTACAAATGAATTATTAAATATTTTATGTAATAATAAATAATGAATTTAATAATATATTTTACAAATTATTTTATGTATGTGATATTTTAGTTATAGTATATTGTATTTTTCACATTGTAAAACTATTTGTAACTAATATTTATATAATTACAGTTTTTTTTTACTTTATAAAATACAAAATAATTACATAAAATATAATTTAATATTTAATAAACCTTTCATAAATAAATTTATTTAATTGTATAATAAAAATAAAGTAACATATATGTCCTTTATATGTATTATTAATTTCATTGTTTTATAACTATATAAAGTATTTAAAAAGTCCATTTTAAATAAATTTAAGATAAAAATAATTAGATAAAAATAACCTTAAAAGTGTTACTAAAAATCTCTGTTATTCACCTCATTTATGAAATTAAATATTTATATGTTGTTACTTAACAACTTCATAAGTAATTCATGCTTTATACTATAATCAAATGGGAAATGAATCAAATGAAAAATGAAAAACATTATGTTTTATGCTTTATTTCAACTCTCTGAAATTGTAAGCAAATATTAATTTGACTGCATTGAATTGCATAGAATAATGTTAAATCGATGTATTATAACGTTATATTAAGTCGCAGCAAGGCGTGGCTGGTCAGCTAGTATATATATATAATTTCTTTTATTTCTTTATATAATTTTTTCAAAATTAACAAATATTTCAACTATGTGCTTAATGACAAAGAGCAACTGGAAGGAGTTGACTGAAATGAATTGAATTTTAAGAAATGGCTCATTTTCTTCAGATGTGGGACAGCTTCCAAATTTTGTGCGTGCTGATTCAATAAGGGAAATCTAGCATAGCAAATTTATTTCAACTTACACTGTTTCATTGGGTTATGCCTTGGAGAAAAATTCGCAAGCAATAAGCTACTGAAATAGTTTGACAGAGATCAAATTGTTGGACTTTTAGAAGGTGAATAGTCATAATTGATGGATTATGCAGCATATTGATTGTAGTGATGTTACTGACCTAGGTGAATGCAAGTCAATCAGGCTAAGGGATGCCCAGACCAACTAACCAAGAGGGGATCAATGGGATACAAGATATCCATTCTTCTATAAGGCTTTAGTCAGTCTTATGAATTTCATTGCATTCTGATAACTTCTTTCTGTTGCAACTTTTTATTTTATAGTATATCTTAATGTATTTTTTGTAACATAAACTTCTTGAATTGTTTTTAGTTCGCACTAAAAACTGTTTCATTTACATGGTGGAATTTTTAACTTTAAGAAGTAAATTTCATGATGCTGTGTACTACTGTGTTATTAAATGTACTATTTATTCACTTTGCTATATGTCTAAATGTAATTAATTTAATCTAATGCATCTTCTGTAGACGTTTTTAAAAATATCGTTTTTTTTGCATTAAATTCATGGGCTTGTCTTTTCCTTGCATTTGTGCAGCTCTCATACATATGCTTGGATGCTTAATTTAGCTGGTTGGCTTAAAGAAGAATCAAGAAAAAATGGTAAGTTATTCTTAAAGTTCTAGAAATTTGAGTTTGTGTGTCTGTATCTTAAAATCTTTTTAAATTTCGTTTTGAATTCATACATGCATGTTTAATAAGTTCTACAAAAATATATTGTTTATATAAATGTTTATATTGTAATTAACAATATTTTTTTCTCATTTTGACATTTAGTGTTTCTATTTTAATAAGAATTTATAGTTTTTACATGTGCTTTATTATGTTGTGTGATAAAAGTTTTCCCATCAAAATCTGCCTTCTGCAAGAATTAGGAGATAGTTTCATGATAATATAAATTGGACTTCGAAAACTACATGCATTTGGATCTGGGAATCTTGGAGGCCTTTTAGCATTATCTCATTTTGCACACTTAGCTTACCCTTAAATTAAACAAATATATGTATATATGTGTGTGTGTTTTGTTATTCTATTTTAATGAATGTAAAAATATTGGTTTTATTTACATGTGTACAAAATTTAATTGGAGCAATTATATACTCAATGCATTTTAATTTCTTCTATGTGTTTTTTTGCATGAGTGCATTTTCAATTCAATTTTTAACATTCAATTTTTAAAAACTTTCTTGTTAATGATCTTGCGTATTTGAGAAATCATTAATTACAATAATAAGGGTTTGTGTTCATGTATTTTTTATAAATATTGCTGCTCCCTGATATTTTTGATTTATAATTATTATTAATTATTTTTATCATGATATTGCTTTTTGTAAATAAAAAATTTATGGCAATATAGCATTTTTATTTCATTACAAACAAGCAAAGTATGCTTATTTATGTAAATCAGTGTTTGTTCTTTTGTAGGAATTTAGTCAAAAACATGTAATAAATATTAGGCCAGAAGTTTTTATATCTCAAATTTTCAGTATAAAATTAAATTTCTTGAAGTATTATTTTTTCTCAGAATGTCCATGTCGAAAAAGGAAGTAAATCATATTTTACCTAAATTACATTTCCCCCTTGTAAGTTTTGTTGTTTAATCAAATTTTATTTCTGTATAATATATTTTTTTCTGTAAAGTTTTGTACTACTTCTTCTGTACTAATGCTTATTTCTTGCTCACTTTCAGTTACAAAATTACGTTTATATTTTGTTCATTTTTGCTTACTATTTGAGAACATGAGTATTAAAGTTTAGAAATATTTTTATTATTATAATTGTTGCTTTTATGATAATATAGTTTTTCACATATTAAAATAAATGTGATAATCTTAATTGTGAATGGGTTTGTTCTTGCCTTTTTTGACACTCCTTATGATTATTTCATGCTTTTTGTCCAAGTTGTGTTATTATTCTGAATATATAAATGAAGATGTTTGGAATTTGATTTGGCTCTGGCAATGTGCAATAAATAAGGTAGATTATTACTTTTATTGTTAATTATATATTTAATTCTTAAATTTTTTGAAAAAAGATCTTAATCTTTTGATGCTTTATATACGCAGAATAACAAAACTGTAAAATTCATTTCTGGTTACAATTCAAATGTAAAATTACCCTTTTTAATAATAGAATTTGTTGTTTTTTTACTTAAGCCTCTCGCATGCCAATGTTGCATAAATGGAACACCATTTTTAAAAATTTCTGAAATGTGCAATTTTATTTCTATTGCTCTTTAAATATTTATAGAAAGAAAATGAAAATTTTTTAGTGTCAAAAAAATGTTGCTGAAATAGTATGCTAATGAAAGTTGTAAATTCAATTTCAAAATGAAAAAAAAAACTTTTTGAGGAAAATTAAAAATTGTATATAAAGCTCAAAATTTTGCAAGTTTTTAAACAGTTCAATGAGAGTTATAAGAAAAATTATTTATTGATGTATTATTAATTACCTTTATAAAATTTTTTACTGTTAGGTAATGGAGCATTGGTGTGTAATAATTTCTTTCACAGAGTTACTAAGATTATGGTACATAGGATGCAGAAAATTTTCTAATTGATAAGATTTCTTGTAATTGTCATCAAAGAAATGCTTATACCTGACATATTTCTCTATTTCCTTTTATTCCTCCTTTTCTTCACATCATATAGAAATTTGGAAAGGGCGGTGCTGACTCAGGTGTTGTCCTCTCACTAGACCACCATTCAAAATTTTGCAGTCCATCACCTTTAGAATGACATTAATAAACACTCACTCGCTCATCTGTCCTTCTCCCTTTTATACACATTCCCAATGGAATCTGAAGTAAATTACTAATAGCTGCCGCAAAAAAATGTACATGTATTTGTTGATAGGTAGACCTTGCTTACAACTTAGTTGGAGAGGTACCTATAATGATATACAATGTGCATATCTTTATAAAAACTTAAAGGAACTTGTTTATAAGAGGATTTGATGGTTCATAAAATATAAAATTATGCATGTGTAAATTTAGTAAAGCAAATAGTGGTCTATGATAATCAAGATAGCAGTGGTTTTTTGAAATGCATAATGTGTTTAAGGTACTAGGGCTTAGTTTACATAGTTTTTGTGTTTATACAATTCAGCTCATGGTGTAATTGTGTATACTCATACCATATGAAAATATTGTTAGTGCTCTACATAAATAACATAATGATTTTCTGTGAAGACAGATATTTTAAATAAAGCAGTGAAGAAGTTGCAGTTAAAATTTGACATTAAAATTTTAGGGAAAACAAGTTGATTGGCAGAAAATTTATACAAATGCAATAGTTCACTTAAATTACTATATTTAACAGTTTATTATTCAAAAAATGTTGAAAAAATTAAGTCACCTCTTGTGGGGAAAGTTTTTTATTTAATGTGGTATGTGTGTGTGATCACCTTGGACAGATATGCATACTTCACATCTTGATTCCTTTGACCTAGCCAAAACATTTTTCAAACTTGTGGAATTGGAGTCCACTTTTCTAAAAGTGTACTTTTCAGCTCCTGGAGTTGGGGTAAATTTGGCATGCTGTGATTCAGTGCCTAAAGGCATCCCGCTCATGTTCAATTGTGTGAGTAAGATAGCCAATCTATTCGAGTGATCTTCTGTTGCCAGTATTCTGATTCTACATATGCACAGTGTGACCGAGCATTGTCATCTATTAATAAAAAATCTGGGCTAACATCATCCCCAAAGTTGTCTAACTTTTTTTTCCTAATACTTCGTCCACATGTCTACGACTGATGAAACCCTCCTTGAAAGATATGCAACTTAGTGAGACCATTTGTCATGATTCCATCACAAGCCATTAAGCCACAGAAATGGGATATTTCATGAACTAGTGTTGACCAGTTGCTTATTCCTTCCCTTCAGATCAAAACACATCTGGAATCGGTGTTGATTGTATCTGGGCTCATCAGTAAACAATACTCAGGCAGTCTTCTTGGCTCCATTGAACATGACGACATCACCAGTAAAAATAGGTTCTGCTGGCAGCTGGAGTGGGGCACAAATTATTTTTCTCTTATAAAGTTCAACCTCATTAATCCTCCATGCAGGCAGCAGTAAAATGGCTAATGCAAGTTCCCTTAGCAGCCTGAAAGTCTAAAACCAAATTTCTTGTCTTTGCTTCACACTTTCTTCGAGTTGACAGTGACAGAAAATGGGCTTCAGAAGCAGTTTTTACTCTTCATAGCCCTTGACCACACTTACTACTAAGTGAGTGTTTAAAAAGTGTTCCAAACTCTTGATATGATACTTTGAGGGACATTCAAATCTTGGGTGACCTCAGTTTTACCAATTATTTGCCACTTTCGACCTTCACTTAAATAATGCCTTTGAGCCATAACTAATTAATATATCTGACTCTTAGAAACAATCTTCACTTTAAACTACACTACAACAAGAAATCCCATTGTGCATCCATTGCACACAACATTGTGAATCACTGAATGTGCATATTTCTGGTCTGAACATATGTATGCAAGTGCAATTTACTGTTCAATTGTTTTTTATTAACACAAATAATTGGGGAATTGAGTATTTGTTGCTACATTAATTTATCATTTTTCTCATTGTCCTTTATTTTTGTTGTCCAGTGTATTACATATCAAGATCCTGTAATTTATGGAGAAATTTTGAAAAATGCTGAGGCAGCAGACCTAACAAAAATGAGTTCTCATAAATTTAATATTAACCCATTTCTTACCAAAAATAAAAATGTAATTTTATTTTGCTATCAGTTTCGTTTTAAAATAATTGAAATAACATTTATATTCAAAGGCTGCACCATTTCTTGCCTTTTAATTCTGATTCTGTAGTTTGCAGGGACATTATTACGTAAATCCACCCTTCCATGCCTTAGTTGTACTGGTAGATAACACATGGTATGGGGACTTTTGTTTTCTTCCAGTTGTAGTTTCTTGCATTTATTATTGGCTTAAGGGAGACTGCTGACTGGATGTGACTACTTTTGTGCTCATTTGTTTTGCTTTCCACATTTAACTTTCTCACCTTTATGTGTTTTATTTAATTTTGGACAAGTTATAGACTCTGCTCATTTAGATGTGTGCTCTGTACTTAAGAATTTAGACTGCATTATAAAAAGGTATTGGAGAGCTTGTTGCCTATAACGTGATGGTCAATGGACAGGCATTTGATAAATAATAAAATTATTGGCTTAAGAATACTAGTGGGTGTAACAACTATTATGGCAAAACTAGTTGCACAGGCTATCTCTACTTTTATAAATTTTCCCTTTCCTTCACAAAATCACCACTTCTAATACACTTTTTCAAAATGACTTCCACACTCTCCTCTGCTTAGTCTGGCATTGCTCATGCTTTTACTTAGTGTATAACTTAAAATTCCCTGTTTCGAAATTTTTCGCTTCTTTTCTTAGGTTTATTTTCCCCCTGCGTTGCACGAAAATTTTTAAATGCATAACATATTGTCATGGAAATTCCCTTTCCCCTCTTGCTATCAGAGATGTCGAGTAAGTGAACAGTGGGACTTTAATATTCGCTCACTCACTTTGCAACATTTTAGGCCCCGGAAAAGAAAATGTACCTTTTTAAAAATAGTTGTATGTTTGAAAGCACAGTAGAAATTTTTATAATTACAAAATTTCCCAATTGTATTAATGTTGAATTAAAATTGTGAGCATTTTTTTAAATGTTCGATGCATGGGAAAAAGTTTCATACAATTATTTTTATAAATGAAGAAGTTATAAAAGCTTTGAATTTGATAAGTATTTATTAAATATTTAAAATTAGAGTATTTTTTTAAAAAATTTTAAAATAAGTTTTCGGCAATTTATTTTTTAAATCACTAAACTCTAAAAGATCAAACTATGAGTTTTATAACAATAATTTTCATATAAACGCATCGACATTGATTTATTTCACAAAAATATATATAAAATATTTAGAGTATTGTTATTTTCTTTTAAAAAAAATTGTATCGTGACGAAATAAATTATTTTTCCAATTACAAAATTGCTGGCAAAGTTTTAAATGCGCGAATAAAATTTAGAGTATTTTTTAAAAAATCATAAAAATTTAGCTGTGATGTTTTGAACCCGGGTCCAACAATTAGTAATGAAGCGCGTTAAACAATCGCGCCATGAAATCGTCGAGAAAAAGAAGTGAAAAGACTTTCAAGATAAAAGTAAGAGTTATTCCTATTGTAACAATGCTTTATTTGTTAAAGTTTTAATTTTTTGGGGGGTTCATTTTTAAGTTAATGCCTTCAAACTTCATATATCGATTGCAAACAGTAATTTTTAAACAAAAAATGTAACAAAAATAATTCGTAAATATTTCTCTCAAAAAGGGGAAAAAACGAAACGCAATTTTTTTTTAAAAAAAAAACCGTAATTTGTTAAATCTGTATACAGATTACGTATAATATCGTTCTACACACGGAAATAAAGTTTCGTGAGTTTATTTTTATAAATAAAGAAGTTATTAAGAATTTAAATAAAATTTTGAGTATTTTTTGAAAAATTGTGAAAAAAGTTTTTGATATTCAATTTCGCCAAATCTGGTGGTTTTCATTATTTATAGGCGCACCTTCTTTTCTAGTGTAACCTTTAAACAAATGTAATGGGCTGAGTGGAAAAGAGTTTTCTGGTGCCAAACTGAGCTATTGAAAAATTGATTATTTTTAAAATTTGTTTTCGAGCTTCATTTTTAAGTTAATGCCTTCACACTTCATATATCTATTGCAAACAACGGTAATTTTTAAACAAAAAATGTAACAAAACTAATGCTTAAATATTTCTCGCAAAAAGGGAAAAAACGGAAAATACAATTTTTTTTAAAAAAAAAACCGTAATTGTTAAGATATTTTATCAACCTTTGTTCAGATTACGAATGCTATCGTAGTATTTAAATAAGATTTCGAGTATTTTTTGAAAAATCGTAAAAAAAAGTTTTTTGACGTTTAATTTTTTAAATGGCTGGTTCTAAAAGAGAAAAGCGTGAACTTTTTTAGTATAAAATATCTTTTCATTAACGCTAAAGAAAATGCAAGCGGAACGATTTAGAAATCATACTCATAAAAACGTATCGATTTTGACGCATTTTTAAAAAATCGTAAAAAAAAGAAAATATAATTATTTTGTAAAATAAATTATACCGTATCGTGGCGAAGTTAATGATCTTTCTGATTCTGTAATTATTTTTTTGTCTGAGTCATAAAAAAGTTCAGAGATTTTGAACTTGACCCCTGACGGGGGAAAATGGCACTAATTATGCGTTTTAAGGTTTTTAATTAATATCTTTTTAACTAAATGAAATATCGGAATATAAATGGTCAAAACTGATTCCTCGGATCATTCCCGAACTTTTGGTATCTTCGGCAAGTTTCTGCGTCGTGCGGTTCGTGAGAAGATAGTCCCACGCCGCATAGATACGTTTGTTTACCTACGAATTTTAATAGTGTAGATTATCATGCCATCTAATACCAAGTACTTAGTTTTTGCCACAAAATCAGATATAATTCTTCCACTTAAAAAATTTTTAAGCATTAGAATTCCTCATTAAAAATAAACATTCAATTTGAGTTTTTATTTTTGACTTTAAAGGTCATAACTTTTGTTCAAACAAACTTGAACAAGGCACCTCCAATGTTGTGTTAACTCAACATATATATAATGTATAAATCGTTCACTGTTTTTTATAGGTCTAATATGATCAAGGAAATAAACCCTTGTTTATCCCACATGTATAGCATTAAAGAATATGCGGCACATAAAATTCAAACTAAATATATTTAAACACTTAAAATAAAATACTGAGTAGAAACATGTTTTCTTTAATTTATGTTTTTCACGAAGTATTAGAATAATTGTAAAATGTAAACCCATAGAGAGAGAGAGAGCTTGTGATTGGCATTTAACTCATGCATGATGAGTTTTGTATAATTTCATTTGGCTTGCATTATGTGAAGTTAAACTTCGTGTTCTGTGTGCACAACACTTAGAAAAAATTTAATTCTTTATTAAAATATTTCCTTGATTCCATAAAGCAATAAAGTGTTTAATGATGATTCTGAATCTTGGAGTCATTCTGCAAAAATATTTTGTTAGTTATATCTTTAAATATGACTTATGTATAATTTTTATATAGATATAATTTAATAGATAAGTATTTTCACATTTTTTTAATAAAGTACCTTTATTTTAAAGTAATTTTCCTTTATGTAACTATATACATGTTGTAGTGTCTGACTACCATTAGCGTACTGTTTGGTGGTAGATTCTTTAAGAGTTGGGGCGACTTCCCGCATGTTCAGGGCTGGGGGGTTGCTATTTTGGAGAAGGGCATTTGCTTTGCAACGGAACGGACAAAGAGAGGGAGGGTTTTTTGACCCCAGAGAGTTTGGTCAGGGAAGAGAAGTCTCTTGTTTTTTTTGTAAGCTGAGGAGCTGAACTGCTTTGAGCAGAATGAAATTGAATTCCTTCGAGGAGAACCGGCGTGCGGTTTGCTGTACCAAGAATAGTTTCTTGGGAGAGTTTTAACACAGAGGACTGCAGTTGAATTGATTGATTTGAGAAATGACAGACATTTTAGTTTGATTGTGCTTAATCAATATAAAGTATCTAATAAAGAAAATTATATTTAATCAAGATAATTGTTTGAGTTGATGTAATAATGTTTGTATTGATTGATTGAGAAGTAATTAAGAAAGTAATAAAGGCTTTACATCACACGCTCCCTGTTCAAGAAGAAGAGAAAAAAAATATTTGAAAACGCGATAAAAGATTTGGTAATGGTTTTGCATGAAATGGGAGAAACTGTTGACTCTGAACTGGGAATTCTGGAATTGAAACAGAAATTGTTGTCACGTAAAGCATACTTAGAAGATGAAGAATTCGTTTGCGATTTCTTAGACACTGCGATAGAGGACAGAATGGTAGAAGAAGAATATAAAAAGAAAAAAGAGTATAGAAAGGAAATAGAAGAACACCACCTAGAGCGAAAACAAGAATTGGAATTTGCGAGAATAGAAGCAAGATGGAAAACAGAACGAGACTAGACTGAGGGCGAATGAAGAAGCAAAACTCATGACTGAGGAGGAAGCCAAAGCAATGGGTGAAAGACAGAAGAAACAAAGATGGCTTGTGGAAGAGCAGATGCGACATGTTCAAGAGGAACATAAAAGGAGAATGAAAAAAGAACAGAAGTGCTTACCAGAAGAAAGATGTAATAGAATGAATGAGCAAAATCAATTGTTAAGTGAAGAGTAGAAAAAATTGTCAGTTGAAGACATGGAGGTACCTCAAGCAATCGAGAAGGTTCTTGTTTTTAAAAGTGAATGAGCCCAAATACTTAGTGTGGATCCAGATGCTGTAGCACAACCTGTCGCTGTTGAAGAAAAAAAAGGGTTTATATCTAATGTGCCGCTAATTTCTACCGAGGATGAGACGTTTGAAGAAAAAGAAGAAACACCAGTAGATGCGAGAAAAGATAAAGCTAAAGGAGATGTTAATCCTGTAATCCTTAGTAAAGAGCGAGTGGACTTTAGATGATGAGGAAATTGAAGAAGAAAAGCCAAAATTGCCTAAGAGAAAACTCAAAATATATTCAGCAGAATGACAGTTGCCAAATTACAACAAAAAGTAAATTTAAAAGCCTCAAGCAACATTGTACTTGTACCCCAGTACTGGAGTTTTAAACGTAAATATTCGCAGGATAAAAGTGGAATAGGAAAACTTGCTTGGAAACTGCTGGATTTTATCAAGCGAGTTGGGATTATGAAGGTGAAGCAATCAGTACGAGAAAGAGAGAATCGAAATACAACGAAAGTTAAGATGAAGAAAAGAATTATCCGTAAATTGAGAAAAAGTGAAGAAGAATTTTAGAAACGTCAAAAATGCGGTTTTAAACGCCGTGCCAAGCCGAGAGTGATCATTCGGAGAGATAAAGCCGACTCCCGCACATTCTGGGACTGAAGAAAGAGAAGTAGTGCCCCTCTCCCCCCTTCCTGTATGGCGGTGGAAAAGTTTAGGGGCAAAACCCACAAAGGACGACCGCTGGGGTCTTTAACCGAGCATGGGTGGAGAATACTTTCGGGGACTGGACACTTCCTTTCCCCCTCCCCAAGTGAACATTTTAAAATTGGACATTGTATGCAGATAAATCAATCCTTCTTTTAGGTTGGACAATGGTAGTGCATATATATGTTAACCTTCATATTCAGTTAAAAGTGGAATTTTCATAGTTTGCTAGGAAACCGTCTAATATGGACTTATTTATGTATTAAAAGGCTGTTTACATGTATACTCTTAGAATTAATTCGAGAATGTTATTTGAGAAGCTTGATATTCATAGTGAGATAATTTTAGTTTGTTATTTACTATCTTTGAATATAGAGAGTGAGAAAAAGTAAAGAGAACATTGTTTGTATCAAAAGATTTTAATTCGTTTCTAAGCTAATGTTTACTTAGATTTTGGGGATTTTCAGATGTGTATTTCTTTGCATGTAAACTGTATTTTCTTTATTGTTTAACATTTTTTTACGATAATTCTTGGTAATGTATTTTATGTGAATGTGCTCTGATTTTTTTTTTTTTTTTTTTTTGTTTACTTATATGTTTTGGTATAGTGGAATCCATGTTTGTGTTATTTACCAGTAATTGTACTGTTGTGTATATGTAATTAGGCAATTAAGAAGAGATGCACAACAGCAGTCAGTTTTGATATTTCAGATTAATGCTTGATTTGCAATTAACCATAATCTTGGTGGTGACCTTTAGTGTCTGACTACCGTTGGCATACTGTTTGGCGGTAGATTCTTTAAGAGTTGGGGTGACTTCCTGTATGTGTGGGGTTGTGGGGGTTGCTGTTTTGGAGAGAATGGCATTGGCTTTGTAACAAAACAGACTGAGAGAGGGAGGGGTTATTTTTAACCCTGAGTATGGTCAGGGAAGAGAAAAGTCTCTTTTTTTTTGTAAGCAGAGGTGCTGAACTGTTTGGGGCTGAAGGAAATGGAATTCCTTCGGTGAGAATTAGCATGCGGTTTGCTGTACCAGAATAGTGTGGAGTGTTTTAACACGGACTGTGGTTGAATTGATTGATTTGAGAAACGATGGACATTGTAGTTTGATTGTGCTTAATCAAGAAAATGATATTTAATCAAGATAATTGTTTGAGTTGCATTGATTAATTTGAGAAGTAATGAAGAAAGTAATAAAGGCTTAACACATGTCTTTAAATTTACGTTTAGAGTATGGATTTTTATAAATCAGATCGTTAGGATATAGTTTTATACAAGCAACTTTACTGCCAAAATAAATTTATTGTGAAATTTTCGTCACTTTCTTTTCAAAAACTTATACATTGTGTATTGTTTTATAATAAAATTTTTATGGATTACCTTACACTTTATCACTTTCAAATGGCAAGTATAACTTTCCCATCATCCTCACTGATTCATCTTTCTCCATCCAGTTAAACTTTTTTCTGGTCTCTGCAGCTATTTCTTCCTTCAGGAAAAATTGAGTTTTCATGGCATGGTCAAAAACGGTTTAAATACTTAAACATTCCAACTGACCCTTTCTCATCTTAGAATTTTTTCAAGTAAGCTGAGTTATATATATATAATGCTTTATAAATACTTTTGAATTTGGAGTGAGTAGCAATGTAATTTTCTAAATACTGGTTTAAAAATTTAAATCCTATGATAAAAAGATTGTTTACCATTACCCTTTATAAACCACTGTATGTCCATATATATTTGGCACTCATCTAATTGTAATTGGAAAAATATTTAGTCTTTAAAGTTGAACAATATTTTTATCCATTTATCTACTATGTTGGATTTACTTATATAAATTATTTATAATGCAATATGAATAATACTGGAACACATCTGTGCTCTGTAAGAACATTTCAATATTTAAAAAATTGATTTATAATAATCGGGACTAATAAAGGCTTATCATGAGTGGATAAAGGGGAATTGTGCCAGCTTTTTTACCAAACAAAAGTGTAATCACTTTATATAGTTCGGTCGTAATTTTATGTACGTAAGCTCTTCCTATCTTTTCTAAAATAAATCTTTTTAGTAAATTATTTTCATGATAAATATATAGGTTGAATTGAAATTTTTTGTCTTAATGCACTTTGAAATGAAAATTTTAACTTTTTGTAACTCAAACAAGACTAAGTTTCTTTTTTTTTTAAAGTAAAAGGCTTACTAAAATATATGTCCTTACCCCCCAACAAGTAATATAAAAAAAAATGTTTTAAGTCAATTCATACTTTGAATGGATGAATAGAAAGTATTTTATTAACAATTGAAAATTTGAACAAGATATATATATTTAGAGAGACAGTGAACTAATAGTAGGAATTGAAAAAGAGCATGATTTGTCTGCATTGTTGAAACAATTCACACCCGGTTTGGCTGAAAAATCGGTTTTCAATGCCAACTTTCGTCATTGTTTTAACAGTTACATTGGTACAACAATGGAGATGAATCTAATTTGGCATCAAAAACTGGTTATTAACTTAATTTAATTAATGAATTATAATATTTGAAAAATCTGTATTAACATCAAGTGTCATCTACTACAAGTTAAAAAACATTTATTTAAACTTAATTGGATGAATAGGAAGTATATTTTATTAACATTTGAAAAATTGAACAAGATATATATAGGGAAAGAGTGAGCTAATAGTAGGAATTGAAAAAACATAAAGCATTTTACAATAAAAGTACATAACATTGGAATTGTATAAAATTAGCTATTATCTTTTAATATTGTACTATTCTGTGCGATCTTTGACCTTTTAAATATGTTGAAGTCTTCTTTATCTTGTGTGTAAATCAGAATTTGTATTTATTTCCCAATAATATTTATTTTGTATTTATTTAAAAAAAAGTATAATTTACTTGTGAAATAATACATCCATATTAAAAAGAAATAAATTATTTTAGACAAAAATGAAATTGGTCTAGCTGAAGGCAATCTATTCAAGGCACATGAACGACAGCGCACAGTGTCTGAGAGTAGCAATCCTGGAAATGTGAGTGGACGTAGTCAACACATTCGATTGAGAAGAAAATCATACCAAAGTACTAATAGTTATAGTTCAAGTCAATCTGAAGAGGATGAAAAATGTATAACTGTAAGCATATTTTAAAGTTATTTTTCTTTTTTAGTATAGTTCTTATTAAAAGCAGCTTGAATGTTTTACCTTAAAAATAGATTTTATTGTTTATCAATCTTATATGTTTTGCTTTGTTGTAAGTCTTCTTGAAAGTTAACACAAATATTTATTAATGCATCACTGTGAAATAGATGTAGTGATGTTAGCTGATTAAATATATACTAATGCATCCTTTAATCAAAAATCACATTCATTTTTTTAAAAAAAATAATCTGGATAGCAACCCTGCCATTGATTTTGTATCTGATGTGAAAACTTCCAGACCTTTTTTGATTGATTTTTCATGTTTGTATGTTTAAGAGTATCAAGGTATTATCTTCAATTACTTATGTTTGCAATTATAAAGTAATATTCAATCGATTGAAAAGATAATTTAGAAATAGATATCCAAGTTAATTTGAAACCATTTGTTTTGCATATAAAGTGAAAACACTGATCAGATATTACGATGTTCGATCAATTATAACTTCCTCATTTTTCTCTTCAATGGCATGAATATCTGTAGCACTCTATGGGGCAGCTATTTTATAATTTCAGGTAATTGAAAAAAACAAGTAACCTGAGCATTCAAACTCTAAAAAATCATTAGAATACAAGATTTAAAGGCTTGCTTCACACAACAAAAGGAAATATTTTATATTTATCTTGAGAAATACCGAGATTGTTTTCGTTTTTACATCAGTTTAAAGTAAAATGAATTAACTGTTACTGTTAGCTTACATAGAATTTGTGTGATAATGTATTTTGCAGTTTAGAGCACCTCATATACAAAGAAATTCATAAAATATGATAAAATACAAAATTAATGCATTCTCTATGTATAATATGTGAATATTTTGTATCAAGCATGCCAAAAACTATTAAAACCGAATTCTAAACAAATTGGGTTTGAGTTATATTTTAATACTGAAGCAAAAATGTAATGTTACAAACTTTTAAACTTTTATGTCAGATTCTGTGATGTATTTTTTGGCAGAGACTTGCTAAACAAATTTACAGAATTTAATTTTGTACTGACATATTTTAAAATGATTACATTTTCATTAATGAGATTTCTTAGAGTGATATTTAATAACAATGTGTTAAGCTCTTGAATGTTCAACTAAGGACTTTGGAAAATTAATTGCTGCTTGTATATCACAAAATGTGTTTTAAAATTTATATTTATTATATTAGGGCTTTTTTATGTTCTTTGCAGACTAATTTTAGCATCTTCAATTTATTGTATAAATTCAGGTTCAGTAAGCGAGGCTGACACTTTATTGTTTAAATGTCCTCCATAATATTGATTACTCATCAAGAAACAGTGTCCTTCCAGTGAAATTTTATCTCTTAAGATACAAAACTTGCATCACTGTAACAAGTAACATTAAAATTCGAAACTTTAGAGGACTGTATATAGTAACTAATTTGATGAACATATCTCTTTGAATTTAACAAAGTATTATTGTGTTTAAAGCCTTTTTACATTGGAACTGCAATATTAAGGGTATAACAGGTGTCAGATCTAATTCAACTTTTTATAAGAACCTAATAACCTTCCATGTGGTAATTTGGGAAACTTATCAGTTGGTGATTTCGACCTTGTAGTTTTCATGGAACAGTTTCTAGCGCTGTAAGAATGAAAGCTGCAAGATGATTTAGCTTTATAAAATTTGCACATACTTAGCAAATGTATTCTGACTGATGTGTACAAATATTATTTCCTTCAATTTCAGCACCTAATAGTTTTCTAGTCTTGTGTAGAACTTATATTTAAAAAATCTACAAGGGTGTTCAATTACTTCTGTTATTTCATCATGGTGTAATATCAACATAAAATAGTAAGGTAATACTATTAATAAATATATATATGTATGACAGGCCCCAGGCCTGCTGGTAAAATGAGGAGGGCATCATCTTCACAATATTCCTTTATTACGCTTCCATCATATATAATCTAACATGGCGGACCTTTTGCCGCGCAACCGGGTGGTATAAAAAACAACATCGCAGCGAGGAGACACCAGCCAAGTCCTTTCTAGTATGCGTTCGCCTTCGTCAGCGCTCGTTGCACCTTTTAACAGGCTTGTTTACTCATAAATCCTTACGCAATGGTAAAGAGTTCGCTCTATTTTCATTTATTACTTCCTTAATTTTGAACCTAAACTTTTCAAACCTGACAAATTTCCCCCCCTCCACTGAAGTCTGGCACAGCCAGATTGGCCAATTCTGACTGGCAAGTCCCCAGGGGAAAAAATTATATTTCAATGATATCAAATTCCCCAAATGAAATAAAAATCTAGAAGATATAATAATTGTGTAAAAGTGGGCTGGTGAATCCTAACATGTACAAAAAAAATAGCAATAATGAATAACAAAGTATCAAAAATTTGGTATAAAACTTTGTGTTACATAGAATTGTTTTCTGAAAAATATCACACATCTAATACTTCCACTATGACTATAATAATAATGAGATTAAGAAAAAACAACATAAGATAAAAATAGTTCACATTAGACATTCAAAAATATAGTAGTGCTAAACAACATAACATAAGATCAAGGTAAATTCTCACTAAATGTGCATCAATAGTAAACAATGTTAATAAAGTGATAAATGTTGAAAAGTTACAAGTACTTCAAAATGGTATTGAATGTTGGAATAATGAGTACATAAATACATAGAAGAATAGGTATAGAGTAAATAACATGATTTTAGGAATAATGGTAAAGTAAATACATAAAAAGAAGAGATATAAAATAAGTAACAGCAAAATGAGTTTAGGAATAATGGTAAAGTAAATACATAAAGGACATATATGGAGTAACTAACAGCAACATGATTTTAGGAATAATGGTAAATACATAAAAAAAACATATATGGAGTAACTAACAGCAACATGATTTTAGGAATAATGGTAAATACATAAAAAAAAATATATGGAGTAACTAACAGCAACATGATTTTAGGAATAATGGTAAAGTAAGTACATACAAAGAATAGATATAAAATAAGTAATAGCAAAATGAGTTTAGGAGCTCCCAAAAAAGAAAAGATTACATAACTATAACACAGAAATTTATCAAAATAAACACAACATCAACATTATATCAAAATATCACTAGAAATATAAAATGCAAAGAAAAATAAGGATATTTCAGATATATCAAGTACAGGTAAAAGTTCAATCAATGTAATGTAATGTTTCATACAGTCCTGTCTTGGAAAAATCATAGTTCAATGTTCATCATCCAATTATTGTTTATCTCACAGTTCTTTTGTTTATTATTAGAATCTCTACTCAATCAACTCATTTCAAAAACATACAACCATACTAAAATCTTCATAACATTACATACTATATTTTAACTTTCAGAATATACTTATCACAAATAATCACAATGAAATTATTATAACACAATGTATCGTAAAATGACCTCATCACAATGTTTTCATACAGTCCATAATTCAGTTTTTTTTTTTAAGTAGTCTTCAATAATGTGTTCATTATGAATAAAGATACAATACAAATTCAATTACATTAAATTTTGATTTTCATAATGTAAACAAGTCTTAAATTCAAATTTTAAACACAACTTTTATTATTATTTATTTTTTTTTAAAAATAACAATGCACTTCTTCTAAAATTACAATGCACTTCTTCTAAAATTACAATGCACTTCTTTTAAAATTACAATGTACTTCTTCCCCCCGCCCCCAATGTTTGAGAAAACAAACTCTAACAAATATAAATAAGAATTTAGCATAATTGGAAATTGGATTTTGAATGAAAAGGTTTTAATCTTGTAGAATGAACAATATCTGTTAATTTTCCTGTATATTGATTTGGTTTATCTATTTCATAAGTAACATTTGAGAGTTCTGACAACTTTAAAAGGACCATTATAAGGAGATTGAAGTTTACTTGAATTAGGGTATGAGAAATTTTGATATAAGACTAAATCCCAACTTTAAATTTTGCATCAACATAATGTTTATCATACCTTTGTTTATTTATCTTATGATGCTTAATTGTGTTCTGTTTACTGCAATTTGTCTAGCTTGTTGTATAGGTGGATAGTTTAATTTTACTTGATTAGGTAATGGCGAATCATATGGCAAAGTTCAAACATTAAATATGCAGGTGGAAAGCCAGTAACATCATGTGGTGAGTTATTGTATTCATATGTAACTTGTTCTAATAATTTTGTCCAAGGAGTTTTTGTAGTTGAATTAACTTTACATCTTAATTTTGCTACTAATGTCTGATTAACTCTTTCATTCTTTCCATTGCATTGTGGTCTATTTGCTGAAGTTAGTAATTGTCTAATATTATGATGTTTTAAGAATTTCTTAAATTTAGATGATGTGAATGCAGCATTTCTATCACTTAAAAGTTGTTTTGGGCATTGAATTGAAAAAATTTGTTTTAAGCAATTTGTATAAGTTTCAGAAGTGACACTTTTGGATGGAAATGTCCAAGCATATCTGGTAGCATGATCCAGAACAATATGCTGGTATTTCTTTTGTGAATTATGATAATTAAATCCTCCTACAGTGTCTAGTGAAATCATTTCAAATGGTTCTTCTGCTACAGGAACTTCTTGCAATAATCCATACTTTTTTGTGTAGACTTTTTATTCATTTGACATGTTTCACAACATTTAACAAAATTTGAAATGTCTAATATAATGTCTTTCCAGTAGTAAATTGGAGAAATTAATTTTAACATCTTTTTTACACCTGGGTGACCAAATTGTTCATGTGCAGTTGTAATTAATTTTTCTCTCAAAGATAACGGTACTACAATTTTAATTAAGTTCTTTTTCTTAACTGTTAATACATCATTAATTTTTATATATTTTGGATCATTAATGTTCTCTGAATTTTGGTATTTAATAATTTCATCAGTATTTAAAAAATGACAAATGGGTGATATATAATGGCATACAGGGTTCCTCGACAACATGTCTGCTTCAACATTTAATTTTCCTTTTATATAAACTATCGAATATTCATACTGAGAAAGTTTTAAACTCCACTGAAATAAACGTCCAGTTAAATGTTTTACACTTTTAAGCCATTGTAAAGCAGCATGATCAGTATGTATTGTGAATTTGGATCCATGTAGGTAACAATGGAATTTATCTAAGGCATCTATAATTGCTAAACACTCTTTTTCTGAAATGGTATAATTTTTTTCATGTTTAAGTAATTGTCTCGAGTGATAAGCTATGGGGTAAAGTGTTCCATCTGGGTGTTGTTGTTTCAAGACTACGCCTATTGATTCCTGACTTGCGTCACAAAACACATGACATGGATATTGTGAGTCGTATAATTTAAGTATAGGTTTTGATATTAAACAATTCTTTAACTTTTGATAAGCTTCTTGACATTCATGTGACCAATTCCAAATTGCATCTTTTTAAGTAATTTATTTAATGGTACTCTAAGTTTTGCATAATCTTTAATAAATTTTTGATAAACATTGATGGAACCAAGAAATCTTTGGAGTTCTTTCACATCTTTAGGTGGTGCTAATTTTCTTATTGTTTCAATATTTGGATTACTTGGGGAATAATGACCTTGTGTTATTTCATATCCTAAAAATTTTATTTTTCTTGTGCAAACTGACATTTTGATTTTTTAAGTTTAATGTTTTCTTTTTACAAATTTGAAATATTGTATTTAAATGAGTTAAATGCTCTTCCCAAGATTGTGAGAAAATTATTATATCATCAAAATAGTTTAAAGCAAAAGTTAACTGATATTTTTGTAAAATTTGTCTTATAGTTCTTTGGAAAACAGCTGGGGAATTTTTCCAGCCAAATGGAAGTCTTAACCATTCATAGAGTCCAAAATTAGTTGTGAAAGCCAGTTTCTCTGCATCTTTTCATGAATTTTAATGTGCCAATAACCACTTGTTAAGTCGAGCGTAGAAAAAATTTAGCATGAGTTAAATTATCAATTACAAAGTCTATCAGAGGTACAGGGGGTGGAATCTTTTCGTGTGATTTCATTTAGTTTTCTATAATCGATACATAATCTTGATCTTTTCCCTTCATCCTTTTTGTATGCTAAAGTTACAGGGGCAGCATATGGGCTATGGGAGGGTCTAATAAAACCTGCTTTTAACAATTCTTCTATCTGTGTTTGTATTTCTTTAGATTCTTGTTGACTGTTTCTATAAGGGCGTAAACTTATAGGAAGGTCTGAAATTAAATGAATTCTTTGTGGCTCTAAATTGATACAACCTACATCATACTTATTTTGTGAAAATATGGTTTGAAATTTGTCAAGAAGTTGGGTTAAATCTTCCCATGGCTCACTAGTTTGTTTTGGTACTGTGTCCTCAACAACCATGGCTGGGTTAAACAATCTTTTCAGATCAGCTTCAGGGCTGTCTGGTATTTGATCTAAACCTTTATTATTCTTAATGTTAATATTATCTTCATTATTTGCATTATAGTAGTTCATATTTTGATCATTATTAAGAGTTTTACAATATGTCCCATGATATGTTCTCAACTCATCAATACACTTATTTACAAATTTAATATTACTTAAATTTTACCACATTGAAAAATACACATGTTACAAATACTAATGTCAAGCTTAAATAAATGTAAATATTCAAGTCCTAAAATAATATAAGGCAATTTAGTATCAATTACAAACAAATCTATTTGCTTAGATATACATCCAATATTCATATAAACTTTAATTATACCTTTGGGATGAATAGTCCCACAAGTTTGATTTATTTTTACATTACTATTTTTTAAAATTTTAATGTTTTTTAATTGTTTAGCTAAATTTATTGGAATTAATGACACATTGCTTCCTGTGTCAATTAGAGTACAAAAGTGCTTGGAACATACCATTGACTCAATAATTAGTTGTCATCCTTGCCTCTGGTTATTTTCGTCATTTCTGGGCGATTGAAAATGTCGATTCTGTTGTCTCCCACTGAATCTCATCATGTGAGATTGATCTGGCTGTCCATGATTTCCTCTTGACTGGAATCGGTTCTGTGGATCAGTTCCTCTGTGTACACTACCGTATGCGTGATTCCATCGGGTATAACTTCCAGTATCTACCGGTTTTCGGTCTGCGCTGTCCGATGTTACTACGATTAATTGTCGCATGGTTGAGATCCATTCGCAGGGTGTCGAAATCTTCTTGATAACTAGGAACTTTTGAAATTGCATGGGACTCGATAATGTCATATGTTCCACAATGGAACTGTCATCATAATTTAGTTTCTTCCCCAACGAAAGTTTTTCCGTAAAAAACGAAATTAATTCTTTAGTGTCGTTTAATGTTAGGTTTTGAAATTTTCGAATATCCTCTTGTTTCGTCGCATCGAACACCGTCATTAATAATTCTTTGCTTTCTTGGTAAGACTTTTCAAATAATTGGTTTTCATACCAAAATTTAAGATAAACTCCCGTGATATATCTAGGAATATTTTGCTTCTTCCATTGCTCGCCTTTTTGATATTCCAAAACATCAAAACAGTCAAGAAAGCTTTTAAAACTACTAAACTTATTAAGATCAAATTCAGGAAAAAAGAAGGGTTCTTTGGATGTGTTGACTGGTGACTCCTGCCGGAAAGAGTCGTCCTCCACGGTAGTATCGTTTTCAATGCCGTTGCTCGTTCGAAAAAAATATTTTTTGAAGTTAATTCGTTTGGTTTCGTGGCATATTTTTCGGTACTTTAAATCATCCTGCCGGCTCTTGACAGGCCCCAGGCCTGCTGGTAAAATGAGGAGGGCATCATCTTCACAATATTCCTTTTACGCTTCCATCATATATAATCTAACATGGCGGACCTTTTGCCGCGCAACCGGGTGGTATAAAAAACAACATCGCAGCGAGGAGACACCAGCCAAGTCCTTTCTAGTATGCGTTCGCCTTCGTCAGCGCTCGTTGCACCTTTTAACAGGCTTGTTTACTCATAAATCCTTACGCGATGGTAAAGAGTTCGCTCTATTTTCATTTATTACTTCCTTAATTTTGAACTTAAACTTTTCAAACCTGACATATATACAATTTGACCATAGAATCATTCTTTCTGATTGATACTAACCATAGATAGCTTTATTTAGTTTACAAACATCATCAGGTTTACTAGTATTCAAAAATCCTTGTGTTTGTGGCATAAGAATGTTTTCTTTAAAGTTGCACAAATAAGCACACTGAATATCTAATTTACAAAGCTTCCATTAATTTGCATACAAAAATTGAAAAACACATTCTAATAATAGAAAAATTTATGACATAGGTATATATGTGCCACCACAATATTGATTGCCTTTAATCTGACTGTTATACTCTTCCATCACATGTGTTTAAAGTGTAAACCCATTTACTGCTGGGCTTTTTTTTTTCATTTATATGATTTAGGTACAAATTTCACACAACCATTCATAACCTTAATTTCGACCTCCATAGCCTGAAATCATTGATCTGCTTGTGGAGTTTTTGATGCATCATTAAAATTATTAGGAATTTTTAATTTTTTAGTCAAAATTCTATCAAATTAAACTCTGGTGATTTAACAATTTCGGAATAAGTATTCTTTCAGCTAAAATTGCTGCTCTCTGGATTGTTGAAGATTTAGCTTTACAATTGGAAAGAATTTGACCAGGAATTCCTCTAGACACCATCCAGAAACTTTATTGGCCAATGCCATGCCAAGTTATAGCTTGTATATAGGTCATAGATGAAAACCTTATTGGCTTCCTCTTTTTGTAACAATCGCACTCCAGAATAAGTAATTCAATTGTTCTGAAATTGGAATCGTTTTCTTTTCTATGGATGTTCTTGACCAATTTTTCTCACAACTAAACTCTTAAAACAGAAAGCAAAAGTAAACTTTTGCACATCATACATGTGAATTACTTTAAATGCAGTGTTTAATCCAAAGTTATTTGGGCCAAAGTAAGAAAAAATACTCGTATCTAGTGAAAATTCTTAGCCATAAACTTTTATCTGTCACGGACAACACAAAAAAAAACTACGGATATTAGACTTTTGCCTTATATAGCAAATAAAAATGGTGAATATTTTACAGTATATAAATGAACTAAAAGAAACTAAATCACCTCCTTCATTTACTCGCCAGACGAAAGGGATCATCTCCGTGAATTTTCATTAAAACTCATCTTTTTAGACTACAGAACCTGGCATAAGCAAGTTTTCCATCAAAATAGTTATAACAGTGGTATATTCCTATTTTCACCTCCTCCTCTCCTCATCCTTAAAAAAAGTATTTAAAGCTCTTGAAACTTATCTATAACTTTTATGTAGACATTTTAAATGTATGTTACTACATAAAAGGTCTATTTTTTAAAAAAAAAAATGTTTTCTTACAACTGACGATCTAGTAATTGTGATCATTCATTTTGGTAAAAAGTATTAAGCTGCTACATTTTTCAAATGGAGAAAACCCATGACAGTACAGATGCGTGGGGTTTTACAAGTTTCGTGAAATTTTGATACACTTTTCTAAAGAAATTATTTTAAAATACTTTAAATATTTATTATTTTTTTCAGGTTTCCTTTGAAAATGGAGAATTAGAGACTTTATTAGAAATGTTCCCTCATCTTCATGTCATGGAAGTTAAACGGTTTCTTAGTGTAGCTGATGGTGACTGTGAAAAGGCTGTTCAACTTATTCTACAAAAAGAAGAAACTGGGTTTGTTGCGAATAAACCTTTAACTTCAATAAATAATGCAGCACCTCAGCATATTTCTAATTGCAAAGAAAAAATTGTAGAAGATAAGCAACTTAGAGAACAAATTTTAAAACGGTAAGTTTTGAAAGAGAAATAATTAAAGTCCTTCAAATTTGTTGTAATGAGATAAATGTTCCAACCTAGTTTATTTAATTAAGACTGATAATAATTTACTTTAAACCATACTTTGTGAGACAGTAAAAATGCTATACTTTAAAAGTTTTTGTTAAAATTGATGAAAATCAGCAAAGGGCATCAAAAAATTTAAAAATCAGTTGGCAATTTATGCATGATAGAGCAGTACAATAAGCAACACTAAGTAATTAGCACATTGTAGCTCAATTGTGGGTTACTATACAGGCATGTTGGGAAACAAGTGAATGAACATACTAATTCTGATGTGAGAGATTGACGACATTTTATTCAAACACTTATGAAAGCTCACCCATCCAACATGACAGTGGTAACATATACAAACAATAAAGCTCAATGAGTGAAAGTTCAGTTTCCAGAGATACACCTGGGTAACTTGCTGAGCTTGTTGGCTGGTGCATTATACTGCTGTTCAAAAACATTGAAACCCAAAAGAAGCATACTGTAATATAGCATCAATAACATTGACCAAGAGTGATCGTATGTGTTGTTGCAAATTACAGTTAAATTGAACTTGTGTTACCACTTTAATGCCAGAACGTAACTGTCATTGCTAAAATATAAGCTTAACTCTTCAAAAGACATGAAGGTATTAATCTGCCATATATGTAGATCTATAGCCTGATACCATTGTGAATGGAAACATCAATGCTTTGGGGCTACTGACACCATCCTCAATCTCAAGAGACATTGATCAAGCATAGCCATACTTTCAAAAACCTGTCGTGTGGAGGGGCTGATGCATGTTAAATCTGTCGAGGCTCAAACGTCCTTCCATTGGTGTGGAACTTGGGAGAGGAGGGTTGCTACCTCATGTGTCCTCATAACTTGACCATGGTTCAAAATTACGAGTTTTGTTGCCAATAGCCCTTGTGCAGCTTTATAGTGCAACATAAATTTAACTCATTCACTCCAACATGCATTCAAAATTTATCTTCTTAATTCAACTAAAACTATTTCAATTTCATTGATACTATCCATAATTGAAAATTTATTTCACATGTTCATGTCTTATGTGTTAGTTTTTCTAATAGCAGTTTCATTTTACTTAATAGTTTTTACAGTAACTTCTTGCAGACCAAAATGCTTTTCTACTGATGTTGCACTTTGTCTAGTTTGTAAGGTGATCTAAAATTTGAATTTTAGTATTTAAAGAGATTCTTTTCCTTTTCGCTTTTGGGGTAATGTGAATTATGCAACATATAATCATTTCATTCAGTACAAGGCTAAATTTTTAATATTTGCATATCTTCTGTTGTTTACTCAACTTGGGGACTTTTTTCTAAATTAAGAAAGCTCTCTCTACCAACATTCTATCTGGATGATAACTCCAATTGTATGCATGTGACCACGGTAACCTATTGGTTATGGTTCCAAACTCATGACTGACGTGTCACGTGTTCAAGTCCTTGTGCCTCAGAAGAACTACTGTGCAGAGGACTAACGTGTTAAATTCATCGAGGCTCATCGTCCTTCCATTGGTACCTTGTAGTAGTTTGGAGAGGGAAATACCAGCTCAGATGTTGACCTCATCAGTAGCCCTCATGTTACTTTGAAGTTCAACATTAATTCTCTCACTCCAATTATATGCATCCCTAATGGTTATCATATCACATGCTGCTACTTTAAGATGGATAAGCTTCTCTGTCCTGGTTTGTAATTTCAATTTTGATCCATGGTGTATTTTGCAGTGAGTCTATGATTAACCATTTGTACTCACAAAAGTTTAGTGTCCTAGTTAAATCCATCAGCTGGTGGATAATTATCATGAATTATAGCCAATATATAGCACCATTAAATTACTTTGAGCGTGCCTTTTCTCTCTTCCATGAGTAATGTTAATAATACAGTTAGGAAAGTCTGATTTGATCAAGCCATTTGTTCTCTGATCAGTTAGATCTTTGAGCATCAGTTTAACATCTTGTTGTGTGTCTTTCTTAGTTTTCTTATTCTTTCACATATTTTATTTGTTGTGTTAGGCATTGCGAATTCAAAATCTTATTTACAATGCAAGCAATATTCCACATTTAGGTTATAAAGTTTGGGTGATTCTCACTAATTGAGAATACTTTTCATTTCATGTCTCCTATGTTACAGCTATAAAAATTGAGGTAATCCCTCACGTTTCATAAAAATAAATTGCCTAAAAGCATAACTCGGTGTCTATGCGAAATATGCATGTCAGTAGAAAATTTTCCCAACTGCCACTGTACTCTATCACAATAATTTAAATGAAGAAACATTTATAGAAATTAAATTATTTTTATAAAGTTATCATTTTTTAAAAAAAAAATTTAAAACTGTTTGGATTAATTGATATATGAGTTGCAATTTATTTCATTTGTTTAAGTAAGCCTCTACCTTTTTTGTAAGCATTTATTTTTTAGGTATGCTTATATTGACCAAGATGAGGATGTTCGAGAGCATAAGCCTGTTGCTCCAAAAACAGTAAGAACCATTATTTTTGTGAATCAATTCTTTTTTTCTTAACTGTTTGGGAAATGGCATTTATGAGTATTGAAGTATGAAATATATTGCTAATTGCTTATTAATTTTGGCTGTGCAAATATGCATCTACTTAAGGAAGAAAATTTAATATTTATGCTTTTGTTCTGTAAGAATAATCCCCAAATATGTTAATGAAATAATTGTTATCATGAGAAGATCATATTTTTACATTAAGCTATTTATTGAATCCTTTGCTGTGACATATATGCTATTGTAATTCAGCAAAATATTTGTTTTCTTTTACACCTTTCCCTTTTCTGTATGCAAATTTCTGCTTCGCTGTTAAGCTATCCTATTGAAAAAATTTGTTTTCAAAACCATTTAAATTTTTGGCTAAGCAATATACAAGTCCAATAAAAATTTATTTCATAAGTTCAATAAGATAAATGTAGAGGATGTAACATGGTGTATGAGGGCCTCTTGTATTACATATCTTTTTTTTAAAAAAGTATTGTAAAAGAAGTTTGTCTTGGCATGTGCAATACTTTTGTATTTGACAGTTAATATTATTGTTTCTTTTATCTTTTCTCTGATATCTGATGCTGAACCCCTGCAGGATGAAGGACGCAAACATGTGCGTACCGCCAGTTCCGGAGGTTTCCGTCGCGAGTGTCACTCACAGGCCGGAGGATTTTGTGTAGTTAAGCCTAAATTCATAAAAATACCGAAATATAAACGCGTCGTTCAATATTTTTTTGTATACTATAGGAACGGCATTTGCTTTATATATTTCATATTAATATACATTATTTATTTCAGCCACTTTCTGCTTAAGTACAAGTTTTTGAATATTTTATTGTCAGCAATTGTAAAACTCAACCTTGTAAAAAATTAAGGAAAAAAAGACAAATTTTGTCTACTAGATCTAATTATCCATTAAAAACTAGACTGCAAACCCAAATCAAATGCTTTAGCAAAAATAAATCTCTCATCTTCACTATTAACAAAAACACATGTTCATTTAAAGAGCAGTTGTAAAGCACTCAATTGGAAAATGTTCCCTTCCTCTTATGTTTATAAAACAAAAACCACGTTTATGTGAGTAATATTTCTCTCATTTCGAGTAGAAGGTCAGATCTCCATGTATCTCAAATCTTATTTACATAGGATGCCATCTATTGCAAAGCATTCCAAATGCCTGGCGCACCAGTGAGTCACTCGGCCTATGCAGAAGAAACACACTGTCCCATTTTTGAGTCATTTGAGTTGGTAGTATTTCGCGCTGGCTCACATTTGGGGCGTTTTTCCTGAAGGGGATAATTTTTGTGTCTAAACATTTAAAATGAAGTATATGTTTTTTATTTCTGAAACAATGTAGTACTTTATCTTAAATAAACTCAACCTTCATATTTATAATATTTCCCCTATTTAATTTTGCCGCATAGAAATTGCAGATATGAAAGTAACTGCCAATGTTTTTCAAAAGGTATTTTAGTGTTTTCTGTATTGCATTGAGTACCTTTTATTTAACATCTGATCATCAGAAATTGCATTTCAACATGTATCGCAGGTAACAATAATATTGTCCAAATTATGGCTTCAATATCAAAAATGATTTTTAAATATAGAAACAAAGAGTTTTTATGTCCCGTAAAGAAAAGATTTAAGTTTCTGCAAAGTGAAATGCTAAAAATATTGTGCAACTTCTGCAGTTTACAATATTCTTGTTTCAAAATGGTTTCACCGTAAGAACAAGCTCAAGTTGTAGTAAGGTTTATCGAATTGAAATCTGCAACGTATGTACTGCGAAAGTGTACCTTCAAGATACTCAATTTATAAGTGGCTCGGAAGGTTTATAATGACAGATATCGTATTGTCTAGAACAAAATCTGGCCACCCTACCAGAAGCTGCGATAATGTTACACAAATTGAAGAATGCTTTCCTTGTAGTTCTCTAAAATCAATTTGTTACATGGCCCAGCAATTACAAATACCAAAATTAACTGTGCATGATGTATTGCATAAAAAGTTACAAATTCATGCATGTAACCTTCAACTGTTGCATGAGTTGAAGCCTGATATTAAGCTTCAATATCGAACATTTATAGAAGAAATGCTGTTAAAAGTGGAACATGATGAGACTTTTCTACAATGTGTAATATTTTCAGATAATAAAGGACACAATACTCGAAAATTGGGAGTAGAAAATCCAAATCCGTTCTGGAAGAAACAAGGAATACCCCTTAAGTGTAGTGTGATTTACTGCACAATCGAATTATTCCTTTTTCTTTTCCAAATTAACTGTGCTCCTTGATATATAAGTCAATTCCTACTTGATTAGAAAAACGTACTGGCATCATCTGTTGCAGCTAGTGTTAACTTCAACAGAAATAATGCAGAATAAATTTAAAATAAAAAAATAAAATTTAATTAATAAATTAATATTTGAAAAAACTGTATTAACATCAAGTGTCATCTACTGCAAATATAACAAAATATATTTGAACTTGAATGGATGAATAGAAAGTATTTTATTAACAATTGAAAATTTGAGCAAGATATATATATATAACTTAAATTGATATGTACTCATAATTCAAATCTTTTTTATTTGTAACATCCAATTCATAAATCCTAATACCCGATTTTGAAATGAATCTCAATTTTTCTTTTTCTAAAGCTTTAAGTATGTGTGTGTTACTGATTCTCTAGAGCTTAAATTTTGATAGATTTATTCACGATTCCAAGAAATACCAAGATTATTAATTGTTTTTATGCACCTTACTAAAACCGGATTAATATTCCCTAAACAATGTCATTTCTATCAATAATTAGTTACTCCTTTTGCTTAAACACGCGACTGTATTTTTTATAATGTGTTTTCCCCTGTTCTTCCCTGTGTATAAAAATCTCATATTTGAATAATTTCTTCTCTCTTGTATTTTGGCATTGTACAAAAAGCATGATCGAATTAATGATGCAATCGCCAACAAGCCTTTTTCGGCCACAACCACTTAATCACCTCTAATAAAAATGTAAATTTTTGGCAGGCAAAATTATTGCATATGTATAAATAAATATATATAGAGAGAACTAATAGTCGGAATTGAATAAATCCAATTTGATTCTATGCAAAAGTTTTTGGTTGGTGTCCTTTGAAATATGGAGGAAAAAGCAGCATTTTTGACATATTTAAATTTTTTTGCTATTTAAAAGATAAAAAATGCTGTTCAAGCAAGAAAAAAATTAGCTGACGTGTATGGAGAAGACGCATTGGTTAGTACTCTAGATCCAAAACTGGTTTGCAAAATTTCGATCTGGCAATTATGATGTTTAAGAGCATGTTGTTCTGGAAGACCAGTTGAAGTTGGTAGAGACCCAATAAAGGCATTAATTGATGCAAACTGGCGAATAACAACTTATGAGTAGTTCAGGGGTTAAAACAAATTCAACTGTTCATGACCACTTTAAAGACCTAAGTTTAATCTCAGAGCTTGACTTATGGGTTCCTCATGTTCACTCAGAAAAAAATTGCGTCGTCACATTGACGTCTGTGATTTGCTTCTCAGTCAAGAAATTATCCATTATTTAAGCGCATCATCACTAGGGACGAAAAATGGGTTGTCCTTAACAATGTTGAACACAAGAGATCCTGGAGTAAAATAGATGAACCTGTTCAGAGCATTTTGTAAGCTATTATTCATCAAAAAAATCATGCTGTCTGCTTGGTGGGATTTCATGGGAATCCTTTTTGAGTTTTTACAGGACAACACAACGATTAATTCTGAAGTGTATTGTCGTCAGCAGGACAAACTGAATGATTCACTTAAACCTAAAAGTTGTAGTGTCCAACTAGTTGTAGTTTGCAAAAAACAGTTAATGAGCTGAGTGTTATATTGCTCCATATTACAAGTTATTTCCTTTTCATTCCCATTGCATTGTTAATTCCATATTTTGAATTCAAACATATTAGTGCTACAGATTTAATTCACACACACATTTCCTATTTTAAACATTTTTATCATGTTTTTTTTTTTTCTGGCTTTGCAACGCTATTGGCTGGGTTATTTTCATCTGCAGGAATTTATTCGGGCACCTAGGTTCGAAGAACCCTTAATCCCGTATCTGGCAAAAGTCTCTTTAATGACATGGCTGATCGTTGAGTTTTCATGTTTGGTAGTAGATCATTGCAATTGGACGAGCGGTGGAAAGCCAGTAGGCGGAGCTTCGAGGCATGGATCTTGACATCTCGGAAAGTTTTCAGTGAGGAATCTGAGTGGAAGAGCGAGTCTTCCTATTGGCTGTTGAAAAGTGAGGATAATGGCTCAGGAAAAATGGCTGCCCATGTGGGGGGGTGAGTGGTGTAGTGACCGATGTCCAGTAGGGGCGAAAATTTATGAGGTAGAAAAGGAAACAGCCAGGTGGTTTGCGAGGCGGTCACCCTCCCTCGCATTCACCGCTCCCGGTGTTGCTGCAGTTTTAACTTAAGTACGGCGAGCGCTCAGTGCGCGCGGCCGTGAGAGGGAATTTAGAGATTTTTAAAAATAATGCTAGAGAGAGAGAGAGACAAACATGATTATAAATTAAAAGAGTGATATAAATAGATAATTAGGAATAAATTAAGTGCTAGGGAGGATTATAGGTTATTTTCATGGACACCTAAGATCTCTTTATATTCATTTCAGAAATTGTACTTTAAGCACTGAATGATTTCCCATTAGTTCATTGTGTTTTTATGAAATTGATTTATTTTATAATGTATGACATGCATTCTTCTATAATGAATAAATTATTGCAAATTTTAAAAATTTAGCATTATACATTTGACTTATATTCGTGTGAATATTACTGGGTGTTGTGCACAATTTAAACATGCTGAATATGAATTTAAATTTGGATATAGTTACTGTCATTCTTTTGTTTCATTGATATGTTAACTCAAGGATGAAAAATCTTGTTATTGATTTAAAGCTAATTTGTTCAGTAAAGATATTTTATTATAAATGTTATCAAATGTGCTTTTTTAAATGGTATGAAAAATACCATTTGTGAATCAAATCTAAACATAAAATAATTGTAATTGCATGCGCTAATCATTTCATTTTTATTGTGTTAGCATTATTAGAGTTGAAGAATTAGAAATTTTTTGGAACTGTAAGGTGAACTTTCAAGGTTTAAGTATTTCAATTTGAAGCTTTGTTGTATGTGCAGTCTATTAATGTGATAATTTTATTAAAAGTATCATTACCCCTCCCCTAAATGTCTGAAATTACCCCTTCCAGTTAATACTCTATTAAGACACTAACTTAATGTCATTTGATCAATAAGTTTATTATTTATTTTCTTTTAAATGAATCTGATGTATTATATTTTAATTGTAAATTCTTAGCGCAATTGTTTTTTTAGGAGCCTAAAAAGCTAATTCGTTATCGTGATAACAAAATTGTGAGTATTAAAGGAGAACGATATTCTGAGGTAAAAAAGACTGAAGAATCGGGTAAGTGGGCTATTTGATTTTGATAAAAATTTGTATACAAACATGTACACTGACTTCTAAAAATTAAAGGAGTTATATTAGCTGATTGATCTTGTCCGACAATATTGCAGTCAATCAGTATGTTCTTAGTTTAATTGTGAAAAAACCATTGTGTGTTGTGAGATTCATTGTACTTCCTTAAGGGGAGGGTGAAATTCTTCCGATCTGCATGTTGTAAAATGCATTCATCAGGAAATGAGTGCAAAAAACGTAATTGTACATTTTTTATGCTGATAGTAATTTACAAGTAGAACAAACTTGGATTATATGTATTGCTTTGGGAGAGTCTTGTAGAATATATATATTCTAAAAATTGAAGTCATTGTGGAAGTACATTATGTAATTAAAAAAGTGACTGCTATGTTAAATGGTACTGCAGGAAATAAATATCTGGAATTAAAAATAGTTTATAAAGGGTCTCTGTGACAGAAATTATTAAAATTATGTAATCTGACATTACTTCAAAGTGTGACATTAATAAACCATTGGTCCTAAAGTAATGCAAGAATTAATTGCTGTTTATAATATCCATGAGTTTTGTATTCAAATTATTTTTTAATTATGGAGAAAAAGAATGATTTTTTTTAATGTACAAGTTTAGGTTACTGAAAACTTGAATGCAAGAGAGAGAGACCACATGCTTACAAGGAGAGATTCTGTATCAGTGTTGGAGGAGAGGTGTAAGGGGCTAAATCATTTCTATAAGTTTTGCATTTCATCCAGCTATTTAGATGGGCACCTATATTGATGTTCAGATCATGCTTTAAAATTTTGAAATCAATGTGTCGACTGTGTGAAACATGCCCATTGGTAAAGTAGGAATCATGAAAATGTTTGTAGTGTTTCCTTGGTGCGTGTTTAATTTCATTTGTCAAATATTTTGTGGTCTTAATTTTTTTAAAAAGGCATTTCCAGTTATATATTTTGTCGGAAAAGGAAGGGGGGCTTAATTCCCTCTACCTCCAATTTCATTTGATATCTTTTGAGTGCCTTTTATAATATCAAAAGTATTAATTATGTTTTGATCTTTCAAATGTAATTAGATTGTGGTTCAGTATATGTTAATCAAAATGTGTAAAATTTTATATTTTACAAACCTAGGCAATTTTAATGTATATTAATTTTTCGTTTTATTTGTGACTTGTTCTCATTGCATTTTAAGTTTTTAATTTTATTGACCGTAGTAAAATGTAATAATAGTAATACATAATATTGCTCTCAAAGTTTGTCATATACTTGAAGTATCTTTTAATGGCTTATAAGTCTATGATTAAAAAAAAAAATTCATTAAAATATGGAATTCATCATAATTTTCTTTTTTATAGGTGATCCAAAATGAATTTCCTACAATCATGAAGTAAAAGAAGTGTATTCTCTCAGAAAATACAGCAAAGCATTTATATTTTCATAGTTTGTGCTATTTTTCAGTTATTTATTAATAATGGCATTTCATGCGAGGTATCTTTTTGCATATCTTTGAAACTAAATTATAATGTTGAACAAAGATGTCAAGGAAGCATATAATAGTTTGTGTTACATAAGTTTGGTTTTATATTGAATATTATCTCACTTTTTTTTTGTCTTTTTCATCAGATATTTTTTCTACATGGAAAACTAAAAGCTTTTTATGAGCTTAATGTATGCGATTGGTTCAGTAATAATAAATATATATATATATATATATATATCTTCACATTCCAAAATTACTCAGATGTTTCTCTTTTAGGAAGTGGAAAGAAAGACATTTTATTTTTATTTAAATTTGCTTATTTATTTTTTAATAAGTTTGAAATTTACACTCATTGACAAGAAAAGTATTGTACTAAACAGTAGTTTTTTGAAATAAATAGAAGATTAGGAAGCAATGATTTATGAAACATTGTAGCTGAAAAAAAATTGCTGTGGAACGATGGTATTTTAATGTTAGTAGTTGTTATGAAGATTTCTGTCTTACTTTTAGAGTTTGCTTTATTTTGAATAAGGACTACAGTATCCGATAGAGGGAATGGGGTTCCACTTTGATATTTCTTTGTTATTATTTGACCTCAAGTCCCTGTGATCTATTTTTGTCATCACATAACTTTTTGCTAGATGTTCCACCAAATTTTGATTGTCTAATAAAAAAACTATTTGTCAGATCACTGAAAATACAGCTATCTTACACACTAAATACTGCGTTACTTTACTAGGCTGGATTGTTTCATACCAAATTTTGTCATTCTAAAATTATTTGGTATGGTTTTTGCTGATCTAGCCTTATTTAATATCTTCACTGATCACATGGCACATAATTATGTATATCTATAGTAATAACCCGAGAGATTTATTATTATGATGTAGTATTATTTCTGGACATTGCTTAATACATTTGTATTCATTTACATATCGATCCTAGACCTCTATATTGTTTTAAAGTACTCTAACTACATAGCTTTTCTTGTCTCATTGAGAGTATTCCGTTGTTTTGAAGTAAATTTTAGAATTTTAATGCTTAATAAAGCATTTTTTTGGTTTTAAAATCTTGGATAAAAATTATTTCCTATGCTTCAATGTGTTTATAGACATAATTATATATCTGAAGGGTTTGAGCACAAAAGATGACAAATGTTGAAATAGTAATTTGAAGAAACACTTGTAGGTTTCTTTCCAGAACAAATCAATGTTGAGCATGTAAAGTGCATACTCTTACATAAATATGACTTACGTGCTTAGGAATATTCATTTAAAGTATCACTATGGTTTGGCATTTTCTCTGGAGTCGGAGTGAGATTTCTGACCAGCTTTAGTCTCACTCAAACAGTTTAAGTTACTATTTTAATTTGGGCTCGTTCAATTGTTTTAATTATTTTGAGTTAACAATATTATATTCAAATATTGATAGTTCTGTGCCATTCAAAGGAAATATATTCCCCAATTAAAAAAATATTTTATTAATCATAAGTAAAAAAGGAAAACTCTTTCGTTTCTCTTTTGCAAAGAAAATCTCAGTAAAGCTCTTTGTTGGGGAGGGTGTATCTCAGATATAAATATTCTTCATTTGAGTTAATGTTTTGTAATTTTAATAGTGGCAATAAAAACAGGCTCATTCATTGTGTATGAAATGTTTTATTTCCTTTGGTTTGTTTTTAGTCTCAACTTATCTTTGGAATCAAGAGACTTCCTATTTTCATTTGGATTTCTTCCAAGTTCAATTGGATTCCTCAATACTATGTAAATATAAATAAATTTTTTTAATATTTTATATTATAGTATCTCAAATTATAGCTTTCATTGGGCCCATCTGCTGAAACAGTACATTCATGTGCTTTCTGTGACAATTGCATGTATATTGAGCTTGCAAAGGATGCATATCAAGTTCAAAAGAACCTGCTACATAAAAAATAATTATTTGAAATTATTGTTTGTAGACTTAAAAAATGTTTTAAAAGAGTCAACATTTTAACTGGAAAAAAGATGTCCTTAAATAACTACGTTGTTTCTTATACTTGTAAGCCACCATGAAAAGTGAAATACATAATCAATAATGAAAAATATTAGCTGCAAAAAATCATAAGTGTAATATTGCACTGCATTATTTTGATCTTGCTGTTTCCTTTCATATTACAATTTTCAATTATTTCATTTATCTGTGTTTAAAATTAATCCATGATATTTAATGAGAAAATCATATTGTCTATGTTTTATGCTCAAATACTTCACAGTGTATTCTAAAAAATATTTTACTTTATATTATGTTACCTTTAGTTTCTGGTGTATGTCTTGTTAAAATTTGTAATATGCTATGAAGTTTTTACGAATCTTTGTTTTCCTCCTATACTTTTGGAGGCATGTAATATTTTTAATGTACAGAGGCAAATTAATTTTTCCAAATTCGTATTGTGCTTCTCTTTTAAGATTTATTACAAATTTTGTTAATAGCACTATTAATGAAATATGCTTAATGTCTAATGTTAATCTAATGTAATGTCTTAATCATACATCAAAAAATTATTTCATTTTTTTAAAGATTTTGTAGTAGCATTAATAAATCATAGTAAAAGATGATTAGTGCTCTACAATTATTACATTACTCTAACCAAAAAATATTTTTTAAACTTATATCTTAAAAGATTGATATTAAAGTGTGCTTCAAGAATTGTCTTTAAACTTTTATTGCATTTTTTTAAATATTAAGACAATTTGTTAAAATATCTTATGTTTATGTTATCAAATTTACCTAAATTATGTTTCTGTTTAACAGATAGGCTTTTTTACAAGGTAAAAAAAATAATACAAACACTTTCTAGTATATTGTTAAATATGTAATATTTATTCATCCACTTTTTCAATTACTTTAGATTTTTATAAGCAAAATTTTTACCCTTGGAACTATTTTTTATTTCTCCTAAATTTTAATTTATTTTTATAAAATTTTAGTTTTACACATCTTTATATGCATATAAAATCATTATATGACTTCATTTTGTTTATTCTTTTGTCACTGACAAAATTATTCTATGTAAGATTTCATTCATTTTTAAATTCTAATTTAAGAATTAATTCAATTTTGATATAAGGCTGTTTAATACAAACAGTATTACATTTTAAAATCTCTTGTAACTAAATATGCTATTTACTTGAATTTAATAAAATTATTTTAAATGAATACATTTTCAGAAAATGTTTTTCATAAATTATGCTGGTATTTTCAGAATGTGTTATAATTTATGCTTATGATAAAAGGGTAAAATTTAAGGTTGCCAAGTTGTGGAATGAAATGCATTCTGTTTTTCTGATGTACTGAATATTTAAGATACTGTTATTATTCAAAATGCAAGTGATTCAATATGTTAACATAGCATTCTTGCTTTTCAAAAAAAAAATATTTTTAATTAAAATGTCCAAATTTTAATGCAGAATTGCTTCAAGTTAACATATTGTATAATTTTTGTAAATTAATATAAATGTAGAAGCATTTCAGATGATTGTTATATATTTTTATAGTAATTATTTGCTTAAAAACTTGTTTGACTTGAGGAAAGTAATATGCTCTTTTTTTCCCCCAATATTTAATTTTAAATACTATTCTTGATCACATTTCATGAACCTTACATTTTCCACAGAAGTACCTCAGATTTCTTGCATAAATATTTTTTTTTCTGTTGAAAAGTTTTTATTATCAGGAAGAACTTGGAAATTTTACAATTGTGCTGGGCAAACCAACTGAGATGAAAACAAAAATGAAGTTATGTTTTTCTAGATTATATATGTATCCTTGATTATATAATTTTAGAATTTTCTTTTTTCAAGATATTCATGTAAAAAACTGAAATATTATTATCCAAATCCCTTTTGAATGTATTTTTTCTTTGACCTGGCAATCAGTCTATAAGTTTATTAAGCTAGGCATAATTTTTATAAGCTTTCCACATGTTTCATGTTAATATTATATGAATTGTATGCTTATATGATTAATATACTGGCCTTAGTTTAATTGATATGTATAATACTAAGATTTTGAGTTTTTTTTTAAATCATTGATATGATAATTTCTTTGATGGAATCTTTCTGAAGTGTTTCCTAACTATGCTATTAAATCGAAAGGTAGTATTAAAAATTTTATTCTAAAAATTCAGTTAATACAATCTTGAAAGTGTTAGGTTATTAATAAATGGTGAATTTTGCACAATTTTATGTTTGATCTGCCGTCAACAAAAACATTTTTCCTGTCTATTCTAAACATTTCATATCCAACAAAATGAAATGTCAAAAAAAGTAATAATTAGATATTTTCTGTAACTCGAAAGATTAAAATTGTCTCCTTTATTTCTTCTGACTTTGCAAAATTATTTAATTGTTATTTTTTTAACTCTATTCTGAGGCTCTTTTATATATTGTTTCCAAATATTTGAGAAATACAGCTATTTTGAACAATTAAAATAATTCAATTCAATTCAATTTAATGAATGCATAAGGGAGATTTAAAAAAAACTATCTGTGATGTATTTTTTTTTTTTATTTTTTCTGCGTGGTTTCGCACTGGAATAACCATTTTTGCTTGTATCATTGTAGTAACTTTACTGGATTTTTTTCTCTTTTTTAAAGTTGAAAATGTATCAAAGGCTGAAATCCAATGATTATTTTTAGATAATGAAAACAGTCTTTTAAAACATTATTGAGAAATGCTCCATTTATTGACATTTGAGATCACACATTGTGCACATTCTCAACATATTTAACCCACTGAAAAGTTTTCGAAAATCATTGATTACCTTATGAATAATTTTATTGAAGTGTATGTGCATGACTTCTTACATAACCAGTCAAAACCTCTTATGAATAATCTTATCAGATGAGGGCAATGAGTGAAAAGGGGATTTATACTGAAAAAGTATTAGTGATCATTATATATTGTTTTTATTCAAAAGAATTCATAACTGTATAGTAAATAATTATTTGTCTTCCTTTTTAAATATTTGTTTTATGTATAACTTGTCTATTTTTTGTGTCATTTGCATTCAATACTTATTTTCAATGAAATTTAGATGAAATTGTTTAATTTTTTCTGTACAAAAGGTAGTTTTCTGGAAACCTGTAGAATGCATAATTGATTGAAATTTGATTCTTTTGTGTTTCTTTTCTTGGATCAGATAGTATGATACGTAAATATTGTGTTGTGCATGTGGCATTAATATTCACTGACAATGCTATAGTAAATTTTTTATAAATATTGTTCTTATATGTGTGTTAAACTTGCACATTGTCAAAAAAAAAATTTTAAGCAATTAAGCTTAATGTTTCTTAATTGTTACTGTAAGTTAAACTTTTAGGGAGCTCTTTAAGTTTTAATGGCTGTACAAAATGGATTGAATTTAGAATTCAATAAAAAAAATTTTTCATTTATTTGTTTGAACTCAACATCTTTTCTTTACTTTCAGTACAATAGATTCATTTAAAAGGATTTTATAGTTATAGAATTGTTCTTTGTTAAAATTTATTTATTAATATTTTTACTGTCTGAAACAAGTTATCAGAATGATTTTTCAAATTCTGTTTTTATTTCTAAATAGTATTTTAATTGGTAGCATGTGCATGAATTTCATATCAAATTTGTCTTTATATTATCTACACTCTAATCTGAACAAACTTAGTACATTTGCAAGTTTTAGTGTGTGTTTGTATGTGTATGAAAGCTAATGCTATGCATGCTTTAGTGTTGTAGATTTCACTATTTCTTTTTTTCATCTAAGATGAAATTATATACAACCAAGATAAAATGTTTCCATGCTACCGCATATTGAATGTGATTTTGTGTAATGGAATTTGAATGTGGTTAGAGCCATTTCTGAAATTTTCTTATTTTTAGATATTGTTAGTAAAAAGCTATATAAGTAAAAACTTGTGCCCTGTTAAACAAAATGCTATTATTTTTTAAGTTGCATGCATTTTTTTTCATAAGAAATGGTATTATTCTAAATACACACATTTGGTGTAATGTTTTCTTTGTAACAATCAGTACATTTTCAAAAAATTAACCATAAATGAATTTTGCATAAAAATTTGTACATGGTCTAATTTTTGCTTGAGTAATAGATTATAACTTTAAGCCACTAAAGTGCATAGTGAATTATAGGTATCAACTAATTTATAGGTTATTTTAAATGGAACTGACTGCATATTCGATGCTTTTAAAATTTTTACGTAAATTAGATATTGATTGTTCTTTCCATATGTTCTGCATTCACAAGCATTATGATTGTAATGCATCTTTTATATCCAATCATATTGAAATATACGATGTTCTTTAAATCACTTTATTTTGGTAAACATGTGACATTATATTCCTGTCAAGCTTTGTTTTAATCATCAAAATGTGAATTGCTGTGTAAATATTTTTTAACTTGCATTTAATGTTGATATGTATGATAAAATATATGGTCTCAAAAGGTATGGCACCCTTAACTCCTATTTCTCTTCATAGGCAAAATGAATTGATATCACTATTAATGACTCAAAAGTAAGTTAAGTAAATGTAATTTGGTTAAATTATTAACCATAGCAGTTAACTTTTAAAAAGAATTTTCTCATTCTTTTACTTTTGCATAGTTGGTTTTTCATGAAATTAACCTAAACTTCATCTTTAATAAAATGCTATTTGAGAGTTTCCAAGTTACAGCAGTTTTAAAAATGAATTCCATAATGTTAATTGGGTAAACATTTCGTATGAAATTTTCTACTCTACACTTATCTTAGATATATCAACTATATATGTATATTTTTATGTAAAAAAAAATAATGTTTGGATTCGTTTTATAATTATACTTCTAGATGCAAATTTTCATGAATTTTAGTTTTTTTTTTTTTTTCTTTAGCATAGAAAATGATATGGTTAACAATTCATCTCAAAAGAATGTACTGTAGTTTACAGTTATTAACTAATTATGCACTGATCATGCAGTGTTGTAAAAGTGGAAAATTCTGTTAACAATATGTTACGATATTAAAACTAAAACACACTTTGAAAAATACAGCCTATGTTGTATTTAATGAAAATGTTGAATTAAAAATTTTAAAATTGTCAAAAGATTATAATTGAAAAAATAATAAATCTACACAATAATTTTTTGCATGAAATAATCTAGTGTATGGTCCCTAACAATTCTTCCTAAATATCATGGGTGATGATGATTAAATTTGAGTATTTTAAACATACTTTCAACCATTTTCTGCTTAAAACTGCAAAAGTAATAAAAAAATCTTAAGCTCCGTAATGAGAATTATTTTTAGAAATTGTGATTAAACTATTCTTTTCATTGGCATCATAATGTAGTTTGATTTGGATGATTAATAGTGATGTTAATCCCTTGTGGCTGCAGAAATTGTGAAAGGTGATTTTTAGGACTGTACATTACATTTTATCCTGTTAGTATATTTGGTATGATTTTGCACATTCGAGACACTGATTAAAGCTAATTGCATATGGTCTCCCCCCATTTTAATGTTATTGATTCCCAATTGTAAAAATATGCTAACTTTCTATGTTCATTTTTTTTATATGTTTCACATGCATTTTATGTATACATTTTTTACTTATTTCATGAAAGTTTTTTTTTATACATTTTTACTGCACAATTTACGTTAACTTTTTGTTTATGTGTAATATTTAACAGGGTTTTTTTTTTTTTTTGAGGAAACAAAGCTAGTCTTGTTCAGGGTGGTAGTGTGTAAAATGTAAGTTCCTTATTTGTATTATTCTTGTATTGGCAAGTAACATAGTTATGGCAGCTGATAAGTTCTTTAAATTGATGTGATACGAGGAAATTTGTTACCTCATGAATTTGGCTCTGTTAGTTTTTTTTACAATACTTTTTATTTTAACATTTCATTTGCATTAATGCCTTGTAACCTGTGTGATGTTATCAATAAAGGAATTCATATTACTACTCCAATTTCAAGTTGATTTGGTAAATTATATTTTTAAAAAAAAATTTCTTGTACTGTTTTTGAAGTATACTAAAGTTAATGAGACTTCTTATTCAGCAATAGTTTTTTTGTCATCAAATTAGAGTGTTAAAGGTACACAAGTTTTGAATTACAAACAAATGTAAGTCTAGAAATGGCTATAATTGTGCTCGGAAATAAACGCTAATTAGCAATTGAATTATATTTGTTTAGCATCCCCCATAATGCACCAACTTTCATCATGGTGATGGCAATGATTCATCTTTGCATAGACTGGGCGTAAGTCATACGTACGTGTAGCCTTCCACATTTGCGGTATTAGATTGTCAAAACCCTCTCATTCCTCTAACAATGGGTGGGGGAGAGGCACCCTTGCTGTTCCTATATCAATCAATCATCCATCAATTAGTTGCTAGTGGCTTGTGTTAAGAAAACTGTCATTAACTCCATAGCAAAGAAGACTCCAATTTACACTGGTGTCGAACAAGAATGACGAAAGGGCACAAGATCACACTACTATTTGGTGGTCGATATGTATAAAAGTAGACAGAATATGTAGAATGGGGGGAAATACAATCCAGCCACATCTGTAGAACACCCCACAGCGTGGCATTGTGGTTTGAAACACCATCTCATACAATGCAGGTTACCTCTTGTTCACATTCAACCCACTATAACACTTGGATGATGATATGTGAATGATTTGTTGTGGTTGGCGTCACTCCTCTTTGGGGATAGCCAATCCCCTTAATTAGTAGTAATTGGCTGATCACACACTGTGAGGATCAGCCAATATATTCTGGTAGATGTATAGATGTTTCCCTAACCACTATTCTCCCTTGGTTTCTCAAAAATCAAGTACGTCTGGGACGTGATTGGACGCCGCTAGTGTGCCCCACCACCGTCATATTTAGGATTTGAACTTGGTATTAAGGCTGTTTTCGCCATATACACAAAAACGTGAACACAGAGCACATTTTCGGACAGAAAAAATGCCTGGATTTTTATTAGAATTTGTGACATTGTAACTCATGCATTTGTTTATGATATAGTGTTTTTAAAATTTCAAAATATTTCATAAATAGTTAATTTTTCCTTTTAACACATAAAGGGATAGCTCCTTTAGCATTACAATATAGGAGAAAAATTGTGAAACACATTTTATAAAAGAAAAAAATGTGTCAACTCGAATAAAAAGGAGTAGTATAACAAAATAAGTGATTCTCTACAAAATAGTGAAGCCAGAATATATAATATTAATGTTTGAGTACTTTTTTATTTGAAAAAATATTCAGAATTTGGGTCCTGTTCTTTAACATTATCCAAAAACAGCCATACAAATATACTATATGCACGTTATAGGTTCATTTATTTGATTGTATTTATGAATGTATCATTGTTGTTACCTTTTAAGTCTATTTAATTATTGGAATAGAATCTCCGTTCTTGTGGAATCAAGAAGGGAGATTTGGATTGAAATGAAATTTAATGCAAATGCAATCCACTTGATCATAAAATCAAGACTATTGAATACTGGGCAACAAATTAGACAAATATAACTCAATCTGAACAGCGCGTCGAACCGTCTCTTGCTGCAACATGGTGCAGCATTCTGTTTATATATTAGACATTGGAAGTTGTCCTGAGGCAGATGGAGTACCAAATCTTGTACAGCCACTTCCAAATCATATACAGTGACATGGCGACATCTGGCGTTTTGTTTCACCTGGTGCATAAAAGTTCATATTTTTTATTTATTTATACAATTATCTACGTCAATATTATTCATATATCCGTAATAATTATATCTTTAACTGAAAAACAATCTATTCAAAAACAATTTTCTTACCGTGCCCTGTTACTGAAATATTTTCATAGAAGCTTACCCGATGTAGCAGCAGCCAGGAGTTTTTGCTGTTGGAAGAAAAAAATTCCAGCAATATGTGAGTGAACGCTTGGAATGAAAAGATGGTTATCTGCTAGGGTAGAAACAGGAAGGAGGTGAGAGTCTTTATATATGTAGCACAAAGGGCAGTTTTTGAGTGCTTGAACAATATGGATGCACAATTTTTCCTATGCAGGAGTCACTTCCTGGAAACATCGCAAACGACGTTGCAGGTAATGAACATAAATATTTTTTTTGGATCACATTTTCCCTCCCAAATGGAAAGAAAATGTATGAAAAGTCAATTAAATATTTACCCCCTCCCATCGACTTTCTACCTCATTTAGCATCTTCAAAAATCATTTCTTTATCTAAGATAAAACAAATGAGTTTATTGTTCTGAATGAAGATATGAAATCTTAATAAGGAATCTGGAGAAAAAAACATGAAAAAGCCAAAACAATAAGGAGAGGAATTGAAGAATCGATTGTCGGAAATACGTCAAAAATAGAAAATTGTGAAGTAGATTGCAGCGAGTGATAGGAATGGATCTCTCCCCTAATACGAGGGTACATCAGTTATAAAAAACGGCAAATGACTTCGGGTGAGAAGACAAACAGAACCCTTCCCTTTTTCTCGTCTAGAGAAGACATTTGCTATACAGATGAATTACTTTCCTCTTTTACAATAACTATCTAAAATGAAAATATCAGGATATTAAATAAATTTAAAGCATATAATAGAAAATCAAAAGCATGAAGGAAGTGTCTGTCCACTGTGGCATATTTAAATTAATCAATATCAGGCTACCTTTATTTATCTTAAACTTCGCACCACTTTGAAATCAAGGAAAATTATGAAAAAGCGCTTGCAATTAAATTTTTCTTTCATGTGAGAACTATTAACTACTATATTCCTTTTCACTATTAAGCTTATGTACAGAAAGCAATATTGCAGTTTCCTTTTTTTTCTATATACCAGTAGTAAAATTTTATACCCACTTAGGTCCACTTCTCAGTCAAATTATTATTTTCAAATAAATAAAAATTTATCTTTTATTTAGATCTAAAACATAATAAATTTTACAAAAATTATCTATACATAGAAATAAAAATGAAGTGTCTGTTTGTAATTTGAAATTAACAGCTTTTTACTAAATGCATTTAAAAGTATATACAGTACTTACATGAAAAAATCAATTTTAAAAATTGTCTGTCAGTCTGTTTGTTTCGGCTAATCTCTGAAACGGCTGGACCAATTCAGACGAAACTTTCACTGGCAGATAGCTAATGTTATGAGGAATAACTTAGGCTACTTTTATTTTAGAAAAAAAATTATAATTCCGAGAAAATAAAATTAAAACCAATGAAATAGTGAGCAATATCCGATTCAAATAGGGTGGCCGCGGTAGCCGAGTGGTATAGGTATCGGACCGTGGCTTGCCTTGTCACGAGTTCGAGCCCAGTACCACTGAAGACCCGCCGTGTAGGGCAGCGATGCAAGTTAAATCTGTCGAGAGCTGAAATGTCCTCCCGTTGGTGTGGTGTGGTAGTTAGGAGAGGGGGGTGCCAGCTCAGGTGTCGTCCACGTCACTTGACCATGGTTCAAAATTACGTGGTCCGTCGCCAAAAGCCCTCGTGTAGTTAACAGTGTGACGTTAATATTCAATCAATCAATCAACCGATTCAAATAGGGATTGTTTTACTTTGCGAGCCTTCTGTCTCAACGTTTCTAGCAGTTATATCAAACTTTTTTGTTTGATAAGGTTACTGAGACTCGCGATATTTCCCGTTCATGTCCGATCCTAATGATTTTAACAGTCTTCACTTACCCCTTGCTTACGGCTTCGTTTCACCTTACCCAGTCCTCTCCCCGTCGACAGTGTCAAAGGTCACGAGTCCCCCCTGCTTGCAGATTCGTTTCACCCTACTGTTACTAAGACCTGTTTTGAACTGTTGCATCATTCCACAATGATTTCATTCTCTCTCAAAAACACTGAGCAACATCAATTTTTCTATAACTTAGACAGCATTTAAACTTAAATCAGGAAGTTTTGGGGTTTTACGTCATTTGATTTCTCACAAGGCTCCGCATTTAAATAGAGGTAAGCCAATTTCATACCTCTATTGTTTATTTCATTGCCAAACACTGCACAAAGCAGTCACAATAAATGTTTGTCTTGCAAGAGTGATTGTACAAGTTTGAGTATGCGGTGGGGTGGCGATCGCAGAGCCAAACTGGTTGTTTTATTTAGCTAAGTACATAGATAGTTGGTTCTAAAATAAATATTTTTTATTACGTTTTAGGTGAAAAAGTGCACTTACACCCTTAAATTAAGAAAGTTTATTCAGAACTGTAAATAACTTCATTTAACCTGCGCAATATCTATACATATAAATAAAAATGAAGTGTCTGTATGTAATGTGAAATTAACAGCTTTTTATTAAATGCATTTAAAAGTATATACGGTACTTATATGAAAAAGTACATTTTTTAAAATTTTTGTCTTTCTGTCTCTATTTGTTCCAGCTAATCTCTGAAACAGCTGCATCAATTTTGATGGAACTATCACTGACAGATGTTATAAGGAGTAACTTAGGCTACTTTTTAAAATAAAAATAAATAAATTAGGGTTCCGCGGAAATAAAATTAAAACCAATGAACAATATGCGATTCAAATAGTGATTATTTTTATTCAATATGGATTATTTTATTTCGCGAGCCTTCTGTCTCAACGATTTCTAAAAGTTATATTAAACCTTTTTGTTTGATTAGGTTGCTGCCACTTGTGACATTTCGCGTCCATGTCCTTTGATCCTAATGATTTTACAGTCATCACCCAATCGACAGTATCAAAGGTCATGCGTCCCTCTCACACTTTGCTCCACAAAAAACAAAGAAAAAAAGTAAAACAAAAAAGAAACATTGATTCACAAAGTAGAAGAATGACATTATACATAGGTATAGCATAGGTATTTCTTTACGTGGAATATATATATATATATATATATATATATATATATATATATATATATATACATATATATATATATATATATATATATATATATATATATATATATATATATATATATATATATATATATATATATATATATATATATATATATATATATATATGTGGCATGCAGCCAAAAGCAAAACACAGTCTTCGCGCGCAGGCGCAGCTAATGAGAACTGAAACTGTAAAAACAGAGACTCTTGAGAAAAAACCTAGAATTAGAGAGAAAGAAAGAAGCAGAAAAGGAGAACGCGAGAGGTGCGCGAGCAGGCGTTACCTTCTGAATATCATCGTCAAACTTATCTGTAAAAACTTATCTACCTTTTTAATTAATTTTTGTTTAATGTTAAATAAACCATAAGAGAAACGTATTGGACCCCTTGTTGTCTCCCACAAATTATGGGGGCTCGGCCGCGATAGATAAAATTTCGATTTTGAACCAAAGTCTGGACAATGAACAACAGCGTCCGTGAAGGAGACGCTCCGCCATTTTTCGGAAACTTCGTTCAACCTGTGTAGAGGTTGAATTTTTCAACTTCATTCCGCCTGTGTAGAGGTCGGAACAAATAACAAAATAACCTGTGTAGAGGTGTATTTTTCAACGAACCATCGACAAATATTCCGCCTGTGTAGAGGTTGGAAAACCCATCGACGAAAATTCCGCCTGTGTAGAGGTTGGAACCACTCACAAACACCTGCGAAGAGGTGAAATCAGTGGATTCACAACGTTTTTTCTTCATTGGATACATCGTACGTGCGAGCAACAAGGGAGCCAGAGAAAAAAAAAAAAAAAAGGTAGGATCTTTCTAAATTTTTCTAAAATGTATAAAAACGCTCTTAAAGAGGATCTCATAAGAGTCGTTGAGGAGCTAGACGGTACTGTCGAAAGTACTGACACTATAGTTAAACTAAAGACTAAAATTGAGAACAGTAGTACATTTGAAAGTGATCCAGATTTCGTTAAAACTTTAATTCAAAACTGTATAGATGAGAGAGTATCGCAAAACGAAAGAGAGGTAACTTCAGAACAAAAAATTGAGCTCGCGAAACTTCAGTTGGCAAAATTAGAAAAAGAAATCGAACTTCAATTAGCTAAAAATAAAGCATTAAGTTTAAATCCTGCAGCTAAAGTCGAAGAAAAACAGTTCGAAACTAACATAGAAAATATGATAAAAAGTATAAAAACTTTATCTCTTCCTGTTCCCACCAGATCTGAAAATTTTAATCTGTTCTTCCAATCATTAGAACGCGCATTTTTAACCAAGAAAATAAATGACGAATATAAATCTGAAATTTTAATAAATCTTCTGGGCGAAAGAGCTCATAACGTCTTACTGTATATTAAAGAAGAGGAATTAAATGACTATGAAAAACTAAAATCTATAGTACTCAGAGAATTCCAATTAACCCCTCGCGAGTGTTTAAACTCATTTAAAAATGCTGTAAAATCATCAGGCGAGACATACATCCAATTTGCTGCAAGATTGACGGCAAACTTCCAATATTATTGTTCGTTAAGAAAAGTTAATTCCTTTGAATCTCTATGTGATCTTATAATTTTTGATAAATTATATGAAACTTTAAATAAGGAAACTGCAACTCATATTGGCATTCGAGAAGCAGAAGATTGGTTTAGGCCTATTGATTTAGCTAAAGAGTGTGATATTTATATTTCATCTAAAAACGGATCACATAAAGAAATTCCTATTACTTATGGATATACCCAAGACCCCTTTAAAAATAGATCACAAAACTTTAAACCAAAGGTTAAAGAGAACTATCCCCAATATCTTGAAAGAGAAAATAAAAATTGCTTTATATGCGGTAATTCATCTCATTGCGCAAGAGACTGTGAGAAGCGTTTTAAACCTAAAGAATCTAATGATCACATCCATAATAAAACAAACGTGAATACTTTGAAAATCGAGAGCGGAAAACAAAATAGCGATGAATGCGCAAATCTTCAATACGTAAACATTTTTGTGGAAAATCAGCCCGTAACAGCATTGATTGATTCAGGTTGCCAGATCCCAGTTTTAAATTCCTCACTAATTAGAGTGCAAACACCTTCCGAAGAGATCATAACATTAAGTTCATGTTTTGGCGAACAGCGTATGGTAGAAGTTAAACCCATAAATATTTCTCTTAATCAACACTCTCCTAGCTTAAGTGTGAGAACGGTGATATCACCGACCTTGACCGAAGAATTTATTATACATCCCAGTGTATATTCTGAAATAGAGAAACTAGGTCACGCAAAGAGCGATGTTTTATTGAATGAAAGTGAATCCTCTTTAGGTGCTCATGCTTATGCTTATTCTAGTGCTATTTCTTTTCCAAATGTTTCTGTTCCAAGTGTGATAGAAAACTCTAGTTATGATTTATCACATGTTAAAAACTTTAATACTAGAAATGATTCGAGTTCTCTAATTAAGGATTATAAATGTAATAAAATTAAGATTACTAAGTTAAAATTGAGTATTGTAAGAGAAAAATGTTCTGATATAGTATTGTGTAAGAAAGCCAATGGTGCCATGAAAACGAGTTCCGTGGAATTTATCTCCCGCTCACCTAACCCTTTACCTATGAAGAGTGAACATCGACGGTTTGTGTTGCTCCGAAAATTTTTGAGCCTTGGCAGTGGAAGCGAAGGAAAAAGAGAAATCGTTTTGAACAGACGTCCAGAACTCTAGAGAGGAAAATATCGATGCGTTCAACCAAAGATCAACTTGTTAAAAAAGACGTTCTTATGCCTGTGAAACACAATGTTTTCCTGTGGAACCTTCCGGATGTCGAAGAGGTGCCTCCACATGATGGAGAAACTGTCTAGTTCAGAAAAATTATGATATGTTTAATCTCTATATATTTGTCGTATAGTCCTTGTCTGTTCCGTTTTTTTATGTATGTTTCAGATTCTCCTCTGGTCTCCATGGAAGTACCGCTGCGGACAGCGTACGGTCAGAATGGCCGTTGTGGCATGCAGCCAAAAGCAAAACACAGTCTTCGCGCGCAGGCGCAGCTAATGAGAACTGAAACTGTAAAAACAGAGACTCTTGAGAAAAAACCTAGAATTAGAGAGAAAGAAAGAAGCAGAAAAGGAGAACGCGAGAGGTGCGCGAGCAGGCGTTACCTTCTGAATATCATCGTCAAACTTATCTGTAAAAACTTATCTACCTTTTTAATTAATTTTTGTTTAATGTTAAATAAACCATAAGAGAAACGTATTGGACCCCTTGTTGTCTCCCACATATATATATATATATATATAATTATTAACTTTTTGTAAACTGCGAATTGAATAAAGACTTTTTGTCAAATTCCACGTCGACTAAGTCGCGGGTAACGGCTATTTAACATAAGATAAATGCATCAGAAAGTAATATTAACGTATTACACATCCAGATACAAATTATTTACATTATTTTAATGCGTTTATTACACAAAATTTGTAACAATGTGGTAATTTTGCTGAGCAGAAGGAAGGTGTTTTAAAAAATCGATCCATAAGAGAGTTACGGGGCGTTATAAGTAAAAAAAAAAACTTTTTTTATCAGCTATTATATCTACAGACTTAAAATTTAGCAAACATGATTTTTTGTTCAGCTGAGGTACGCAAAAAGTTGGGGTTTTTTTTTTGTTTAATTTACAATTCGTGTAAAATTAACTCATTAAAAACTTCTTTATCCTTCAGTCTGTATTGCTTAAATTTTCAATTCACCCGTGCGAAGAATGGGTATACCAGCTAGTTTGTAATAAAATCAAATATATTTATATATCTTTTCTCTTTTTTGCAAACATAGAAATTTTGGGGAAGGGGATTAAAGCGATACATTTTTACAAAACTAAAATCACAATTTATTTGATTTCTTTTGCATGAAAGTTTTTGGGTAAAAATAATATATGAAATATATAGCGTGTTTATATATAAACAATTTTATAGTAAACATCGTATGCAATAATAAATAAAGAAGATAAGAGCGAAAAACTTTTGAAAATTAGGTTTATTTATTCAATACTATTTTCACAAATTTCTACAATGTTTATTTTATGTTTGAATAACAAGATTTCCTAATAAAAAAAAATGTTGCATTAAAAAGACTGCAGTAAATCATAATGCTTTCGATAAAGGGTTAAAAGGTGTAATTGTATTTCGGCTTTTTTATGCTGCGGAATAATCGCAATATACTTATTTCTAACTTTCATTAACTTTAACTTTGTAATGCAGCCAGAAGTATGAAGCTCTACTAGACGAGAATTCTTATGTTTATTCAACTTCCGAGTGTGCTAAAAATATTGGATAGAGTTGCAAGAAGAGTTTTGACTTTTCAAGTGGGTTTGAGCGGGTGAGATCGTTTTGAATTTTTATTTTGTATTGAAAGTTAGTTCATTTAACTTTTATTCTATCTTCGGATAAGAGTTTTTAATTTAAGTATTTACACAAGTTAGTGTATTTATACAAATTGAAGTGTTGGAGTAGGGAAGACAAAATGGGTGACTACCCTCACCCAGATAATAATATAGAGGTAGAGAATACCAACTTTTCATTCAATAAATATATTAGGTGTAATTTAACAGATATAGAATTATTGACCAAGTTTGCGGAAAAACAAAATTTAAACTCGAGTCCAAATATTACAGATTTCTTAAAATCAGAAAATAAATTTCAGAATGGCAATCCACTTAAACTAAAAGAAAGTATAATGAAGGCGTTCACAATAAAGAAAAGTATTTTGAGTATAAGCAAAACAAGAAACGGTGAGATTATAATTAAAATAAATAATTGCGAGACCGCCAAAGAAGCTTTAAAAATTAAAGAAATTAATAGTGTAAAAATAAGTGCAAGATTGTCCTTTACTGGCCTAACCAGTAGTTATATATTACAAGGAATAGACACAGAATATTCAATAGACGACATAAAATCGGAATTAGAAAATTACAATTATGCAATTTTTGATATCCAACGCTTTACAAAAAAAAAAAAAACAGATTCTGGATTTAAAATTATCAGAACAGTTAAAGTTACCCAAATTGAATGTAGTATTCCCGAAAGAGTTCAAATAGGATGTGTGTGTGTGTGTGAAATGTTTAAAACTACTCTCTACTATGAAAAACCTAGGCAAAGCACAAACTGTTGGAAATTTGGACACATTCAAAAATTTTGTAGAAGCTCAATAAAATGCCGAATTTGCTCACTAAATTACTCTGAAAACGATCGCAAAGAAATAAAAAAAAAAAAATGTAGCTCTTGTGGAGAGGGGCATGAAGCTAATGATAAAGATTGCAAAAAATATCAAGAAGAAATTGAAATCTTAAAAATTAAAGTACAGCAACAAATCTCGAGAAATGAAGCAATTGAGAAATTCAAAAGGGATAAAAAAACATCATACTCGGCTAAAACTTATAATGATCAAACAGAGAAGATAAAAAATCTTGAAAAAAAGTTTGCGAAATTAGAGTTGAAATTTGAAGAAAATAATATTTTCGAAAAGAAATTAGAACAAATAGTACAACGCTTCACGACAGAACTAAATACCGTGGTAGCACAAATAAATTTAAGATTTTCTTCCCTAATGAATACCATGGAATCCACACCCTAAAAAAAGTAGCATCCAATATAACAATTCAAAAAGATGATGATTATCTAATAAATAGAAAACAGAATGAAAAAGCAAAAAGACTCAAGAAAATATCAGAACAGAGAGGAAATACATTTGAAAGTAAAGTAGAAAAAAATAAAGGAACATAAATAATCAAAATTTCTTATATTCTCGCTAAAAACTCAATATTAATCTACTTTCTTTTTTCGAATATTTAAACCCCCCAATTTATACTATCGCACTTTTTTTTTCGTTTTAAATCATGAACATAATCCAATGGAATGCACGTGGAATTAAAAACAAGAGGTCAGATATTCTTTTCGCGCCAATTTTTCAAAAAGTAAGTATTTTAATAATTCAAGAAACCTGGTTACATCCAAATGATATTTTCACAATTCCCAATAAGAATATATTCAGAATTGATCGGGAAATCAAAAGAGGAGGAGGACTAATGATAGTTTTAAATAAAAATATCAGCGCAATAAAAATATTCTCAGAAATTAGTGAAGACTTAGAAATTTCAATAGTCAGAGTTCAGATAGATTTAGTTCCTATCACAGTTTTTAATATATACTTCCCACCGGGTAACTTTAAAGACATCAATTTATCAAAAATAGCATATATTGATAATCACAGTTTGATATGGGGAGATTTCAACGCATCTCATGGAATATGGGGATCAAAAAATTCCAGTGCTTCTGGAAAAAAGATTTTTGTCTGGATCATTGAAAATGACTTAATATTATTAAACGATAAAAGTCCAACTTATCTCCATTCATTGGGAATTTCTACATCTTTAGATCTTTCTTTAGCAACTATAGATTTAAATTATGATTTATCCTGGTCCACAAATACCGATAATTTTGGAAGTGACCACTTCCCTATAATTATTAATTACAAAAGAACAAACAGCTCCGCAACTAATAATTTTAAACAAATTGGAACAAATTTATCAATATTATTCAACAAAATTTAAATTTAAATGAAAACATAGATATTATAAAAGAAATTAAAAAAGCTCAAATCTTATCTCAAGAACCAGAAAAAAAAACAGATCAGTTCAAGAGCTCCATGGTGGACAGCAGCATGCGGGCATTTAAGAGCAAAAAAAAGAAAACTCCTTAATAAAGCAAGGAAAAACTTTAAAGAAGAAGACTGGATAAAATATAAAGAAGTAAGCGCAAAACTTAAGCGAAAAATCAAAGCCTGTAAAGAAAATTTTTGGCACAAGACCTGCGAAAAAATATCTTCTCCTAAACTTATTTTTAAAATAATCCGAATAATCAAATATAGAACAAATCCTAACTATTCTTCATTTAATATTATCGAAAATAACGGAACCATATTAACAAACGAACAATCCCAAGCAAACTTTTTTTACAATATTACACAAAACAAAACAACGATAATATTCCAAATATTTCTATTCCGGAAAATAGCCCGGATATTAATAAATCTTTTTCTTTAAAAGAATTAGAAATAGCAATATCTCATCAAAAGAACAGCAGTCCAGGGCATGATAAAATTTCTCTCCAATCAATCAACCATCTCCCCATCAAAGCAATAAATCTCCTTCTGAAATCATTTAATGACAGTTGGTCTTCAAGTCAAATTCCAAAAGATTGGACTCACGCAATTATCCTACCTTTCATAAAACCTCACAAAAATCCCAAGGAAGTTTCGTCATACCGTCCTATTTCTCTTACTTCAGTAATTGCCATATTATTAGAAAGAATCATTCTACATAGAATGTTAGGTTTCAGTTTTCAAAACAAAATTTTTCATGTTAATCATCATGGTTTTTACCCTCACAGAAGCAGCATTAATACATTACTTCAATTACAATATGACATTATACTGGCTAGAGAACGCAAAGAATATTTTATTTTGGTAGCGTTGGATATTAAGATAGCATATGAGACTCAGTGTGACCAAATGGCCTTATTTCTAAATTAAACAAAGTTGGATACTCTGGTAGATTACTACGATGGATTCAAAACTTCTTACATCAGAAAACAATTAAAATCAAATGAAGGAACATTTTTTTAAAAATCGTTACAAACAATTATGGTGTACCCCAGGGTTATATCTTAAGTCCTTTCCTTTTTATGATTTATATGTCAGATATTTTTGAAATTCAACACGACAGTCATCTTCTGGTTTATGCTGATGACACATTTTTATATAATAGTGGTACAAATTGGAATAAAACAATAGGCGAAATGCAAGAATCTTTAAATAAAATTTCAGTCTGGTGTAAAAAATGGAAATTGTCCACTTCTCCAGAAAAAAGCAATTTAATTAACTTTTCTAGAAAAAGAAGCACAATACCTCCATTACTTAAAATATGCGACAAACCTATTCCCGAAGTGAAGAATCTTAAAATCCAGGGTATCACCTTCGACCCCAATATCACCTGGAAAAATCATATTAATTACCTACGTCAGAAAGGATTCTTAATGTTTAAATGCAATTAAAGCCTTATCTTCTCCGAAAATAGGAACAAGATCTGATCATCTTTTAAACATTATTAATGCCACAATCCGTTCTATATTTGACTATGGAAGTCAACTTTTTTCCTTTTCTAGCAATAGCAACAGACAAAAACTAGAACCGATTTACAATGCTGATTTACGTTTAGCCCTAGGTCTCCCAAGAAACACCCCGTTAGATTTATTAAGAGCAGAGTCTATGAATGGAAGTATTAATAATCGCTATAATTTTCTTTGCCAAAAATTTATAATTAAACAAATTGTATTAAAAAACTGGTCACCGAATGCAAGATTATTTTGGAATATAAATAACACTTTTTATAAATATAGAGAAAAAGATATCAGTATTTTTCAAAAGACGATCAATCTGCTCAAAGAATTATGTATCTCTAAAGTAGATATTCTTCAATGGATACCTCCTCCTCCAATCTAACAAAATCGCAAAATAAACATCTATACTCATGAACTACCATTACAAAACAAGGATCTTCCAGATGAAATAGTACAAAATATGTTTAATGATTACATTCAGCCAAAATTTAATAACAATATCATAATAGCAACAGATGGTTCTCAAAAAATACTAATCAAACATCAGTATGAATTTTGATCCCTAAGAAAAAAGTTCGACAAAATTTCATACTGAAAGAAATGATTTCAATATTCACAGCTGAAGCTATAGCCATATGGACTGCGTTAAAAAACTGGGTTTCTGAAACAGAAAATTATATCATCTTGACGAACAGCTTATCAGTCCTAAAAAGCACCCAAAATATTAATAGAAAATCCAATACGATAATATTAAATTTAAGTTCAACTTTACATCAGTGCCTCCAAATAGCTCAATCAATTACATTCATTTGGGTACCAGCTCACAAGGGAATAGGGATTAATGAAGAAGTTGATAAATTAGCTAAAACCTCTCCAGAGCCGTGGAATATTATTTCTTGGATAACTTGGGAAGCATTCAGCATTTAAATGCTCATTACTTCGATTTTGAAACTAGGTTTGAGATTGCTCTTTTTAATAGTAATACCACAGTGGACAATGAATTCATATAGTCACATTGAAGAAAAATATGTCATAGTACAATAGGGACTAATCAGAATAGGTCCTAAAGAAGATCTTAAATTAAAGTTTAGAAACATATCAATTTTGGATTTAAAAAGACATACCTGGTATTTGTCAAAAATTATGGAATATCATGAAAAAATTTTTAATTGCTTTTCCTAGTGAGAGGGAGTTTCAGTGAGTTTGTCAATCTCAGAAACAAAGGGAAAGAAAACTGGACACTTTCTAACAAAGGAGATTTAGACTTAAACCTGACTAGATTTATATTAAATGTTGAAAATTTGTTATTGAAGCACCAGATTCATCTCTCTCCTTAAAAGCATTTGTTTGTTGTTCGGTTATTTTATGTATTAATTTAACTAATTAACGTGCGCTTCTTAAATTTTGAACGCTACACTTCACTTCAGTTAGAAATTTAGTTCTTTTAAAGTAAGTAGTAGTACCAGAACTGTCAAAAATACAGTTGATAAATTTGCAAAAATTCAATATTAGGTAAGCAGGGGCTACCCAAAATTGAAAACCACGGCAAGGGGTCTATGAGACACAAAAGTATGGGAACCTCTTATTTAAAGGGGGAAAAGATGCAATACTACTAATAAGTTTAAATGTCCAAAAGAAAAGCTGTTTAATATTGATTTTTTTAGCGAAAATATAAGAAGATTTGTATATTTATCTATATTTTTTTATATTTTGTTCCGCTACACTTTCTAATATATTTCCTCTCTGTTCTGATAGTTTCTTTAGTCTTTTTGTTTTTTCATTTAGTTTTCTATTTATTGGGAAGTCGTCATCTTTTGAAATTGTTATATTAGATGCAACTTTTTTTTAAGTAAATTCCATTGTGTGCCATCAAGGAAGAAAATCTCGAATTTATTTGAGTTACCACCGATTTCAGTTCTGTCGTAAAACGCTGTACTATTTGTTCTAACTTCTTTTCAAATATATTATTGTTTTCTTCAAACTTCTGTTGTTCCAAGTTTTTAATTTTTTTCCTCCAAATTTTCTATTTTCTCTGTTTGATTGTTGTATGTTTTAGCTGAGTATGAGGTTTTTAAATTTTGAAACTTTTCGACTGCTTCATTTCTCGAGAATTGTTGCTCTACTTTAATTTTTAAGATTTCGACTTCGTCTTAATATTTTTAGCAAATTTTAGAGTTTGCTTCATACGCTTCTCCACAAGAGCTACATTTTTTTTTATTTCAATTACCTTACACTCATTTTCAGAGTGATTTAAAGAACATATTCGGCATTTTATTGAGCTTCGGCAGAATTTTAGAAAGTGTCCGAATTTCCAACAGTTTGTGCATTGTTTAGGTTTTTCAAAGTATAAATTAGTTTTAAACATTTCAAACCCTATTGGGACTCCTTCGGGGATCGTGCATCCAATTTGGGTAACTTTAATTGTTTTGATAGATTTGAATCCTGATTCTGGTTTTCTTTTTTTTTCTTTCTTTCTTTCTTTTTTTTTTTTTTTTTTTGTGAAACGTTGAATGTCCAAAATTGCATGATTGTTGTTTTCTAGTTCCGATTTTATGTCCGATTATTTTTAATCCGTGTCTATTCCTTGCAAACTGTAACTACTGGTTAGGCCAATAAAGGACAATCTTGTACTTATTTTTTCCATTTATTTCTTTAATCTTTAATGCTTCTTTTTGGCGGTCTCGCAACTATTTGTTTTGATTATGATCTCGTCGTTTCTTGGTTAGCTTATCATGATAACTGTAACTGTGAATGTGTACTTGTGTTAACTGTGTATTGTAACTGTTGTGCTGTTGCTGTTGTGAGATGACGTTGTCACCTTATGCTTAAATAATGATATAATAGCGAAGAACTGTTTGAACTTTTCGAATGCAAATGTTCTGAAGAACATTCTGAAACTAATAAACATCGAATGGTGACAGGAGTATAAGCGATTTTATCGGATTGAAAAGATATCCACGTGCGTTATGGACGCCTTCCGACCCCCTGATCCGCTGCAATTTTCGCTGGGAAATGTGAAAGTAAAATGGCGAAAATGGAGGCAAGAACAGGAGAATTATCTGCTTGCAACAGAAAAATTTGGTCGAACAGATAAAATTAAAATTGCAATCCTGTTGAACTTATTGGGAAGTGAAGGACTTGAAATATACAACGCCTTCAAGTTAGAATCGAAAGCGAATTTTTCGGACGTTCTTCAAGAATTTGAAGAATATTGCTCACCACGACAAAATGTTGCTTATGAGCGTTATAAATTTTTTCATGTGTCCAACTGGAGGGCCAAACAATTGAGACATGTGTCACTCAGCTAAAGACCCTAGCATCCACGTGCGAGTTTGCGGAGCAAGAAAATGGATTGATTCGAGACCGCATCGTCCTGGAAATTAAAGACAGTGGGTTACAAGAACGATTCCTGCGAGAAAATAACCTCAACGTGGAAAAAGCGATCGAAATCGTCCGGGCAACTGAAGCGAGCCGGGAACAAATCCGAAATATGAAGTACGATACAGCCACAATAAACTTCGTGAAGGAGAATCAGAATAAGCCTAAAACCCAGTACAACTGTAAAAAGTGTGGACGAAAACACAAGCTCGGGAAAATTTGTGCCAAGTGCAAGAAGAAAAACCATTTTGCTGCTAAATGTTCCAGAGTACAAAGAACATTCATGAAATGAACGTTCCTGAAAATGAACTTGTTTATATTGATTCTATGAATTAAAATGAAACTAAATGCGCAATGAAAAATAGTACAGACTCTAATTTTAAGAATGGAGAAATGATAAGTGAAAGAACTTGGTACAAAAATGTTTCATTAGATGTAAATTTTAAACTGGATACTGGAGCTGAAGTAAATATTTTGCCACTGTATATTTTTAGTATGTTTAAAGTTAATCCAAAAAACTTAGTAAAACTAATATATCTCTAACTACATATGGTAATTTTAATTTAAAGCCAAATGGTTCCCTTGGTTGAATCCTAGGAGGACCCACTTTTGGTCGCCAAATTTTTTGTCGCCAAATTTTGAGCGATAAAGGTTACAATATGGTAACCCTTCCATTTCATCAAAAAATTTGGATTTTCAAATCACCGAAAAAATGGCAACCCTAAAAAAAGTGCAACATTTTTCGCCTTTTCCGAAAAAACGTCATTTTGACATTTGACTTCACTGGAGAAGGTTTGCTCTCCACCGGTTGTTGTTAAGAATGGCGTGTGAAAGGAAATTACTTGAAAGTGAGGCTACGATAGGTTTCTTTGTGCTCCTGGGCACATAGGGGAAGAAAGAGACGTTAGAATGGTGTATGAAAGCTAATTTAATTGCTTTTCGTTATGAATGTCCGCGGTGTAAAAAAATATGCGTTTGCAAAAGGGAACGGTTGACGGCTACGAATGGCGTTGCCGCAACCAGTCGAAAGATAATCGCCACGACGTCGTTCGGAGTGTGAGAAAGGGCACTTGGTTTAGCGAAAGCAAACTTGCTATAACTATTATCTTCCGTTTGACGAGATATTGGTTTGGCAAGAGCCTGAATGCGTTCTTGGTGAATGACTTGAAAGTTAATAAGAATATGACAAAGTTAAGACATGTGTGGCGGCGATCTAACGATCACAAGTTGGTGAATGAGAATTTTCATAAATTCCTTGCATCCATCGCAAGGGTGTATCCACCAACAGATCATGACGAAATGCAAGCGTAAGATAAGTGCTTTTTTAACATTTTTTAAATTGATTGATTTCATGTATTTCTTCGATTTTATCTTTGTGAAACGCCCCTTTCGTCCTTTTTTAAAAATGTAAATCATGTTGTACACACTGCTTTAGAATGCTTTTTTAAAATGAATTTCATTGCTTTCTCAGTTTTTTTCTTTATATAATGATTAATTTAATGTATTTATTCGATTTCATCTTTGCGAAACGCCCATTTCATCCCCCTATCCCCCCGCTGACGCATGCGCTTCCCAAGAGTTTTTCGTCATTGACGCCTTTTTGAAAACCTTCAATTTGGCGCTTTTTGGCGCCAAAAACAGCAGTGGGTCCTCCTAGGATTTTACCATCCATACCAATATTAGAATTAAGAGGTAGTAAGGAATTAAAACTTATTGAAAGAATTGATGCTATTGAATGTAGTTTAAGTAAAAATGAGTTAATTAAGCAATATAAAGATGTATTTACTGGGGTAGGAGAATTTCCAAATGAACCATATCACATTACTTTAAAAGATAATGCTGTACCAGGAATTCACCCACCAAGACGTGTTTCTCTGGCTTTGCAGCCAAAATTAAAAAGTACTTTAGATAGATTAGAAAAAGAAGGAATAGTGTCCAAAGTTATAATAAGCCAACTGATTGGGTGCAAAGTTTAGTCATTGTAGAAAAACCCAATGGAAATTTAAGATTATGTTTAGACCCTAGAGATCTTAAAGTAATTAAAAGAGAACATTATCAAATTCCTTGTACAGATGATATTAGTAGATTAGAGGGCAAGAAAATATTTTCAGTTGTAGATTTGAAAGATGGTTGTTGGCATGTACCTTTAGATGAAGTTAGCTCTGAAATTTGTACATTTAATACACCTTTTGGAAGGTACAAATTCAACAAAATGCCATTTGTTATAGTTTCTGCACCTGAGGTATTTCAGAAACGAAATCAAAAACTTTTGGAGATATTGAGGGAGTAGAGATTTATTTTGATGACATATCATTGTTGCAGGATGTGATGAAGATTCACATGATGCAATTATGTCTAGAGTTCTTGAAAGAGCCAAATTGTTAAATATAAAGTTTAATCCAGGTAAACTACAATATAGGGTGTCTGAGGTAAAATATGTTGGTCAAATTATATCTAAATCAGGTATAAAACCTGATCCAGATCACATAAGAGCAATTGTTGAGATGCCAACACCAAAATCAAAAACTGAAGTTAGGAGATTGTTGGGCATGATGAATTATCCTTCAAAATTTATACCCAATGTATCTAAAGTTACTGCTCCATTAAGAGAAATCATTCATGAAAATGTAGAATTTAATTGGGGAAAAGAATAAGAATTGTCCTTTGTAAATATTAAATAATCGTTAGCTAAAGCTCCAATTCTAAAAGTTTTTAGTGTTAATGATGAAATAGTAGTACACACACACACACAATGTGATAGTTCAAAAGATGGGCTAGGATCCTGTTTAATCCAAAAAGGTCAACCGGTATCATTTATCTCACGCAGTTTAACAAACAGTGAGAAAAAATTATGCACGGATTGAGAAAGAATTATTGGCAATTGTTTTCTCATTTGAGAAATACCATAATTTTGTATATGGACGTAAAGTTGTTGTACAGAGTGACCATAAGCCCTTAATGGCAATTGTTAAGAAACCTATGCATAAAATATCTTCTGGAATGCAATGAATGATATTAAAATTATTAAAGTATGATTTTGAAATAAATTATGTACCAGGTAATCAAATGTTTCTCTCTGATACTTTATCATGAGCATTTCCTGTTAGTGAAACTGTAAGGGATGATCTTGAAATGCTAAATATTGTGCATACTATTTCAAAACATTTACCCATGAGTGAAAAGAGACGTGTACAATTTAGAAAAGAAACTGAATTAGATCCAGAATTACAAATAGTTAAATATATTTAAGAGGGTTGGCCTAAATCTTACAAAAATGTAGACAATAATGTAAAAACATATAAAATTAAAAGTAACATTTATATTCAAGAAGGGTTGTTATTTAGCAATGAAAAACTAATAGTACCTTATAGTTTGAGAAAAGATATGCTACAACTAATTCATGAGGCTCACTTTGGAATAGAGAAATGCAAGAGAAATAATGTATTGGCCAGGGATGAACTCTGACATAGAAACATTAGTATCACAATGTGTAATGTGTGAAAAATTTAAAAATGCTAATAGTAAAAAGCCATTAAAACCTCATACAGTTCCCTATAGACCCTTTGAAAATATAGGAGTAGATATAATGGACTTGGGTAATACAAGTTATCTAGTTGTAATAGATTATTATTCAAAATGGATTGAAATTTCTGAACTTGTAAATAAGAGTGCAGATGAGGTAATAGTTAAACTTAAAACAATTTTCTCTAGATTTGGTGTTCCAAATATTGTAGTATCAGATAATATACCATTTAATAGTTATATTTATAAGAAGTTTGCAAATGATTGGGATTTTGACTATGCATTCATTAGTCCTCATCACTCCCCAAGTAATGGAATGGTTGAAAATGCAGTAGGAATTTCTAAAAGCATTATGAAAAAGGCAAGGGAAGATAGACGAGATTATTTAGTAGGTTTAATGGAGTATTAAAACACCCCAATATCAGGTATTGACTATCTCCAGCTCAAATGATGTTTAATCGTAGATTAAAAACAGAATTACCAATCTCGAATAAATTGTTAAGTGCTGAATTATTTAATAACATTCGAGAAATGTTAATAAAAAGGCAAAACGTTCAAAAGATACATTATGATAAAACTGCTCATCCATTACCTGAACTTGAGCCAGAAGATAATGTCAGAATACTAAATTTTAAAAACAAAACTTGGGAACCGGCTAAAATAGTTTCAAAGCATAAATTACATCCTAGGTCATATTTTGTTTAAAATCAGTCTGGAAATATTTTAAGACGTAATAGAAAACATATAAGAAAATCAAGCACACTCTTTAATATAGAAACAGATCCCAATGACATAAATACTTTCAATTCTGATTCAGAAGTAATTGTAAATCCTCAAAATATACAGAACTATGAGTCAGATTGTAATGTCCAAAGAAGTAACCGTGTTTGTAAACCACCATCTTATTTGAATGACTATGTTATATGATTAATAACTTAAAGGGGGGATGGTCATGATAACTGTGAATGTGTACTTGTGTTAACTGTGTATTGTAACTGTATATGCTTGCTTGTGTTTTTGCTGTTGTGAGATGACGTTGCCTCCTCATGCTTAATACAATGATATAATAACGAAGAACTGTTTGAACTTTTCTAATGCAAATGTTCTGAAGAACATTCTGAAACTAATAAACATAACAGCTTATACTCAGAATACTTTTTTTTAATTAAGAACGCTTTCATTATTATTTCTTTTAATTTAAGGGGATTACCACTCTGAAAGTTATTTTCTGATTTTAAGAAAATTGTAATATTCGGATTCGTATTTAAATTTTGTATTTCCTTAAACTTGGCTAATAATTCCATATCTGTTAAATTAGACCTATATTTATTTAATGAAAAATTAGAACTTGGACTTTCCACCTCCATTTTATTATTTGGGTGAGGGTAATCACCCATTTTTTCTTCCCTACTCCAACACTCAATTTTGTATTAATACACTATCTTATGTAAATACTAAAATTAAAATGTCTTATCCGAAGATAGAAAAAAAAAGTTACACGAGATAAATTTCAAGGGGGAAAAAATCAAACGATCTCACCGCCTCGAATCCGCTTGAAATGTTTGCTACCGGCAACAACCTTTCAGCATCACATCCAATCTCCAGTATACATAAAAACTATGAGCGGCGGGGGCTCAGCTTTTGGCAAACTGAAGTTAAAAATCACCACTCAAAATCAGGGAAGCGAGTGATAATTTTTTTAAAAGAGCAGAACCACCTTCGTTATATGGTAAAAGTACAAAATGCAAGAAATTAATTTTTTTTAACCGTTTGATTCGAAGAAATGTATACGACCGTTGAAATCACTGTTTGTCCATTTTCAAATAAGCATTCTGCCGCACTTATGTCCCCCAATATCGAGACTAACGGATTTAGAGTCGAGTGCTTGATGGCTACTAGAGTTTGACCCCCATGCGAGGGTAGCGAAAAGACACAGCCACGCACTCTCATTGGTCAAATCAAGTAGCACACGCTTACGTCACATCCTGTTACACACTTCCGTCCCTTTTCACGAAATCACTCCCACAAATATCCAGCAACCGAGAGGAAAGATGTTACACATCAAAAAGGGGGGTCAATAGTTTTACAAAGCTTATAAACAATGCTCGTTTTCCTTTTAGTTTCAGTGTTATACCTCTATATTAAAAGGCAGTTCCTTGTGATTTTATTTGGTATCTGGTAATGTGAGAAAAATCTTGTAACAACTTTTGAATGATCTTCATTACAAAGCCTTTTGAAAAACACTTCAATATTCACAAATTATTATTAATGTTAGCGAAGTTTACCAAAGTTCTAAATCTTATTTTTGTTGTAGGTACTTTAGTACTATATTTAAAAAATTGCACGAGTTTTAAGTGTTTTTTTTAAAAAAAAAACCCTAAATGTAACAATATGCCATATAATCAAATAGGCGAATCAAGATATTCGCAACATAGCACTAAGAACAAAAAGAAAGCAGATATACGAGCCGTTTTCTTTGAAAGTAATGTAAGTCAATTTCATATTATATGGAGATATTTACCATTTTCAAAGTAATTATATTTGTGATTTCATTAACTACGCAAATTTATACTGACAAAATATGAACATTTTGAAAAAATTTTGGGGAGAACTGTTCATAGAGAGAGAGAGAAAGATAAAAAGCTCATAGCAGATTGCATTCAATGTTATAATAGCTAACTTTTTTGTGTCAAAAATGGACTTGTATCACTTTCAAAGAAAATGGCTCATATATAGATCATGATTAGCTTTTAAAAAAGAAAACATATATTAAAAGCTAATCATGATCCATATATTTTTTCCCGCTTATATGAATACTCCGTCTCCTAGTTGAAGAGTAATTTCATATTAACTAATCCTTTTAACCCAAGCACGTCAAATACACGGCCCGCCGTGACTTTTTTTTTAAAAAAAATTTAATTGTCAAATTTTCAGTTTTTTCATGTTGAAATTTACAACATATTTATTAGTTACTTATTATTGTTTTAAATGAAATCCTATTTGGTTATATAAAATTAATCTTTAGTTTTTTTAAATTTTTTTTTAAATTTATATTTTATTAAAATGTTTAATTTATTTTTAGTATACGAAATTCCTGAATGCATTTATGCATATTTTTCTCTACTAGCAGTTATTCTACAATAGAGTAATTTCACAGCAGAGAGAGAGCAACTTCTCAGTGAACTGTATTTTCTCACACAATATAATGCGGTTACATTAAAAACGCGTATGGCTAACACGACGTTAGAAGTCATTCTCCCCTCATCTAAGCCACTCTCATTCCCTCTGTCCCTTTTGGTCAGTGACCTCTAACTTCTTGTGGGAAAAGGTACAGTCCATTAAAACATGTGAGGCACCTGCCCGTGGGTGCTCCTGTTCTCCATTATCTACGCCAGTACTCCGCAACCTTTTTATTGCAGCGGACCGGTCAACGTTTGATAATTTTACCACGGCCCGCTGAGGGTGGGACCCGTTGATTGTTTATATTTTAGATTGTTTTGTTTTAACAATTTTAATTTAGTTACATTTAAATATGCATTCAGAATAAAATATAGTTACATCAAAAATGAATAAAAGTGATTTAACGTGGAATATAAAGTTATTTCCGTGGAAAGTTGTGCAAATCTGAGAGAAATGCACCACTTTAAATAAAATGGCAAAAGTTTAATGTTCCTTATGCGGCCCAGCACCATTTGATCCACGGACCGGGACCGGGGGTTGCGGATCACTGATCTACGCGACCTGTTTCTACGCGACCTGTTTCTGTAGGGAAGGATGAAGAATCACGCAAATCGTTCATCTTAATATCTGTTTATTAAGATCTTAACTTAATCACAATACACAACAACAATAATCAAAGTAAGCAGATCTGGAATGAGAAGACACAACTCGTATTACTAAATAATCACGCAATTGACCACTATATCTAACTTTACAGATTAATTCTAATCTCACTAATACACGCACTTTCCTTATAGCTTAATCAAAGTCGCTTATAGCTATATCCTAGGAAAACAGCTACTTTCTTTGTCCTAATTGACGTGGCTCTAATCCTTGTGGTTTCGTATCTACCTTTAGCTTGGATATACAGGTACGGGTAGGTTAATTCTCGGGCTTGGTATTTTTCTAAACGCTATCTTAATCACTTCCACACTTAGCAGACCTCACATAGCCTCCACGCGCACGCTAAACTTCTATTATACGTATGATTCCTAATTTGCATAATCACGTTCTTCTCGAGTTGGTTGGAAAGAATTGCCATTCTTGCCCCAAAGAACCCCAGGAGGACTGTTAAAAAGAAAACGCGATGAAAGCCCCGTCACAAACACCAATCTGGAATTGGAGAATATTAGAAAGACAGTGTAAACATTCATATGACTTAATAGATATCATCACAATTTATCGTGTGTGTGACTTATATTCCTCTTTCTCTCCTGTCTTTGGAGTGTAAAATCAGCGGTGAGAGTCTAAAATTATTGTCAGAGGCAGTGTGAGTGTCACAAGACGAAACGCAAGACTAAGTACAGTGCTTACTCAATCGTTTGCAAATGAAAGTGGATTTTGTTTTTAATTTATATTAATCTAAAAAGTTATTTAATTAAAAAAAAACTTTATTTACAATGAGTAAGAAAAGATCAATTGAAAAGGAACATCGTAATTTTCAAGAAAAATGGGAACTGAGATATTTTTGTGTCCAAAACAAGAATAAAATATTATGCCTGATATGTAAGAACTATATTTTAGTTGCTAAGGAATATAATCTTAAAAGGCATTAAGACACAAATCATAAAACATTCAAAAAGGACAATTTTAAAACATTTTTCCATTCAGCAACAGCACTTGCAAGAAATTTTAGGTATTGATCCCAGTGCTAATTTAAGCTCATTTCGGGCCTGGGTGCTCAAGATCTAAAGGCTGTGATCTAATTACTGTCGGCTTCTATATAATGAACTTCTTTTCACTAACTTTCCCCTAGAACTAGTTTATAAAGTATATTATTGAAAGATGAATCTTTAATGAATTTTCTACGTCAGGGGTGGCCAACCTTATAGTTATGGTGTGCCAAACAAATCTACCAATATGATTCAGCATGCCACACTATAGGGAATACTTGAAACAATTAAATTCCTCTGGCAATACATACAGATTTAGAGTTTTATTATGTATTAAAAGTATGCAGCTTTTAAAGATATTAATATAAACATTAAAATAAGCAACATTATATACATTTATATATATATATATATATATATATATATATATATATATATATATATATATATATATATTATTCCTTCAACATAGATAAAAAAATTCCCATTGTACACATAAATACGAATCTTGCAAAAACATTGTGATTAAAATAAAAAATTAAACAAAATATAAGCATATTCCAGCAATATAATAAGTATACCTTCAATAAAATTTTTTAACTTAAATGTGAAACTTGTCCCTGCTGTGATGAAGCCGGTCTCTTTCCCCTAATTGCTAAGAGGGGATACCAACAGACGTGGGAAAATTCCATTCGCGTTTCCCTAATTGCTGGGAAAAAGTTTCGCAAATGGGTGGTCAGAAATTCTGACCCTTTTTTCCGATGCCCTGCCGAAGTTAAAAGAGACACTGTTATATTGTTTATCGTTTTATCATGATTCGTTGACGACAGCGCGTCTGAGAACTTACAATATGAGCCGAGACAGACTCCGCTATAGGCGGCCAACGGAAAATAGATCAAAGAGGCATTAGGCGGTGATGGATCGTGAGAAACGAGAGGTTTATAAGAATAGCGAGGGAGTACCAAGATCAGAGACTTTACTTGAGAGAACCGATTGGAGGTCTCTCCAGCGATAGACTTGCGATACAGCTATACCTGAGTCTACGAACCAAAGCGGATTCCGAACCGTGGAGATTGCGTAGGAGCCACTGCCCGGCGAATATCGAACCGGTGAGCTCCCCCAAACTTGTGAGTGGTATTACCGAGAGTGAACTGAGTACTGTTGGACCCCTGTGACATAGGACTTTCCTCTAAAGAAGCACTTTAGTACCCTATTTCCTGCGAGAGAAATAACTCAGTGCAGCAAAAGAGAAAGTTTTTCTGTGGACTCATTTTACAATTAAATTGTAATAAAACTGAATTTTGATGAATTTTCATACTGTTTAATAAATAGTTATTCAAGAGCTGTTTGAAGTCATTACACTGCAAAGCTCTACTTAATATCGTAATATAAGTGGAATAATTTGTAACTTTCTATCTGACTCGCACATGATTCTGAATGTTCGGCTATTAAACCAGTACTTCTCAAACTTTCAATATTTGTGACCCAATATTCAATCATAATTTTCATCGCACCCCCTTCCTACATACAATAACAATGTATTGAATTCAATTATACTATACTTTGACGCTAAACCTACAATACGACTTTAAACTCTTAAATGCCCCTGGTGTATATAAATGTCTTGTTCAGCCAGTGCATTAACTGCCCCAGTCGTATATATATATATGTCTTTCCGAAGTACGATCTTTTCTGTGAACTGCTATCCATAAAATTATTCCGAAGGCTTTGGAAGGCAATGAAATGACCTTGACAGAGTTTGCGAAGAATTTATTTATTTCAAAGGATTTGCTTATGTGTATTCCTTTTCTACACCATCCCTTATACACCACATACTCTCGCCTACGTGTTAAACCATGACATTAGGGAGCGAAGCGAGCAATTTTTAATTCCTCATTTAAAGGATTTTTTATAAAGCGTACAAATGATCAAGGTAAGTGTTAATTTTTGCATATATTTTTATATATGACAATTCCATGGGTCATTGTACTTAATTTAATATTGTTAAACTAATTATAAAATACATTGCGCAGTACAGATGTATTTATAAGTGTATTATATCAGTCTAAATGTGCACTACATTATTTTTTATTATGTCAGATTATATTTTGTTTGTTTACTTTTATTAAATTAATATTTTTTTAAAAAATAAACTTTTGTTTTCGACTTTTAATATGCTCACCTCCCTTATAGGATTATCATGCCCCCCTAGGGGGCGCGCCCCACAGTTTGAGAAACACTGTATTAAACAATTTCTTTGTGGACTCGAAATATATTTCATAAGAGAAATAAATTTCTTCACACATAAAGGGTGTTTTTTTTAGAGGTATAAAACTTTAAATTGCAATAAAACAACGATGTATTATTCGACTGACATGAATTTTTTTTATTCGAAAGATAATCTTGTGGCATTACATTTTAAACATGATTTCTGGCATACGACTACCACGGCTGGCTCGGATGTAGTCCAATCTGGACGGCCAATTTTCGATGACTTTTTCCAACATTTGTGGCCGTATATCGGCAATAACACGGCGAATGTTGTCTTCCAAATGGTCAAGCGTTTATGGCTTATCCGCATAGACCAATGGCTTTACATAGCCCCACAGAAAATAGTCTAGCGGTGTTAAATCACAAGATCTTGGAGGCCAATTCCCAGGTTCAAAACGTGAAATTAGGCGGTCACCAAACGTGTCTTTCAATAAATCGATTGTGGCACGAGCTGTGTGACATGTTGCGCCGTCTTGTTGGAACCACAACTCCTGGACATCATGATTGTTCAATTCAGGAATGAAAAAAGTTAGTAATCATGGCTCTACCGATCACCATTGACTGTAACGTTGTGGCCTTCATCGTTTTTGAAGAAGTACGGACCAATGATTCCACCCGCCCATAAAGCGCACCAAACAGTCAGTTTTTCTGGATGTAACGGTGTTTCGACATACACTTGTGGATTAGCTTCACTCTAAATGCGGCAGTTTTGTTTGTTGACGTAGCCATTAAACCAGAAGTGCGCTTCATCGCTAAACAAAATTCGCTTATGAAAATCGGGAACAACGGCAATCTCGTTTTGGGCCCATTCGACGAATCTACGCCTTGCTTGATGATCGTTTTGATGAATTGCCAAGCCAAACTGAGAATAAATCACTTGATAGCTGTTAAATCGGTCGCCATCTTGGAAAGTAATGCCAACTTAAACTTCTATACCTGGAAAAAAAACACCCTTTACATACAGTTTTAAAAAAAATGGAGAAATAATTCCAAAATTAATTTTTTTCTGTGGATTTTTTCCCAACCATACGATTATTGAGAAGGGAAATATATAACTCACTATTTCGAATAATAATTCCTTTCATAACATAATTCCTTTCTAACAAAACTTTAATTTCTACACTACTGCGAATTCATTTAATTTAAATTGCATTACATGTACTACTCTATCTCTTCCCGGAGAGATTCCTTTCTTCTAGATTTTTTGCTTTTCACAAATGTTTAACTTAAAAAAAAACGTCACAAGGAATGTTTCTCTAGAAAACCGCGTGCGCGCGCGCGCGCTTTATTTTTTCTCAGTTCACCGGAAGATTCTATTAGGGAAAAATCCCCTATAACTCAGAAATTCTTCCCTTAAACTGAGATAGTTTTCCCTTCTAAAAACTGAATGATTTACCTTACCCTTCCCAGCTCTAAAATAGACTAGTCATTTTCACTCAGTTTATAGACGCTAGTCAGAGTCTTGCACAACACTAACTTTTCTCTAAAAAAAAAAAAAAAAAAAAAAAATATTGCCAGATTTACTTTTCCAAATACTTTCAAATGAGAAATTATTTTTAATATTAAATCAAAAGGTTTTTAAAATTATTTTTTAAAAAAAATATTGCATTTAAATTATATTTGACCAATTTAAGGGCATTTAAATGCTGACTTCCGGCTATTTAAATATCCACTTCCGGTTTTTCACGCTTTACGAATTATTGAATATCTTGGTTTCTATGTGACCTAGAGACAAAATAAGGTCAGTTTTATAGAGCTAAAAATATAATTGCTTTATTCTATTTAATCAAAAACTGACCATTTCAACGTATTCGTATACCTTAACAAAACAACTAACCTTAAGGAACTGGTCTCCTAACGCAAGATTATTTTGAGATATTCATGGAATTTTCTATAAACATAGAAAAAAAAAAGAAATCAGCATTTTTCACAAACCAATCAACATCCTCCAAGAACTATTTCTACAGTAGATATTCTCCAATAGATCCTGCCTCCACCAAAATATGAAAGTTATAAAATAAACATCTATACGCATGTGTGAACCAACTTTTCGAAACAAAGATCTTCCAGATATCATAGTGGGAAATATGTTTATTGATTATATCCAGACAAATTTTTATAACAGTATCCTTATAGCAACAGATGGTTCAAAAACTACGAATCAAACATCAATAGGAATCTTGATTATCAAGAAAAGTGTCCGACAGAATTCCTTACTGAAAGAGATGAATTCAATTTTCACTGCTGAAGCTATAGCTAGATAGACTGTGTTACGAAATTAGGTTACAGAAGCAGAAAATTATGTTATCCTGACGTATAGTTTATCGGTTTTAAAAAGTATCCAAAATATTAATGGAAAATCAAATCCGATAATTTTAAATTTAGGTTTCACTTTGCAAGAGAGTTTCCATATAGTTCAATCTATAACATTCGTTTGGGTACCGCCACATAAGGGAATAGAGATTAATGAAGTAGATAAACTAGCCAAAACCTCTTCAGATCCGTGGAGTATTATTCCTAGGATTTTCAGTAGAGGATCTACACACTCACATATTTCACAAAACAACATAAAAATAAAAATGAAGTATGGATAAAGAGAGAGCAGAAAACATAAAAACTTTAATTATGTTTCACATCTTGAAAACTGGAATAGACAGGCAGAAAACGATAGAAATTCAGAGGTTTTAATAAGATGCAAGCAAAAAACTACCATTAAATGACGTATATTTTCTTTTTAAATAAGTAGAGTCTCCAATGTGTTTGGAATCTCAAGTGTCGGAAACAAGTGAACATTTCATTTTAACCTGTAGAAAATACAAAAGTCGAGGAAAAATTTTGAAATTTTTTCTCGAATCACGGAAAATGGTCTTACTCAACAATAGTGAGATGTAAAACAATAGAGCATGTTCAAAAAGTAGAAGAATTTTTAATATTAACCAATAGAGATTCTAAAATATTCATGAAATATTCTGTCGGAGCATGAAGGTGATGGCCACTGGCGGTCTGAGGAAGCCCTGTATCAAAATTCTTTCGATGCCCCTTTTTTTAGATATAGGAGCCATGTTAGTGCTACTGTAGTTACACATGCTGGGGGCCCCTATCATTGATACGGAGGTAGCTACGCCCCTGGCGATGGTCAAGTCTCCAGTAGTATCACTGTATATTGAACTGAACTGATGACACCACACAGTTACGTAAAGCAGTTACATACGTGTGGCATGCAGCGCTACTCACATTTACAATTAAACATATTTTTCGTCACAACACTTTTGATTTTTGACGATAGGTATTTTTGTTACTACATGCTGAAGCATAAAAATCAAATTTTAGCGATATTCAAGGTTCGTTTTCACCGATATTAAACCTAAGTTTCTAAAGCGATATCGATCAGAAATTTTGAACTTGTTACAGTGGATGTGTTCTTTTATATCATTAAAGATAGATGAAATAAAGGGTGTTTTTTAGAGGTATAGAACTTTATAAATTGCAATAAAACAACGATGTATTATTCGATTGACATGAATTTTTTTATTCGAAAGATATTCTTGTGGCATTACATTTTAAATATGATTTCTGGCATATGACTGTCACGGCTGGCTCGGATGTAGTCCAATCTGGACGTCCAATTTTCGATGACTTTTTCCAACATTTGTGGCCGTATATCGGCAATAACACGGCGAATGTTGTCTTCCAAATGGTCAAGCGTTTATGGCTTATCCGCATAGACCAATGACTTTACATAGCCCCACAGAAAATAGTCTAGCGGTGTTAAATCACAAGATCTTGGAGGCCAATTCACAGGTCCAAAACGTGAAATTAGGCGGTCACCAAACGTGTCTTTCAATAAATCGATTGTGGCACGAGCTGTGTGACATGTTGCGCCGTCTTGTTGGAACCACAGCTCCTGGACATCATGATTGTTCAATTCAGGAATGAAAAAGTTAGTAATCATGGCTCTATACCGATCACCATTGACTGTAACGTTGTGGCCTTCATCGTTTTTGAAGGATTCCACCAGCCCATAAAGCGCACCAAACAGTCAGTTTTTCTGGATGTAACGGTGTTTCGACATACACTTGTGGATTAGCTTCACTCTAAATGCGGCAGTTTTGTTTGTTGACGTAGCCATTAAACCAGAAGTGCGCTTCATCGCTAAACAAAATTCGCTTATGAAAATCGGGAACAACGGCAATCTCGTTTTGGGCCCATTCGACGAATCTACGCCTTGCTTGATGATCATTTTGATGAATTGCCAAACCAAACTGAGAATAAATCACTTGACAGCTGTTAAATCGATCGCCATCTTGGAAAGTAATGCCAACTTAAACTTCTATACCTGAAAAAAAAACACTCTTTACTATACAATTCATTGAATTTATTATCCAACGCACATCGTTCTATTCATGTACTTGGATTTGGCCTTTGACATGTCATAAAATACGAATGTGCTTTTTGTTACATTTATTGACGTTAATATTTGCCATAGTGTATGTCTCGCGTAAGGCTTCCAAACTTACGTATGTAAAGAAGTAATAATTGCCGAAAAAAATTACTTAAAAGAAGGATGTTCGGTGCTGCATTTTTTTGAAAGCACCCTCCCATGGGGTTGGAAAAAACGGCTTTAGGTACTCGTAGTTCTACAAACTTCACCGATAACGTGAATCTACACTGAATACATATTTATAATTTTCTCTTCGAATTTTTTTCTTTTGATTCATGGGTTCCTAGGAACATAATTTGAAAAAAAAAAGACCACTGCTCTAACTCACATAAGACACTACGAAAATGAAGCAAATTTATCAACATTACATCGATCACTTTCTCTTTACTCTTTGTGCTTTGTTAACTTCATTATTTTTAAGGATTAATTTTTCAAGTTGATTTTAAAAATCAACCAAATCTATTTATACCTTTAAGCAAGACATATACTATTTTAAAAAGTGATACAATCTGGTCTGTCGGTAGAGAATTTTGAACATTATTATAAAATTAAATATACTTTCAAGAAGCATTAAGTAGGCAGGCGTTTTTCTGTTTCATATTTAAGAATATACCTGCTAATAGGAAACAAAATTCAGCGCTTAGAATTATTCAAATACACAGATAGGAAGCATTTATTACTCTGTAGTTTTTATGATGAAAGGTTAATATATTGAAAAATAATCAGAAAATATGATTAAATATAAAATTTTTTGTATGTTTCTTGTAAATTTCCTTTCATGTAGTTTGACTTAACTCTGAGTAAAATTTTGTTTTAAATACGTTTAATATATATATATATATATATATATATTCCTTGTTAATTGATTTTTATTTCACTGTACAGCTCCTTGAAAGAAAATGGTTTTAAAATCATTCTAATGTCTTTCAAAGGGAAAATTTGTTTTGATATAAATATCTTCTTTTAACTTTATCTCAGTTTGTTAAATCAGTTTTTAATTTTTGGGTTGTTTTATTAAATTTATCAGTATTTATGTGTGTGTGTGTGTGTCCTCATTAAAATTTTATGTTTAAAAATCAGAATTAAGCCTGGAATTTTGGACATAAAATTGTTGATAAATTAAATGTTATAGAAAACTGTTACACACACACACATACACTCATATATATATACATTTTTGTAGAGACTTACATCACTTTTTTGTTTTTAGAATATTTTGATTCAAACCCATGCACGTTTATTTTTCATATTGCATTTAAATTGATAAAATCTTCAGTCCTTCCTTTACTATCCATTCCAAAACAATATAAATGTAGTGCATAAAAATATTAAAATAAACAAATACAGGAAAATAATGTATGTTTCGAATATTGAAAATGATGCGCGTTATTAAAAAGTAAAAGAACTTATTAGCAATAATTAACCTGCAAAAGGTTAATTTAAATATACTGTCTATTGCGAGCATTTTAATTAATGGGCTGAAATCATGACGGTCACATGATAAAGACAAACACGCGTTTTACGTTGAATTCAAAATAGACATTAAACTAATTGTACTTGTCATTCTATTTGTAAAACTAAGATAAAATTTCATAATTGGGTAAAGATGTTCAAACGATATGGGAAAAAAATTCTTTTAAAAGATTTTAAAATTAAAAAAAAAATCTTATTTTGCGCATGTACTTTAAAAAAAATGTATTTTGTTTTCCTATGTGCGTTATTATTGTTGACAAATATATACTTTTAAAGATAAAACTTTTTTGTGCAAAGAGCAATTGTTTGCAGCAATGAAGCGCATGAACTGATTAGATGGACACACGTGGTTGTCATTATCATGTGACCATGACGTCACATGAATTTAGCCCACTGAATGCTTCTTTTTTTAGATGAAATTATTTCTTTGAAGTACCTTCTAACTCATTTAAGAATCTGAGTTATTTCTTCAAAAGTTTTCATTAAAGAGAGCCACAAAGCTCTAAAAATAAAATATTGTGAGCTCTATTGATTTATATAAAAATCTCAGTTAGCATTTGTTTTTGAATTCGTAACAATGCCAACTATAAAATTACCTTTATGGAGCTCTATATGTTATGAAATAATTTCTTTTCGGTATCTTTTAATTTATTTTAAAAAATGTAAGATATTTCTTTAAAAACTGAAATTTAAAAAATAATTAAATGAAAGATTTACAGTGTAATGAAATATAAAAATTAAAAAACTAAAATTTTTTAAAGCATTTTTCCAATGTATCTTTAATTTCTCTATCCAAAAAGGAAAATAAAACACACATCAAACAATTTTAGCTTGTATCTTGCAGAAAAAAATATTATTTAAATTATCATTAATGGATTGCTTTTGCCATCTTTCTGTGTCCAATTATTCTTATTAAAAAGATGGATTATAAATATATGTTTTCACACTACGTTTCGCACCAAAGACGATACGAATAGGTCATTCAGTTTGATAATTTATCATTCGATACTTAGCCCTGGTCTGTTGCTAAGAAGAATAAGGAATTATGTGCTATAGCGTGAAAATGAATTTTCAATGTTTTTAAGGTCATTAGATAATTGAGTGGAATGTTTTAAGAGATTGATTAATGAAGACAATTCCTTTTGATGTTGCTTTACGGTCCTTAATACTATTTTATTTGTGCGTTATATATATATATATATATGTGTGTGTATTGGTTATCACATAAATTATATATATATATATATATATATATATATATATAAGGAAAAATTACAAAAAGGACCATAACTCAAAAAGTTATGAGTAGAATACTTAATGAATATTATACACTTTATACAACACATAGGAAGGAAAAAATAGCATAAAAAAGAAATCACCAGACAATTATGGTGTTATAGAAATTAGCATACGTATACAATCAGCAAATGGGATGTGTCAGTTTGGTATAGGAAAAGTACGAGGCGTATCCAGAAAGTAAGTTTCTCGATGTTTCCCCGTTTAAAGTAAACATAATTAGCCGTGTCAATTGCGCATGCGTAACAGACCTATGACGTATCAATCATATGCCAGCCGGACAGGTCCCACCTCGTGCCAGTAGCGTGGTAGCAGTGGTCCGAAATGGAAACTCTTATTCCTTCTCCCGCCGCCTGCGAGGTTCGGTCGGTGGTAAAGTTCTTGAATGCACAAAGCATTGCGCCTATTGAAATTCATCGCCAGCTCTGTCAGGTCTATGGGCTGGACATCATGAGTTAGCAGATGGTGCGTCGCTGGTGTAGGCGGTTTTCAGAGGGTCGTCAAAGTGTCCATGATGAAGAGCGCAGTGGGTAACCGTCCCTCATCAATGTTGATCTTGCTGAGCTTGTGAGGCAGCGCGTGATGGAGAATCGTCGCTTCACGATTACGGAGCTGAGCAGACAATTTCCGCAGATATCACGATTCTTGTTGCATGAGATTGTCACTAAGCACCCCCGCTGTTAAAAAAAATAGTGTGCCAGGTGGGTGCCGAAAAACCTGACACCCGAACACAAAATTCAACGCTTAGGAACAGCACTGACATTTCTGCAACTGTATCACGATGACGGCGACGAGTTCCTCGACAGGATCGTCACGGGTGATGAGACTTGGATTTCGCACTTCACCCCGGAAACCAAGCAGCAGTCAATGCATTGGCGGTATAGTGGATCTCCGGTCAGGACGAAGCTCAAACAGATGCTGTCGGTACGGAAAGTTGGACGCACGGTGTTCTGGGATAGGAAGGGCATTCTGCTCATTTTCTTTCCACGTGGTGAAACAGTAAACGTTAACCGTTACTGTGAAACACTGTGGAAATTTCGACGTGCCGTTCAAAACAAGAGGCGTGGAATGCTTAATGCAGGTGTGCTCCTCCGCGACAATGCTCGTCCACATACAGCTCGACGCACAGCAGCTGTTTTGACGGAATTTGGCTGAGAGTTGTTTGATCCGCCCTCTTCAGCTCTGATCTTGCTCCCAGCGATTTTCACATTTTCTTGCACATCAAGAAAATCCTGTCCTCCGGTGAGCGCTTTGGCAACGACGAAGAGCAAAAGACGTCTGTTACACGCTGGTTCCATTCACAGGTAGCAGAGCTCTACTACAGAGTGATACAAAAAGTGATCCCGTGATTTGACAAATGTCTCAATTCTGGTGATGGTTATGTTGCAAAATACACTGCTCAAAACAATTAGGGGAGCAAGCAAAAAAGTGAAGAAAACCATGTGAGACAGCCACGTATTGGCATACAATGCATAGTACACGCGTATCAATGCGCAATACAGAAAAAAGGGTAAAAAAATTTGGAATTAAGCTTTAATTCTTTGAAAATATGGAAAAAACATGAAAAGATGATTTAGGGCAACAATTTGGTTACATGTAAACGATAAAAAAAAGGTACTGTTTAGACATGATGCATGAGTTTTAATAGGGCGTGTGGTCTCCTCAAACAGCTAAGACTGCTGCACACCTGTTTGCCTTGGATGCGATGAGGTTATCGATCAGACTTTGGGGAATACTGTTCCACTCCTCAAGAAGTGCAATCTCCAAGTCTCGAACAGTAGCAGGCGGCCTTGGTCGCGCACCAATGCGTCGTCCGAGCATGTCCCAAACATGCTCGATTGGATTCAGGTCAGGAGAGCATGCTGGCCATTCCATACGCTGTATTGTTTCAGCTTCAAGCATGTTCTCCACCAGACGAGCTCTATGCGGTCGGGCATTATCATCCTGGAAAACAAAGGAATCTCCAATGGCTACAGCGTAAGGGATGACATAAGGTTGAAGTATCTCGTCTGCATACCTTCGGCCCGTCAAAATGCCATTCCGAATGATATGCAGGTCCGTACGTCCGCCTATGCTGATTCCACCCCATACCATCCAACCAGCTCTTCTGCATTGTGATCTTTCACGAACGAATGCGGGGTTATTTCGAGTGCCCCTGTCCCTCCATACAAGAACACGTCGGGTGTCACTCTCTAGCTGAATTGGGACTCGTTTGTAAACAGCACTTGGCTCCAATCATGTTGCTCCCAATCTCGATGTTCAGCAGCCCATCTTCTTCGGGCCGCACGGTGGTGTGGGGTCAACGGAATGCAGACCATTGGCCTACGTGCATAGAGCCCTCCCTCATGAAGCCGATTACGTGCTGTTTGGCTCGACACCCTTCGTCCTGTTGCCAAGAGAGAGCAACTGTCTTTGCAGCTGCGTAGCATTCTCTGTTCTGTTTCGACGGGCTGATAACTGTATATACCGGTCATAACTTGATGTAGTGGCACGTGGCTGACCTGCCCCTGGTCGACGTCTAACATTTCCTGTTTCTTTGAATCGATTCCACATCCTTGCAACAACACTTCTGGCGACTCCAACAGTGTCCGCGACACTACGTTGTGTTTGCCCGGATTCCAGTCTGCCTATAACACGCCATACCATGGATTCCGGTAAATCACGTTGTTCAGACATTCTCAAGTAACCTTGCCTCAAAAAATACTGCGCAATCGAATTTCACAGTTACGGCAATAAAACAGACGTTTTTTGCAACATCCCGATTTCTGCCCTTATCTCCTTTTTCTCGTTTTTGACGTCATGAACTTTGATTTGCATATAAAGTTTTCTTTTTCCGTTTCCTGGTAGTCTTTACATTACGGATGATTCATTTTATGTTACTTATTGGTATACATCTTTGCTTACTTTTGTTAAAATCATGTGCTCCCCTAATTGTTTTGAGCAGTGTAGCTGAAACATTGCTGTGCTTGTTGCCAATAAATATGTTCCTGAAAGTGTGAGCTCTTTTTTAAAAAAAAGTTAGGGAAACTTGCTTTTTGTTTGCGCCTCGTACTTTTAATATGGGGTATGATTCCCCGAGAAGCACTACAGCACATGCAGCGATGTGGGATGCTCTCAATTATGCTGTCTATTAATTCTGAAGGAAGTGCGAGCCATTGCTCTTCCAAGGCAGTTGAAAGCATGGCTAGGGTCCTAGTAGGGGGATTGAGAGCAGCTATACTTCGTACCAGAACGTCTGAAACATGCTGTCTCGGTGATCGAGTTGACCGCTGCTTCGCTGAATTGTTACCTGCTCAAGATAAGCATTCAGGATCCGTATTTTGCTTGAATCCACAATTTTACAATGCCAGCCATAATTCCCGTTCAGAAAAACTTTGCTACCATGGTCATCAAATCAAAATGAAAAGAAATAGGTGGTGTTATTTGAAAGCAAAATAGGTTTGTATACTTTTAGTGTTACTACTATCTTTTACAATTAAAGGAAAATTATGACAAGAAAAGTTTTCTCTTGGATTATTAGCAATTAAAAAAATTGAAGGCTCAGAAAATGATTAAGGATGTCCTTAAAACTTAAATAATGACCCCAAAATAGAAATGATCGATGATGTCCAAATATTCTTGAAATTTTTAGTTATTGATATAGTATAATTAGGATTTATACATAAATTATAACAATCTTTAGGTTACATCAGTCAAAAGAACGAGGATAATAAGATAATGTTTATACACTGTTGGCTATTAAAATAGCAACACCAGGAATAAATGATCTGACGAACGTCAAAATCCCATGAAAGAAAGAAAAGATTGTGATATGCAAATGATTAGTACTTCAGCGAATTTAGATTACGCAGAAGGGAGACAAACGGCATAAAAGAAAAGTTGTGTAGTGGACTTCTCATTCGGAAAGCACTTTGAAAGGTCGTTGCTCATAGTATCGTACTATAACTCGAATAATAATAAGAAATGCTTGCCAGCAAATGTAGGAATTTGATAGAAGCAGGATCATTACCTATCGAGAGTGTGGATTATAGCTTCGCGGTATCGCCCATCGTGCTGATTGAGATCCAGTAACTGTCATTTGAATATGGAATCAATAGGTTGCTGAGGGTCATGCTAAACAGGATACAGGATCTCCACGCCCTCTGATCACTAACACCCGAGAGGGCAGTCATATTGGGTGGTCGGCCCTGCAAAACCGCACAACTACATCACTGACCATTAATCAGGCACCATTAATCAGCATGTTTGTAGCACGGCCAGTATCCACTCGTATGATGCGACGACGTTTGCAGTAGTGTTTCTGATTTATCGGCTTTTTCCATTCCCTGGAATTTCTGGGAAATCCCGGGAACATAATTGTCATTCCCGAAATTCCCGGGAATACGTCAAATTTTCAAAAAAAATTATTAGCATGTTATTTTAATTGATATCTATAATAATTATATAAAATAAGGATACATATAAATTCCCCAAATTTATACTTATTTATATATTCAGCTAAAAATTCAAAAAAATAATAATAAAAAAATGCATTAATTATTCTTTTTTAAAGAGTGATTTGAGAAAATATAAGCAATTTACGCTTTTATCACTCAGCCTAGTTCTTAGCTTTATTATGAATAACTCTGCTGTAGAAAATGCTCTCTCACCTTCAGATGATGTCTGAGGAATTGTTTTCAAAGCCTCACTCAGTTTCTTGTTTAAGGATTGATTTTGAATTATTTTTTAATCATTCCTAAATCAATTTAATGTTGTTGCTAATTTCTACTACTGTTGCTAATAATTGTTATTTGCTATTGGAATAATGATCACGTGTGTTAAAAGTATGAATTCTTGTATTCAAGAGATTCTATTTGTGTAACTGAGATGTCTTGTTCATAAAATTACTATATTTTTGTAACATAAAAATAACGAAACATTAACGCAAGAATCTCACACAAAAGTTTAGTAAAGAAAAATGAAAATTAAGGAAAAAGTTTTGAGATTTTTTTTTCTTTTCTAAAAGTTTGAGGGATCATTTTCTTCTAAAAATTGCTGATTCAACTAAATAACTTATAATAAAGACAAGTATCCGATTTTTTTTTAAATAACAAATTAAATAATTAAAAGTTTTAAGTGTAACGTTACCAGCGTAAATTAAGATATCAGAATAGTCGTGCAGGTAGCCTAAGAAAAGATGTTCCTTTAAAAACTAAATACAGTCGGACCTCTATGTAACGAAGTCGCTAAATCTCGAAAAAAAGTTCGTTATAAGGAAAATTCGTCATATAGATTTGATTTGATTTGATTTGATTTAATATTAACGTCGCACTGTTCAGCTACACGAGGGCTTTTGGAGACGGACCACGTAATTTTGAACCATGGTCAAATGACGTGGACGACACCTGAGCTGGCACCCCCCTCTCCTAACTACCACACCGCACCAACGGGAAGACATTTCATCTCTCGACAGATTTAACGTGCATCGCTGTCCTACACGGTGGGTCTTTAGTGGTACTGGGATCGAACTCGTGACAAGGCAAGCCACGGTCCGATACCTATACCACTCGGCTACCGCGGCCACTCGTCATATAGAGGTTCAGCTTTCAATATACTTTATAAACAATGTAAAACAAATTTTAAATTATAATGAATACTATATATTAAAAAAAGTAATTATTTACACCTTTTTGTAAATTAACATTTATTTATTTTATATATCTTACCTATCAAAAAAAAGAAGAAAAAAAAGGAAAGAAAAACTGCAAGGAAAGTTTTTTGACGCCTTTATCCAATTCTTGAAGAATTAAATTTTTTTCTTTGATGCTCAAGCACTTACGCATTGACATTCTCGAGCTACAAGAAATGAAGCTACCAGGACGACTGATCAACACTAAAAATGAACGGAGACTAGTTCGAGGACACGGAGGCACGAGACAACTCCGTGGAGGGAGAAATGAGATATCGAATATGTTTCCTGTGAACTGGACAATGAGTTTTAAATGTTGCATTTCTTGGATGAAACACCCAGAATTCTATCGTTCTCGGCGAATTAGGCATCTAATAAAACCAGTTAAGATTTATGACCACCATAAAATGTGTCAATAGAGAATAACTTGAAATGTCCAGAAATACTTTAAAAATTAGGAGAAAAAAAATTTTGCTGCAAGAAAAAAAGTTCGTTCTATAGAAAATGCACTTCGCTATTGGGAGGCTATTTTATGAAGAAAATCGTGAAATGCTCTTGGTTCCAGGAAAAAGTTCACTATGTAGAAAAATTTGCAATATCGTTATATGGTTCGTTATATGGAGGTTCGACTGTACTTTTACTTAGTGAAGCAATGTTCGACAGACAGACAAAAACTGATGAGAACAAATAGGGCTCTTTCCTATGACAAGCTACAAAAGTTCCCCCAACCTTACCCCTATTTCTCTTATTACACTCTTACCCCACTGCTAAGAGACATTTCCCCTTCTCAGCAATTCGGGGTGCACTATCGTAAATTGCAGCCGTTCTGCCAGCTAAAGTTTATATCGAACGCGAAGTCCACAATCCAGATCAATCAGATTATTTCAGCCTTGTATCGTACCCGGAAATTCCCGAGAACGAAGTATCATTCCCGTGGATACAAAGAGTATGAAAATCTTATGATTTCCCGGGTTCCCGGAAAAGAAACCCTAGTTTGCAGCAGCGTGGGCTGTCAGCACAGTGCTTATTACTTCGGCTTCCCTTGACAATGCAGCATAGAGAGAGATGGCGACTCTGGTGCGCAGAACGACAAAACTGGATACAGAAGTATTACAATGTCGTCTTTTCAGACGAGTCCCGGTTCGTCGTGGAGTATTCTGACGGCCGTACACGTGTCTGGAGGCACCGAGGAAACCGCTTGTCTTCTGCTTGTATTCGATATCGGCATAGGGGCCCTGCACCTAGTGTAATGATTTGGGCAACAATTGAATAAACGATACGCACATCTCTAGTTTGGATCAGCGGCAGTTTGAATGTAGATTGATTCATTTCTGACATCTTACATCCAGTGGTTGTGCTCAATCGTCGAGTCCAGCCAAACGTCTTCTACCAACAAGATAATGCAAGACCACATGTTGCACGTCGTGTTCTAACCTTTCTCTATATACAGGGTACTTGATTGTTATCCTAGCCTGCATGGTTTCCAGATCTGTCACCCATTCAAAGTATCTGGTCTTGGGTTGGTACGAGACTGATCACCCCACATCTCAATCTAGTACAGTTGATGAAGTGCGGGATAGACTTGAAGCAGCATGGAATGAGTTGCCCATTTTTGTCATCCAAGTCCAATTCGAATTCATGCATAATCGAGTGAGGTCCCTTTTAATTGCCTGGGGTGGAGGCTGTTTCAACGAATTTCGCACCTCTGTAAACCCCTAAACTGCATGCAAATTCAGTCATTTTATCTTCATGCTACTCTGTTTACATACAATAAATTTTTTTTTATTTGCTTTCCTTCATGGGGTTGCAATTTTAATGGCCAGCTGTGTATTATAAGGATTATTTACAGTTTAATAATAATATAAAATGATTCCTTTAACACACAAGAAAATGAATGAATTTACACTCATGTCCATAAATTAAGGATAATTCAGAATTACACAGAAATTGAACTCTAAAATAAAAATTTCACCTGTGTAGAATTATCACACACATCTTGAAGAAGAATATTCAAATTACAGGAAACCTCCAGATGGCGCGGATAGTACGTCACAATAACGGGAGTGTAAGAGAGGGGTATATAAGGAATGGTAGCAAAGAAGTAAAATTGTTCACAAGCTCTTTAAAAGTCTTTTAGTGCAATAACCGCATAGTTATGGCACAAAGGAAGCATTTGGAGGATTTTTTACGTGGTAGAATTATTGGACGACTGGAATGTGGACGTACCCAGCTTGAAGTATCCGAGGAACATGGAATCGCCCAGAGTGTCATCTCCATGCTACGGCTACGATTCCAAGATGATGGTAATGTGAGTAGATGTTACAGCACAGGTCGCCCCCGAGTTACAACGCCGAATGAAGACCGGTATATATTTGACAGTTACTGCCAAAAGAAACAGACGGAGCACAGCATCAGACCTGTCTCGTCAGCTCTCTTCAGCTACCGGTACGACAGTTTCAAGGCAGACCGTGTACAGACGCTTAGGGCACATTGGTCTATATACTCGTAGGCCTGTCAGATGTGTTCCACGTAACGCAACTCTCTGTCCCCTGCGATTAACCTGGAGTAGAGAGCATGCATTGTGGACACCACAACAGTGGTCTTGTGTGATGTTTTCCAACGAGTCCAGGTTTAGTTTGCAGTTTGATTCTCGCCGGACTTTAATATGGAGAGCGCCAGGTATCCGTTACCACCAAGAGAACACCATTGAGCGACACCGTTACGGTAGTGCAGGATGGCTCGCGCGCGTTTGGGGAGGAATTATTCTTGGTTCCAGAACTGACCTGCATGTTCGGAGTGTAACGATGACGGGCCACATCTATCAGGATGTCATTCTGGAACAACATGTACGTTTGTTTCGGGGCGCCATGGGTGCTGAATTTCTGTTTATGGATAACAACGCCCGTCCTCACCTTGCAAACATTGTAGACTAATGCCTTCAATCGGAGGATATCACCCGTATGGATTGGTCAGCATACTCACCGGACTTGAATACAATAGAGCATGTGTGGGATATGCTTGGCCAACGAATTGCAGCCCGTCAACCCCCTCTCACCTGTCTACTGGAACTTCGAAGGGCATTGCCTGATGAGTGGTGTAATATTCCCCAAGATCAGATTGATAATTTGATACTCAGCATACCTAGGCGTTGTAAGGCCTGCATCGCATCGTCCGGGAGACATACTCCGTATTAACCATCATATTTACTAACCATGTTATACTGTTTTTTTAAATAGGTTATTTTTTTAAAATTTGCTCTAGGGAGTAAAAATTGCAATTTTTATTAATTATGTCAAACATATAGCATCTTTTTTTTTCTTTACCTTTTGTATAGTAAAAAGACTTTACAAATAAGTCAAATTTGTTTTGCTTCTGTCTTTTTCTTTGCCTGAACTTCATTATACTTAATTTATGGACATAAGTGTAATACGTTGAACTCAAATATAAGATTCTTTTTGTCATCATCGATTAATTAATCATATCTTTCTGATAGAAATTTCATAGGTTTATATATATATAATATATATATATATATATATATATATATATATATATATATATATATATATATATATATATATATATAAGTCTTCCTTTATTATCTGAATCATAAAATTCAATTATATTGATATTTAATATTATGTCATTAGTTCGATCCCAGTATCACTAAAGACCCACCGTGTAGGGTAACGATGCACGTTACATCTGTCGAGAGCTGAAACGTCCTCCCGTTGGTGTGGTGTGGTAGTTAGGAGTGGGGGTGCCAGCTCTAGTGTCGTTCACGCACTTGACCATGGTTCAAAATTGCATGGTCCGTCGCCAAAAGCCCTCGTGTAGCTGAACAGTTCGACGTTAATATTCACTCACTCACGCTATTTAATATTTCTCTCTCTCTCTCTCTTTCGAATTTCTTTTTTAATAACTTTTAGAGATGTTTTTTAATCATATTATTATATTGGGTTGTTCGGAAAGTAATTTCGTTTTTTCCCGACAGAGGATTTAATTGTATTTTTTTGCACCCAACTTCACATTTAAGCCGTATAATTTTTATATGCTTTGAGAGCTCATATAGCAAGGCTTGTGTGTGAAAAATTCCAATTAATTCTACGCAGTAGTTTTTGGTTGGTGCCCTTTTAAATATGGAGAGCGACAAGCAGCATTTTCGACATATCTTACTGTTTTACTACAGAAAGGGTAAAAATGCTGTTCAAGCCAGAAAGAAATTGACCGATGTGTATGGAAAAGGTGTGTTGACAGTACGCCAGTGCCAGAACTGGTTCGCTAAATTTCGATCCAGCAATTTTGATGTCGAAAATGCACCACGTTCGGGAAGGTCGGTTGAAGATGATAAAGACGCGATAAAGGTATTAGTTGATGCGAACTGGCGAATAACAACACGTGAAATCGGATTGAGGTTAAATTTATCAAATTCATCAGTTTATGACCACTTGAAAGGTCTGGGATCATCCTTGAAGCTCGATGTATGGGTTCTCCATGTTCTCACAGAGATAAATCTGTGTCGCCGCATTGACGTTTGCGATTCGCTTCCCAAACGTCACGAAAATGATCCGTTTTTGAAGCGCATCATCACTGGGGACGAAAAAGGTCATGGAGCAAAAGATTGAACCGGCTCAAACTTTTTTTTAGCTTTTACCGAATATTACAACGATTAATTCGGAAGTCTACTGTCATCAGCTGGACAAACTGAATGATGCACTTCAACAGAAAAGGTCAGAACTAATCAACAGGAAAGGTGTAGTGTTTCACCAAGACAACGCGAGACTTTACACAAGTTTGGTCACTCGCCAAAAGCTTTTACAGCTTGAATGAGATGCAATGACACACCCACCATATTCTCCAGACCTGGCACCATCGGATTATTATTTGTTCCGGTCACTCCAAAATTTTTTAGACGGTAAAATTTTCACCCCAAATGAGGAGGTCAAAAACCACCTCGATCAGTTTTTTGCCAGCAAAGACCAAAAATTTTATGAGCGTGGAATTATGCTACTACCAGAAAGATGGCAAAAAAGATGTTGGACCAGAACGGCCAATATATAATTTAATAAAGTATTTGTTTATTATACGAAAACTGTTTTTCATTTCCACAAAAAAAAATGAATTTACTTTCCAAACAACCCAATAGGTTTTTTTAAGCAAATAAAGGTTTAGTTTTAGGTTTATACTCTTAGGTTTTTTTAGCTATCTCGAGAAGAATATTTCTTAAAAAAGTATTTCTTATTTTCCTTATAAAACTGATCTACCAATTATTTGTATGGTCAGTTATATTATTATTTTTTTTAAATGGGGGGGAGTTCTCAAAATTAAAGTATTATTTCCGGCATTTGTAAAATTCAACTAGAGAAAAGAAAAAGCGTAAAATATGACTTCATCAAAAAACATATTAACTTTTAAAATAATTTAAATGAAAGTATGAAATAGTATTATCTTTTGTTGACGGATCTGAAGATTAATCTGTACACTCCCTTACGTGTATTAGCTTGCTCGTTCGATAGCGAAGGAAATTTTTTCGCCAAATTTGGCATTGCTTAGATTTCTTTGAGTATCAAAGGCAAATTCTCCGTGTGTGTAACCTGCCTAACCCCACGATGACTTAAAAACCTATTTAAAGTTAAACTACAGCATCCTTCATTATTCTACATGACTATTTTGGGTGGACTGTATGTTTATTGACATCGCGCCATGAAGCAACACGAGGGCTATTGGCGACAGGAACGTCTTAAGCCATCTTGAGACCCTGGGCTCTTACACAAATGTAGACCCCGCTTATGACACTCAAAAGTAGACAGTACATAGCATACGTTGTCAAATACTCGTAAAAACAACCACTCGAAGCAAATTAATGTGCATGGCTTACAATCGCACAAACCGGCTTGACAGACTTCCGCCTTTTGACTGAATGAGTGATGGTGATATATGGCGGTAGGCCTAAGTTTATACATGAACGACGGTCATCACAAGTAGCCAGTTGACATATTGACCAACATTTCTAGTTTTTCGGAGAATACAACTGGAAAAAACAGTTGACCGTTGAAATTATTCAAATCAGGATCGTATTAAGGCTGAGTTGAGAACGAGACGAGGTCCCCATTGGGGCCGAATCCCTGGGTCTAGTTGGCCAATGCTTTAAGACGTCCCTGATTGGCGATGGATCTCGTTATTTTGAGCCATGGTGATCCTGAGCTGGCTTCCCCTCTCTCTATCCAAATTACCACACCACGCCATAAATAAAACTTGGAGCTATAACATATTTAACACGCATCAGCCTCTCTACACGGTACTAAGGCTCCAACCAATGACACGCCGATCCCTAGATCACGGCAATGACGATTTTGGGTGGGACAAGGTCTTGAACATCAATGAACATAAGCTTGGTACTCAGCCATTCGATTACCACGCCCACGCAAGTAAAGTAATGAAATAATTAAATTCATTTATATGATTCTATGTTGTATGGATATCCAGAAAATTATATTGCTGCCATATTCCAAGGTAGAAATACTCTATATAATTCAGTACTCCCAGTAGCGCCCACAGGAATTTTTCAAGGGGGAATCCAGGGTTGAAAATCCACCATTCTTGTATCATGCTCCTTTTGATTTTGTCGATTTTCGGGAACAAAAAACAGCAAAAAAATAATTATTGAATTAATAATTAGCATTAATTAATAAAATTAATTATTAATAAAAAATACTTAATTAAACTTTACGTACTATATAAGAATTATAATCAATCGGGAAAAAAATCAAGGGCTTTGGGGGGTGTCCGGACCCTTAGGAGCCCCCCCCCTTGTGTGTGTGCCATTGAGTACTCCCCAACCTTTTTACCGCTGTGGACCGGTCAATGTTTGATAATTTTACTGCGGCCCACTGGGGAGGGGGGTGTCGTTGGTTGTTTATATTTTAGATTGTTTTGATTTAATAATTTTAATTTAGTTGTATTTAAACATGCCTTCAGAATAAGACAGTCACACCAAAAAATGAATATACAGGGATTTAACAGAATATAAAGCGATTTTCATGAAAAGTCACGCAAACCTGAGAGAAATATACCACAGAAAAACAAAATGGAAATAATTTAATGCTCCTTTTGTGTGATCCGGTACTGTTTGATCCACGGATTGTTACCGGTTCGTGGTCCTGGGGTTGAGGACCCTTGATCTAGTTGGTAGGGAAAAATCTAAATTTTTTAAGAATACAAATTTTGAAGAAATATAGGTATTTTTCTTCTCCGACAGAAATACTAAAATAACTTTAATTAGGTGTGATATATGTATTACAATGCTAAATTATGCTATCCACTTTCCTGAATTTTTGCTACAAAACTATTACCCATACATCTGCAAATAATTTACATGTAAAAATAGCTGACCATTCTGGTCAGCCAATCACAGAAACTCCACTAGATGCCAATTCATATCTTAAGTTTTTACACCCAAATTTTTTCTCTCAAATCTAATTTCTTCCCTGCAACCGGATTGGCTAGGCTCGCGCGCGCTCCACCCATTCCCCCCTATCACATTTTTTTTTTCTATATATCACAAATGTTTTTTTTTTATCTAAGTCAAGATTTTTTCACTCATTTTTGAACTCTCGTTATTAAAGCAGTTTTTATCACACAAAAGTAATTTTTATAAACTACAATAATTATATTTTCTTAAACAAGTACTAATTTTCTAAAAAGGCCATTTTCAAAGCTTTATAAAGTCATCATAATCTCACGAAAGATTATAAAAATTCGAAAGAACTAAGGGCTCAACCAACTCAATTCCAAATTCCAAACTAGTTTTCATAACTGTTAGAACACAAATCATGCGTAGTAAAATAACATAAAAATTTTAATCTTTTTCATATATGCTGAATACACGAAGAATAGTTATACAAATGCAAAATTCTACGCATGGCAAATAAATTTTATTAAACAACGCGTCTGCAACTTAAAGGCAAAGAAAACCCCTTTATTTAGTTAAGTAATTTAACATTTCAACATATTCTTTGTTCCTTTCCCAAAGGTGCACATTGCAACATTATGTACGTTGAACATTTTGTTCTTAAAACAGATTCCGTGAGAAATTTCACTTCATGGGTGTAATATTTCATGCAAAGTGTCTGAAAATGTGCAAAAAATATTGCTTACTGTTCATGCATAATGATTTTTAACCAAATGTAATGATCCAAATATAGAGTTTGCAAAAGATTTTCTTAGTTTTGTTTCCGAATATTTCTTGATATAATGAGCTATGAATTATTGGATATTATCAGATTTCTCGTTTCGATATATATCACACTGCTTTTACATATCCTTTACATTTCTATTTCAACATTCAACTTGCCTTTGTTTCTTAAATGTTTCGTGAAAAATTGCCGTTAAATACAACTATTTAAATCTTCAATAGGAGGAAAAATTATCCATCTGCTATTAACTGCACTAAAATCTAATAAACTAAACTGAAAAAGATTTTTAGATTTTTAATAATTTAGATTTATCTCGAAAAGGTTTATATTACCAACTAGTTTTTTAAAAAATTTTCATTTAAAATTACTCACCCTGTCAAAGAAAGAAAGGGGATATAATCCCGAAAGATTTAACATGCTTTCTTCAGTTGTATTTAATATAGATTTGAAGCAGATAGTTATTAGTTTTGTATTTTACGTTCTTTTATTTTATGCAAAACTTATTTCAGAGTCTCTTTCAAAAATTTACTAAATCTTTTACAATAATGGCTAAAAAATATAACACTTGTTACTTAACCTGATTTTTATTAGAAATATATAATGACGGGAAAAAATTCCCAACAGCAAGACAAAGTTATTGTAGAGCAAGGAAATTTGGACAATGCAATTGTCTAATTAGCATGTTTAAGTGCTTAAATTTTCATGATCAAATGCTGCTCCTGAATGGCAATACTATAGGTTGAATTACCATACTGATGCACAAATTTCCAGTCTGTGTGTTTAAGATAACCACGAGAGTACTCCTGCTGTCGTAGGAAATTGCTCCCCATACCATGACTCCAGGTGTAAATTCAGTGTGTCTAGGACACAGATAGTTTGGTTGCAGGCGTCCTTCTGACCAACCCCATTAGCTGCGCAAACGGCAATAACTTGGAGTCAGTGGATTACACGCTACATTGCGCCTGTCTCGGAGCTGTCCTTGAAGTAACCGATTTCCATCAGTTCGTTGTGATACTTTAGTACCAACTATATACATTTTTATTTTTTATTTTTATCCCTGAATTTTTCGCTGCATCCACACAGACAACTTCCCCATTCTGTAATTCTCTCAACAACTTCAGGGCAACCAATTCAGTGCCAATTTACTGATCTCCCTTAACCAATCACAAGCCAGGTTTTTAACCTCTCAAGGATGAACTTTTTCAACTTCTCTCTCCAATCTGACTTCAACTCCAGGCCACGCCCTATAGCCACGCCCTCTCTCCACGTACCAACGACCAATCAGGTTGCTTGCTCTCCACCAAGGACTGCTACTTCCTCAGGAAACATTAACTCCTATGATATGGGATGGAGGGTCGCTTCGCGAACCGTATGCCCAGCGACAGCAGCTCGAATTTTTGCCTCATACACAGAACGATGCGCCACAGCCGTATGCCGAATACGGCGGTCTTCCCTCTTAGTAGTGCCACGTGGTCACCCGGAACTCGGTTTTCTTGAAGCACTACCATCCCTTGACCACTGCTCCCAATAATCATGCATACAGTGGTTACATTCCGGCCAATTCTTTTTGAAATATCGTGGAAAGAAAATCCACCTTCTATTAGCCCGAATACACGACGTTCGAACCCGGTGACCCGTTGGTGTTGCATGTAGTTAGGAGAGAGGGGGGGTACCAGCTCAGAAGTCATCCACGTCACTTGACGATGGTTCAAAATTACATGGTCCGTTGCCAAAATCCTTCGTGTAGGTGAACAGTGCGACGTTAATATATTCACTCACTCAAACTCGGTGAGCTGTTGATAATGGCTTCTTCGTCACGCATCGTCTTAACTTAACAGCACGCATTTAAAGCAGCCCTGATTTGCAAGTTCTGAGTGGTGCTACTAGCACCTCACTTAAACGCGAGATTTGAATTGATGACATATTTCAGATGTATAAACACGCCTACCAAATTTCATTCATCTAACACAAGTCTTTTTGGTGTTGGGATTTTTTTCCCGTCAGTGTAGGTACTTATCACTCTGGTTTTTGTCAATCATGGATATCAACTTATTTAATATTCAAATACGTCACCTATGTTATTTTCCCAGAAACAATACTCCTCTTGGGGGGAAATTAAGCTTTACAGGTAAAATTCACGTCTCAAAGTGAACTTAAGCCATGAGATATTCGCAGTCAAAGAAGATGTGACCAGGGGGTTGCCAGGTTGGGGACAAATTTAGTGAAAAATGCGATATCGCTAAAGAATTATTGAGAAGGTTCAAGAATCTCTCTCTCTCTCTCTCTCTCTATATATATATATATATATATGTATATAGGCCCTTCTAGAAATTACTACAGGCTATATAAAGAACCTTTGAAACAAAGGCCAGTTCTGTTCAGAAGAGAGTTGTTTTGATATCAGAATCTGTGCGTTGACTGCAATAAGAGAGAGTGAGACTATCTGTCCGATTTCCTGCTGGAGGAACTGTTATGGAGAGCGGTTTCTGGATCGTAGTAAAGCTTGTTTATAATTAGTGCGTTTCACACTATTGTAAATAATCTTATAATACTTATTTTGTGTGTATACGTCGATTTAGCTTCGTATAGTCGTATCTATTCGTATATTCTATCTTCGTATCTATTCGTTCTTATCTATCAATAAACTTGTTATTGTAGTCTGCTGCTCCTCCTCATTAAAATTTCAACAATATTCAGAAGCACGCGGGCAGAAACTTTCCATTCTGAAGGACACTTTCGTATGAAAAGGAGGCAAGCAACTAGTTTGGTATATTTAGTTTGAGGTTACAAAAATGTCGCAAAATCATCAAGATATTTTCAGAGTTTTTGATTCGATATTTTCGAATTTTTTAAAAAAATTCTAAAAAAATTTTAAAAATTGATAGATTGGCAAAACAAATAGTAATCAGTACTTTATAGACTTATTTAGCAAGATATATTTCATCCGAAAATACTTTTGAATACCTTGAAATAAATTTTTTTTGTAACACATACATTTTGTTTCCTTCTATAAGAAGGTTTAAGACCTTCAGTGTCACATCTACAAACCTCAAGCGTTGTCTGAGCTTTATTATATGAAATAAATTTCACCAAAATTGAAGTAATTTCACTAACAAAACACGAATTTATTCATTCATATGACCTAGTTTGAATTCTTAAAGAGTGTGGATTCCTTAAAGACACTATCATCAGCTACTTGAAAAATTTATCAGGATACTGAAGTAAATAGTATTTAGAGCGAAGGTTTTAGAGTCATGGAGACGAGACAGTTTCTCAACCAAATGCATTCAACTTCTACGACTTCAGTAAATACGATTGGCGACTGAGTAATGTCCTGCTCTGCAATAGTGGAACTTCTGTAGCTGATTAATAATAAATTAAAATAATTATAAATCTCTTTTTTCATTTTAAATGCTATTTTTAACGAAAAACAGTTTTGTATTGTGTCAAGATAAAATCTCTAAGCAGTTATCGTAACTTTCTAGCACATTTTTAGCTTCAGTAAGTTTCATAAATGATCAACTTCTGTCTATTAAATGCAAATTATCTAGCGTTTATAATCATGTTATACTTCAGTCTAAAATACGTCTCGATTGCTTAAAATCAGAGAATCTAACTTCGAATCGATTATTAACATCACAATTTGAAGAAACACGAGGGCTGTTAGCGATGGACCTCGTAATTTTGAACCATGGTCAAATGACGAAGATAGCACCGAAATTGGTCCCCCTACTGCTGATTTCGTAAGGGTGTTATTATTAATTTTCATTCCATCAGTAAGTACCCTGTCTTTGATCACCAACTTAGAAAACTAGAGCACGGTTGCTATTTATTATTATTTAAATTTTAAATAATTGAACATAAATCCGTACACAAAATTGATTTTACGAATTCCTGTGGTTTTAATTTTGAAGAATACAATCTCGACCTTGAAATTTCAAAAACACTATTATACCGTATGCTTCTTAAAAATGCCTTGGCTAACCCCTGCAAAAGGCCCGTCTTCCACAAGTCTCAAACAACAAAGGACAGGAATAAAGTTCCTTAACGATTGCCTTGAATAGGGATTCCCTTTCGTTCCAGTCGTCTAACGTATGCATTTAGACCCGAAGGTGTCCGGTTCAAATCACCCTGCTCCACAACTATCTCAAAGTCACCATGGTTTACTCCATCAACCACCTTCCACTTCAATCGTGACCCCCAAACTGAACACTAGATGGCAGCATAGCCTACTGAGTGATTATACATTCATTCAATGGAAAGACTAACTAGATATTCTCAATAAATCATAGCTAGTGATTCATGCATCAACCCGATCCTCCATGTCAACAACAAAGTCAAAGAGCCCATAAGACTGTCCACAAAGTCAACGAGAAAAACGATCCAACGACACTCAAATCTACTGGAGATGCATATCAGTTGCAATAATGGCTGGAAAAACAACCTTCTCTAAGTATCGCTCAAAAATTCAATCAACAGCAAAAACAACTTTCTTTTTTAGGAAGGGGGTATGTAGCAGATCCTTCTTCCACAAGTCGCAAACAACGGACAGGAATAAAAGCTCTTAACGTTGGCCCGTATAGGAATTCCTTTTCGTCCCAGTCGTTTAACGCAGTGCTCCGCAACCTTTTTATCGCTGCGGACCGGTCAACGTTTGATAATTTTACCGCGGCCCGCTGGAGGTGGAACACGTTGATTGTTTGTATTTCAGATTGTTTTGGTTTAACAATTTTAATTTAGTTACATTTAAATATGCTTTCAGAATAATATATTGTTACACCAAAAATGAATAAAAGTGATTTAAGAGGACTTGGTACCCCCAAAATCACAGACCTATCGTTTTTTTATTTATTTTCATTTAATCTTATTCTTTGCATTATTATCTTTCGATTGATATATCACTTGTGCATGTCGGAAACTTAGAAGTTGAATAAAACTTCATTTGAAAACAAATTGGGCAATTCAGCCACGCCCCCTTTTTAGGGAAAAAAAAGCTAAAAAAAAGAATTTTGATAAAAAAAATCTAATTTATAAAGAGAAATAATAACATTAAAAAAAGAATGTGTAATATATAAAGCAGAATATTTCCGAGGCAATACATACAATCATTTTTTTCTTTGTGAACTGTGTGCATGTAAAATGTTTTAATTAAGGCATTTTATATTAAAAATTTTATAATTTCAGTTCTTATTCCTGATATATTTTTCATACAAATGTTATACTTTAATATTATAAGAAGAAAAACAGCTAAAATTTCTGTCGTGACAGAAAAAAATTTTTTTTAACGTTTTTCTTGAATTTTCTTGTGCAATTAGTACTCTCTAAAAGTTGATCATTTATAAAAATGTGAGGGTTGAAAAAATATGAAAATGCAATTATTTTAAAGAAAAATGTATAACTAATATCTTAAAATGGTATTTTAAGTTTAATTAAGCTTATAATAATTATTTTTCAGAATTATAAACTTTAAAGTGATTTTTCTCAGTTTGTGTTTTTCGAAACCTTAGTGCATTCAAAATGCTACTCCTTTGACAATTATTTACCAATCACTTCCATTCTTTTCCTGCGTGTTAAAAATAAAGCATGTAATAAAATTAGGGATACATTTTGCTATAAACTGAATATTTTTTTTAAAAAAAATAAAATGTAAGACATGTTGGCTTTTTCGTTGATTTTTAGCCTGTATATCAACATTTTTTTTTTTCAAAAACGAATACAGTTATTCTAAAATCGATCCCTAAAGTTGTTTAGAATATCCATAAGAATATTATAAAAAAATTTCAGGTCAAAAAATTAATTTTTACAAAAGGAGTAGAATTTTAAAATTTTCCCAATTTTCTTCAAAAAATTTAAATTTTTAAAATTGTGTGAATAATATATGAAAATTTTCATCTGATATCATTTTCTTGAATAGAAACATTGTATAAAATGCTAAAATATAATTTTTAAATACGTAAATAAAGAAATTTGCTCAAAGGGTACCGAGTCATCTTAACGTGGAATATAAAGTGATTTCCGTGGAAAGTTGCGCAAATCCTAGTTTAATGTTCTTTAGGCGGCCCGGCACCATTTGATCCACGGATCGGTACCGATCCGCGGACCGGGGGTTGTGGATCACTGGTTTAACGTATGCACTTTGGACCGGAAAGTGTCCAGTTCAAATCATCCTGCTCCACAACCACCCTAAGGTCACCAGAGTCAACAACTACCTTCCGCTTTACCCCCTTTCTTTAATGGGCTACTTAATCATTTCTAAGATTCATAAATCCGAATCCATTAAGGTTCAGATTACAAATTTTTTTGTTAAAACATTACATCGTCCTTATATTTTATGGGGAAAAAAATTTAATTGTCCCAAATTAAGATTGGAAGCAAAACTCAGGAATCAGGATATATAAAGCTTTTTTAACATTGAAAAACTATTGTTAACTTTTTGACACTTAAAAAAAATCTTACATTGTTCATTTAGAAAATATGTGTTAAGAGTTTTAAAGTAGGCTCAAAACTGTTCTAATTGATAAATTAGTTAGTTTTTGTCCTTTTTAAACATTAATATTTTGATGCATGTTGAATTTAGTATCGTATTAAGCAGAGATTGTGATATTGTAAAGGAATTTTAAAGCTCCATACAACATTATAAAATTGTCAACGTTTTTTAACTAAAAAGGTAAATTAAAGTTTTTTATTAAAAAAAAAACTTTCTTTGTGTTTAAGTAGTAATGACTAAAAAAGGGGTGAGTAAAAGGTACTCATAAATGTATCTCCCCTTTATTTATTAAAACTTGAACAAGATTCTGCATCAAGGAAAAAAATAAAACAATTTATTTAAAAGTTGTTCATATTCATTAATTTTCTCTTGTTCATTATAACGAAACATTTAATGTAATGTGATTGGACTTTTTTGTGTTTCCTTATATGTAAAGTAAAATTATACACGTAAATCTTCACTCAAAAATTGTATGTAGCTCCCTGATTGAAAATGCATTAAAATAACTTTTTCCATCTTTTTTTTTTTTGATAAAATAGTCAGATTTGGTACTTCGTATTATACCGTCGACCAATTTCACCAAATCAATAGACACACGCATCGTATGTGCGAACAAAATTGTATTTGTACATGCGTGGAAATAGTTTGACACTATTGGCCGCATATCGCGACTTTTGGTGACGTCTTCTCATTTAACGAATCGGTCAAAGGTATATTACGTAAATGCCTCAGATTCTTTTCTTTTTCCTTTTTTTTTTGAAGAGAGAGAGAATTCATAAATATATTTTTATTCAGGTAATTCTAAGGAACAAAAACTGAGAAATTACTTAAAAGCTGAAACTCTCTTTTAATAAGAAGAGTTATATTTTATGACTGATTCATAATTTAAAAAAAAAACAAGCAATATAAATTTGTTTTTCTTAAAGTCAATTCCTACTTCGTTAGAAAACGTACAGGTGCCATCTGTTGAAGCTAGTCGTAACTTCGAAAAAAATTACTCAGAATAAACTTAAAATTAAAAAATAAAATTTAATTCATATGAATTAATATTTGAAAAAACTGTATTAACATCAAGTGTCATCCATTACAAGTTTTAAAAAATGTATTTGAACTTGAATGAATGAATAGAAAGTATTTTATTAATTGAAAATTTGAATAAGATGAAATTCGCTAAATCCCGAAAAAAGTTCGTTATATAGAAAATCTACTTCTCTATACGGAGGTTATTTTACGAAGAAAATCGTGAAATGTTCTTGGTTCCAGGAAAAAGTTCGCTATATAGAAAAATTCACAAAATAGAGGTTCGTAATAGGGAGGTTGGACTGTATATATATATATATATATATATATATATATATATATATATATATATATATATAGGGAGAAAGTGAACTAAAATAGTAGAGAGGAAATGAAAAAGGAAGAAAGAATTGAGAAAAAGAAAGTATCTGGTTACACATTCATATGATAAAGACTTGACCTTTAAGGAAGTAAGTATTTGACTTGCAGTTTTCAGAACACGCGATAGTAACATTAGTTAGTTGCATTGTCATAAACTAAGAAAAATTGTATTATGAATAAAGTTATCAGCAATTTCTTGAAAAGAAAATACATCTACTGGTTTGAAATTTTTTGTTTTATAATATTTTGATGAATCTGGATATCATTACAACGGTGGAAGTTATTATAGTTTCAGACACAAAACAGACTAAAATTTTATTTAAAAAAATATATTTAAGAATATCTTGAAGAAATATCGATGTTTTGGAATTCAAATTTAAAAAAAAAAATCTTTCAAAAAATCTCTCTGTAACTTTTTGTTTTTTCAATTTAGAGAAGTTTATTTGACATATTTTTAAATAACAATTAATGTGTTTTATAATTATTTCGATTTATCGAACCCTAAGAAAAGAAAAATCACTTTTTCTTACTTATTTTCCATTTTTAAAAATAATCAATTAAAAATGTCCCCCTATCATTAAAAGCAAGTATTTAATATTTGGAGACTAATATATTGTAGACTAATCGATTTTTTAAAATTAATAATGGTTAGTGAAATGCAATCCTCGGAATAATATTTACTATTATTGTTAGGGGATTTTCGCTCACTAGCTAGAGTTTAGAATGCTTTGATTGGCCAGATTACATCATTAGAGAGGAAGCAATAAAAATGAATTTATTTAGTATTACAACATTATTATTAAAATTACAAACTATATTTTTCTCTTTAATAAATTCGATGCTGACCTATTTAAGATATTTGGAGTCCCGATTTCCGTTAGGTCTCAAGTCTTCCCTTTACCCTCAAAATTTAAGTTCTAGGTTGAGATCCAGGCCTGCGAATTAGTCTAAGGACCAGCTGCACGTCGGCCGGCCCCTTACCTGTACATAAAAAGCATCTCACTGGAAATATATTCTAAAAGTGTGACCCACAATGCTGGTTTATCCACTGGGCGCTTGGGTTGGGCCCCCAGCGGCCCAGAGCATGGAAAGGCCTTGATAAGCTGGATTTAACCAGATTATCTGATTATATATATATAAATGTCGATCCGATAGTGCTAAGGGAACCTGCAGATCTTCTGTACCCAGGGCCCGAAATGAGCTTAAATCGGCACTGGTCGCTCTCCACTAGAATGTTCCTTCAGGATCCCGGGAAAAACTGCCAGCAAAGTAATTTCTTTTTTTTTACTAATAATATATTAAATAGATAATTTTCATACAAACCAAAGATCGACTGTCATCATTAATGCTCACTGGATCCTATTCGATATCCTTTGTGCTTAAGTGATTGATTTGTGACGTATCTTTACGCGACCTTTTCACTAATCATCTTGGGGAAACTTTGGGCTAGCATTCACGTTTAATTCACAGCCATCCTTCTCAAGAAGAAACCTTGATATGTAGATTAGTTCGACTATATAGAGTTAGAGTTTTGTAAGTGTAAGACGGAGGTATATATATATATATATATATATATATATATATAAGAAGCTGTTGCAGTCGCCACGAAGGTGAGATAGAATAAAGTTGATTTTTGAAGCTTAAGTTTAAGAGCGGTGTTTGTGCCACTGTATTAAATTAGTGGATTCGGGATTTGTAGTCAACGATAGATTAGGTTAAGTTAAATTGATTACTTGCGCTTGTTCGCTTAAGGTTTATTTCTTTCTCCCTATCACTCCTAGGGTATTCACTTGAAGGTTAAACTGTTGCTGATTAGTGTGCTAGAGTAAAATAAATATTGGTTGCAATAGAAGTTTCTGACTCTGCTTTTACTTCTCCCACAATCTTAGGTAAGCAAGACGGTGAAGGGGCAACTTCAGGGGTTAGTCACTCACAGATTGATTCCAATAATTTCTATGTATAGAGCTTCTATTATTTATTTGTGGCCTAGTGTTCAAGGTCACGGACTTGTGGGTGGCATGTGATTATTTTGAACCTAGTGCCCCTAAAGACCCACCGTGTAGAGGTAGCCGCTGCACGTTAAATCTGCCGAAGCTCAAACGCCCTCCCATTGGTGTGGTGTGGCAGCTAGGAGAGGGCGGCAGCTCAAGTATCCTCTTCATTTGACCATTGTTCAAAATTACGAGGTCCTTCAGCAATAGCCCTTGTATTGCTTTAAGTGCGACGTTAAAAATACTCACTCACTTATTATGTGTGCTAGTTTTTTCGTAAGATGAAAGCCTGCAATCTCTCTGTTAAATCTCTAACTGTTTAACAGTAACAGAAGGGAATACTTTTACCTTTAAATATGAATAAAAAGTTCAATGCGATTTGCAAAAAGATATGTTAGATGTAGCTAGTGACATGCAATTTATTGTGCTATAAAAATAAATGAACCTGTAAATAAAATCCATTTTTTTTAAAAAAAAATATGATTTTTAATAGAGTTATTCAATATGTGTTCTAATAGTCAAGACTTCATCCTTGAGGTATAGACTTAAGGAAAAAGTGTGAAGCTAGATTATCCTGGTAATTTTGGAGAAAATTTATGCAGTTCTATTTCTTATATTGTTTGTTATGTGTCTTAATCCGTAAATATTTATCAGGTTAATATTTGGAAATACATTTCTTTCAATGTTTTTACTCTATTTTCAGGACTGCATTCAATTACCATTACGAGTACATTATGAAATTACGTTTTTATTTTAACATTTATTCTTAAAAATACTCTTGCGAGTCAAAACATTATGAACCTCACCCCCCTCCCATTTTTCAATGAACTCGTCTGAGTGACGTGGAGGGCACGTAATTAAGAGGGGGTGGTATTTAACTGTTGTTGTAGAAGGAATCATTCTTGTATTTAATTTTACGAAAGATGGGAAAGGCTGCTACTCTAAGCGAATTTGATAGAGGGCGGATTGCAAAGGCCTGAAGACTTAGAAGGAGTTACCTCAAAATCTGCATGGCTAGCGGTTTATTAGCGATCTCTAGCTGTTAGTATTTATGCAAAGTATGTCAATGACTTTGCAGCATACACACCAAGCTGTTGGACGTCCACGTGTCAGCAAAGAAAAAAGGACGTCGGAGACTTGGTAAAACAAAATCGGTGCCAGGCAGTAACTTCGTTGGCATCCCAATACAATGGAGGTCCTAGTGCAGGTATTTCGTAACACACAGTTAAGTGGATACTGTTTTGATATAGCACTGCGCAGCAGATGTGCCAATATTGACCAACCATAATTGTCAACATACGCTAATAGAGGGCCCGGGAACATAGTGACTGGACCATAAATAAGTGAAAAAGTTCCCTGGTATGCTTGAAACTCGATTTCTTATTCATTTCGTGGGGAATTATTCAAGGGGAACAGTTGCTCCTCCCAGGTCAGCAGGTCATGCACAGACTGGTGGCGGCGGTATTATGCTTTGAAAAATGTTTTCATGGGCTGTTTTGGGATCCTTAGTTGTGGTAGAGCTAGTGGCGTAACTTACATCCCCCACGTTGAGTGGGCTGGATTCTAGAGGGCCCAAAGCCTGACTGACGCCAAGTACGCAATCCTACGTAAGATCTGGCTAGGGACCTCTAATATTCTCCGTTACGCCGCTGGGTTGAACAGACCATTAAAACTGTGGACTATCTGAACATAGCTGCTGATCAGTCACACCCCTACATATAGCGTCTGTTTTCTGAACTGGAAATGTAATCTTCCACAATGACAACACTCCGTGCCACAAGGGTCGAATTGTGTTCGAGTGGTTAGAGGAGAATAATAATGAATTTTTTTCAATTAATTCTCTGGTTTCTTAACTTGCTGGATCTTTATCCGATGGAGCACATTTAGGCTTTTATGGGAAGGTACACAGCTCAGATATCAAACACCTCCATGTGGGAATATTTCGACTGAACGTGACCGCTGCTTTAACATTTAGTACAATCTGTCTCTGGTTATCTACCAAGAACTTATGACACTCATTCCAAAGCAAGTTGTAGCTGTTTTACTTGCCAAAGTTGGTGTAACGCGTTATTGAGTAGGGGTTCATATTTTTTTGTCTCTTCAGTGTATATTAAGATTTCTAAAAAATATTAGGAAATGATTTGAAGACTCTCTTCTTTTTGAAAGAAGTAATCTTGCGCCTTTCTGTGACACGAAAAGAAATTAAAGAATTTTGCTAAGTTAAAAGAATGGTACTGATTTAAAGAACGGTCTATTCTTTTTCAGCCTAGATACAGTTCGCAATTAAATGTACAGGGTGAGTACAAATGATGGACCCGATTTTAAGAAAATCATATTATCGAAACTACTGCTCGTATAACAATAAGTGATACATAAATGTAAAGAGAAATATACCAAGTTACAAATGTTTGATGTGGGACCCACTTATTACATGGTGTACATCCAATCTGTAATCCAGTTCGTACCATACATTTTGTAGCGTCGCTCTAACAATGGTTAAAAATGCTGCACATTTGTCCTCTGTTATTTGTTGTGTCGATTACAAACGATACGGCTTGAAATTTAATTTTTTTTCTTAAAATTTTCCGTACTGTTTTCTGGAGTATTCCAAGTTCACAGGTGGCAATTCTCGTAGACTTCCGTGGAATTAGAACAAAACTCTGTCTCCCCCCTCCCCATTGATTCTTCCGAGACGCTTAATGGCGGCTGTTTTTCTTTTTACACTGTTTTCTCAAATTAATGATACCCTCGCAGATGTCGCTCTTGTCGGATGGTATTATTTTTTCCCGTAGCGATTTTTAAAAGCACGCTGCACCGAAATAACTGATTAAAACCGTGCAAACTCTAATGCGCAAAAACTCTTTTCTTTCATTGTCGCCTTGTTTGGATTTTTACCACAGCGATTTTGAATATGCTGTTGATCATTAGTGTAGGGGGGGTCTTGGTATATTTCTCTTTAAATTCATGTATCACTTATTGTAAAAATGCAGTAGTTTCGAAATTATGATTTTTTTAAAATCGGGTCTGTCATTTGTTCTCACCCCATATATACACTTTGAATGACTATAACACTATCAACTATTATGATGCAGAAAAATTTCAAGAATAAAAATAATGTAAACAAATGTAAGAAACAGCTATTTTATGAAAGTGTTCAAATTATTGACCGTTGTGTTCCAGGCACAGTTGATAACGCTGACTGATGGAATCCAAAACTTTCCAAACAATTTCGATTGTTATTTGGTCACCATTCACAAAATTCAATTATCCGATCATAATCATCTTCATTGAGAGCGTAGACTAATCTAGGAGTAAAACTTTTCCCTTAGATACGCTTCAGAATGCGATGGATGCTCGAACTTGGAACTATTGTCTCACGAGCCGCTTGCCGAACAGATTTTCTACGCGATTGATTAAACCTTTCAATGACTTATCCTTCTCTTATGGGGCTGGAGAACGACCGTGGTCTTCCCGAATGGTTCGTTCGGGCGTTCATAAAAGTTACTTCTTCCTCAAACTTACTTCGCAAACGAGTAATTGTGAGTCTAATTAGTGTATCTCGTTGAAACTCCTTTCTAAACTGTCTTTACACTTCACTTTCCTCAGTCTTCCAGTAGCACATGAGAATGAATTTTCTTTGTTTAAAGTTTAATCTGACTTCATCCGTTTTTTTAAGACGTCACACTTAAAAAAATGACAAAAACTGTGGTCGTCATAAACAGTATACATTTTGTTGAGACTCCCTGTAAACAACAGTGATTTTTTTTCTTTTTCAGTCAAAATCTTGCCTATTTTTCTAATAACAAATACTAATTTAATAAGTTTATTAGTGTTTCTGAGAAACGGAAATTAGCAATTTCCTAAGATTAAAAAAATGTGTCTTATACAACACTTTTATAAGGAATAATATTTAAAGTAGGTAACATTTTAGCAAAATTAAAAATTAGATCAAAGTAAAAAATTCCACTCAAGTGCTTAGAATTTATTTTATAACATTATTGGAATAAAATCAGTTAAAAAGGTATAAGTAGCTTCTTAATTTCTATGACATTACTTGCATACAAATAAATCTTCTATTATTCGAAACTAAAAAGTGTTTTCTCAAATTTAAAAACTAAATTTACCAGAGTACGTGTTATGATATTTGGATTTGTTATTATGTTAATTGTTATTATTTGGTTGAATCAAAATGGGAGATATTCGACAAAAAAATCAAAACATTTGACCTACAACCAAGTAATACAGTGTTGACAGTGAAATATGTGCTGGATCTCAAATAGTTTATGGGTGTAAAGTGGCCTTCCGTGTAGGAGAATTTGCTTTTGTGGACTCTAAAATAGATATTTTTGTCTACTTAATTATATTAAAACAGTGCTTCTCAAATTTTCAATGTTTGAGACCCAATTTTCAATCTTAATTTTCATCGCGCTCACATTCACACAATAACAATATATTGAATGCAACAATAATGCACTTTGACGTTAAAGCTATCATACGATTTTAATCATTAACCGTACAAATTATTAAGATAAGTATTGCAATTTGTATATGAAAAGCCTATGTGAATTCCTAGTAATTATTAAACTTGTTCTTCACTTAGTATTGTGAGATTAATTATCAAATACATTAATAATTAATCTCAATACTGATACATTTATAGCTACCACATTACTTACATTTATAAATATATTATATCAGTAGAAATGTATATTTTATATTTATTATGTCCGAATGTATATTTTATATTTATTATGTCCGAATGTATATTTTTTATTGTTTCCTTTCAGTAAATTTGTAATTTTTTAAATCCTTTATTTTTGCCTTTTCGATATGCTCGCCCCCCCTTTGTAAGGTTATCCCGCCCCTCTAGAGGGACACGCCCCACAGTTTGAGAAACGCTGTACTAAAAGAAAATATTAGTAAAAGCATGATGAAAATATATTTTAAATTGTTTTTCAACAAGACAACTATCTAAAGCATATGGCTGAAATTATAAGGTTTTGGCCTTTCTATCACACTCCGAAACTCCTCACGCTGGCGTGCAGTGGAAGTTTCAAAAGGAAAATCCAATCTCAGGTGTCGTCCTTGTCAGTTGACCAAGGTTCCAAATTATGAAGTCTGTCGCCAATAGTCCCCGTGTAGCTTTAGAGGGTTATGTTAATAATGAAATCGCACTCCAAAGGAACTATATTCACCATCCTAATCACACAATTTGAATCCAGCCGAATATTTCTGAGGGTGACATTGTGATACACTCAATGCCGCCCTTAGAAATATTCGACTTAGAATTCTGCAAGCCCCGTGTGATACTTTGTGATAAAGTATCACACGGGGCTTACAGAATTAAGTATGAAACACATTACATAAGGAAAAATTAATGTTAATTAAAGAGATTATTTATTAATTTAAACTGTTCCCGTGATAAATAGTAACCACTATAATTCTCGTAAGTATATTTCGCTAATAGATAAAGAGCAAAGAGAGATAGAGACGAAGAAAGAAAAGAATATATTGCGCAAAACTGTTTTTTATATTCATTTTGAAAGCTTGAAACTTACAGAAGATAAAAGGGGAAGGGGAAGATGCTATATGCTTTTAAAAGAGAACGACAACATGAAAAAAAAGTCTGGAGATTCATTTCCAATTTCTAACTCGTTTACTATTGAAAAGTGAATTTTTAATGAAACCTATTTGTAGTACACACACACACACAGATTTGATTAATAAAGAATATTCTTTTCCATGCATTTAATTCTTAAAACTCATAAACGAAAAAGTTTGTGCAAAGCATTTTAGAGTATTATATATATATATATATATATATATATATATATATATATATATATATATATATATATATATATATATATATATAGGTGGTTAAAATCAAAGTGTATGTGTTTGAAAGACTGTAGAAGAAAACTGTAATATACTATAGTCAATGAGCAATACTTTATCCCAATACGTTGATATTAATTTCCAAGATGAACATTTAAAAGGTTAAAAAAAAATCAAAAATAATTTTCAGAAAAATGCTTGATTGAAAATAAAACATCTATAGAATTTCAGTGTATTTTTTTAACGAAATAAAATATTTTTTCAAGTCAGAAATTTAGAGCATTTTTCCCCAAATGAACCTTGTGTGCATTTTTATTTCATATATCATTCAGGAAAATGTTTTTCTTATACGTCAAAGTTGTATGCTTGCAGTTTCCTGTCTTAGGGCAAAAAAAAAAAAAAGGATATCCTTTGCATGCTCTTTAGGTAATCACTAGTGGTCAAGATAACGACTCATAGCTTATGAACTGACCAGAGAGATAAAAAGAATGAGCTAGAGTGAGGGAGAGATATTTAAACTAAAAAAAAAACTTTTTTTCAGTAAGAAATAGGAATCAGTTACAAGACAAGTATTAGATAAAAAGCAAAATACAACGAAAACGTTAAATAGCAGCATGTATTGATAGAACTACACTGAAATTTGGAAATACAAAGAAAACCGGACTTTTAATCTTTTAGGAAACAATTAGGAAAAGTTCATTTGAGTCGTTTTGTGCTTGTGCTGGGCATTTAACTTTCTCTTAAATATTTAGCATTTCTATTTATTAATTGAGATTAACCATGATTAAAAAAAAATCCTTTTTTTATTTCTTGCATGGAAAAAATGCTGGTTGCACTTTTCTTTGATTTTTTTTAATTACTTAACCAACAAATTACTACTCTGGTCATTAATATTTTAAAAATATTTAATACTTAATTTCTGCCCCTTACAAAATAAATGTAATAAATATAGCTATCACGTCTAAATTTTAAAAAAAATCAATGTGTATTTTTAGATTTATGAAATCTTTTAAACAACTGTAGAGAACAAGTTGCGACTGCCATATAATAATAAAATGTAAAGCAAGCAAAAGTATAGCGTTTTAACCCGTTCCAGGTTCATTTTATTTCGGGGTTATGGATAAAAAAATGTCAAAATTTTCTATGTTTACCTAGAAAATTACGCAAAAGCATTTGAGACCAAAAAACCCATTTATGAAATAATTCGGAAAAGATCGATTGTGCCGTGTAAAGTTTCACAGTGCTCGAGCTCAGCTCGAGAAAATCCAGGAAGGGGCTAATGCTTGCAATATTTTTTATCTAAAATATATATATTATTCCTTGCCTAAGATTATTTTACTGTATATTATTCGTCATTGTAAGAACGTATTCCAGTTATTATTATTCAAGGATACGAATATGAATCGCAATTCTTATACGAATATATTATTGTATACGCATTGTTTTTTTTTTATTTAAGAATAGTTATTTCTTCTGACATTCTTTTTGTAAGAATAAACATAGTTGCCAAATGACTTGTCACCTACCTTTTATTTTTACATTTATTCTTCCTTAAATTGTAACTATGGAAAATATTTATTAATATCTTAGAAAAATATCTGGTCAATGTAATCGACTTTATTATTTAAAGTTAAAATTGTTTTTAGTTTTACAATACCATCAACAAAAGCTTAAAAAAACATTCAAAGGAAGTTATCAAAAATTTCACCTTTTTTTCAACGGTCAACAATTCAGACTTATTTGGATTGTAACGATACGAATTTTTAATATTATTATTTCTTTTACTGTGTATAATAGAGAGTTCATTGCATTCGACTTTATTTTTACATGTTCGATACATTACATGAAACACTGTTGAGCCACGTAAAATAAATAATATATTTGTATAGTAAAAAGAAATTACGTTCCATGTTCTTTTAAGCGCTTTAATAGAAAATTAAGAACGTGTTTTAAAAATTGCATACATGTATCAAGAATTTTAATTTTATAGTTTCAGTAAATAATTAAAATAAAATGAACGCATACATATTGCCTTTATAGATAAGACAATAAATTAATTGTATTTGGAATAATATGAAATTATTAACGCACCTACTTTAATATGATGCCTTTGTTAATATAGAGTAAAAATAGCTTTTTTTCTTTAAAAGAAACCTATCATACCTTCTGTGAAAAAGTCCAATGAAGGTTCTCACTCTGTAATAACGTTTTGAGAATTTGAACTGTCTTCAGAAACATATTGTGTGGTCTTAATCTATTTTTAATCAAATAAACGCTTCTAAATTTATATAATTGTTTTGATTTATAACTTTTCTAGTTTTCCGTATGTTAAAAAAGCGTGCATACTATCCTTAAACATTCCGGTCACAACTGCAACAGCTGAAAGAAGTTTATCACTAAGCTGAAAATTATTAAAAATTGTCTTAGATATTCACATAGGACAAGATACATATATCGGTTATCGGATTTTTCGCAATACTATCAATAGAAACAGATAAACTTGAAAAACTTAAATAATCTTCTGCTATGGACATTATTATAAATGTATTTACCAGAAAAAAAAAGCGAGAAAAGTACCTATTAAGGTATCCGACTATGTTCGGAACTGTGATTTTGCAAAACATATAAATGGATAATATTTATGATATTTAGTGTCACTTAGATTAGAAAACGTATATAAAATTATTTTAAGAATATTATTAAAGTAAAAAATTATTTAAATACAATATTTTGATAAAAAAAGAACATAGAATAACCAATTTTCAAAGCATTCTCCTTTTATGAAAAATTCTTCTATTATAAAAAAATGTTTTGCCTGTATATAGCTAAGACCCCTGTACAGAGGATGAACCAGAATCTTTGAAACATATAAATTAGAAATGGATTTATCCATATTTTATAACAACAGAGGGGAGAAATTTTAAGAAAAAAACGCCGTTAATTATTTCAATTGGTGATAACTCGAAAAATAATGTGAATTTTTCAAAAATCTTAGTTGAGACTCTCTGGAGAAGTATACTTTATCTAAGCAAAATATCATTATTATAGAAGCATTTTTATAAAAGGAAAGCGTTTTGAAAAAAGATTATCTAAGTTAATTTTTTGCCAAAATATTGTATTTAAACCAATTTCTTTTGTCATAATGTCCTTAAAACAATTTTATACATGTATTCTAATCTAACTTTTACTAAACATCATGAAAATTATCCATTTATGCGCTTGTGATGTTCCTCCCTTTGGAAGTACATCTCTCGAAGTATCAGCGTGAGCTAGAGGTGTAGGATTAGCGAAAGAACTAGGATCAAACATTACTTAATATGACTTTATTAAGGTATTCAACTTAAACCTTTAACAAATTCAATTATAATAATTAATATGAGAGAATCTACGATTACGAAATACGCAACACACAATAAGACTTAATATAATTCAGACCACTATCTGTAAGTGAACCGCCTAATCTCCGATTCTAATATTAAATAATCAATCCTACCTTATTACAGCTTGGAGTAATGATTAGTCTTGTCTTTGTATGCAATAGTATGCAACTTGGCGGGTTCCTTCTAATCGAGCACTAATAATATGTATCCACGTCACGCAAAACTCATTCAAACTTGAAACACGAACTGTAATAACCATCAACTGCCACAAACCAACATCAATTGTCTAACATTCCTTTACATTGCCATCTCACTTACTCTAAGATCCGATATTTAAAAGTCCGTTCATTTGCATCTTTTGTTCACATTTCATTTCTTGGATTTGGTTGGAAAAGAGTTGCCATTAATTCTGGCCCAAAGAACCCAAAGGACTTGTTAAAGAAAAGACGCGTGAGACGTCACACGCTTTTTTAAAATCACGCTTCCGAACGTAGTCGGATACCTTAAATAAATAGGTAAATTCTTCAAAAAAAATTTTTTTTAACTATGTATATATATACTTATTATGAAACTTTCAAATAAGTTTCATTTATGTCATCATATTTATTTTCCAAAAAAGGTTCACGAGGGTATTACAGGGCCCACTCAGGACTAGCAACGCCAGTGATCTAAGTCCACGCATTAATACTTTGAATGTATTGAATATTATTCTTATAGCACTCGCCTCTCTTGATTTAAAAAAGGACAGGAATTGAATTTCTAAAACAGAAATGTATTTATTATTTACTACTTTGTAGGCCTCACTTCCTTGTCCATTTCTTCAAACACCATTTTTAGCAAATTTCTACTCATAAAAGCAGAATTTTTTTTTTGGTACTTATAACGCCACTGCAACCCTTGAAAACCCCCTTGGAAGTGAATTTCCGCAAATTCCGTTCTTAACGAGTCTACTTAACGGAAGAAATATGTGTTCCAAATTTAAAGTTAGTGAGTCTAATAGTTGAAAAATAGGAATTGTGTCTATAATAGCCCCTCCCCCCAACTCTTCTTGGGAGTCGATTTCCGTAAAACCCGTTCTTATTGAATCTCTATCGAACAGAAGAAACATGTTTGTCAAATTTTCCATTTGCAAATTTAATACCGTAAAATCCAGCGAATAACGCGTACTTTTAACACAAAAAATGGGATCGAAATTTAGAAGTACGCGTTATACGCCGGGTATAAAAATGTTAGTTTTAAAAACGAAAGAAAGAGATGAGCGTAAGAATAATTATACTTCTATATAGATAGCAATACTGTTTATTTCAATGAAATTATATATCCAATGAAGTTAAAGGATTCTGATTCTAAAAGTATACTATTTTTTTTTTTCAAAATCCTGGAATTATATTTCAAATAAACAATTTAAAAACACAAGCATTGTACACGCTCATTTCTTGTTTTTTTTAGTAAAAAAGGGGGTGCGCGTTATACGGTGAATATACCTGAAAATTATACGTCGGATTTTACTGTAATAGAAAACCGGGAATTTTCTTACATGTAACGTCTCCGCAACCCCCTACCTTGAGAGTCGATTTCAAACTTGCAAGTCTAAAAGCTCAAAAATGGGAATTTTTGTATTTAACCTCCCCCCCGCAACCCCCCTTGGTAGTCAATTTTCGAAAAACACGTTCGTAGCAGATTACTATTTATTAAAAGGAATATCTCTGCCAAATTTCAAGACTGTAGATCTAATAGTTCTAGAGATCTCTTGTAATGAGTGTGAGTCGTTTTTCTTTTATATATATATATACACACACACTGCTGGACAATTGCTAAGGACGGATAACACTATCATCCATAGCAACCACAAAATGAAAGGAAGCAAAATGTGGAAAATTAGAATAAGTGCGGGATATTAGTAAGAAGTATGAGTATGCAAATTTTTTTCCACGTCTGTTCATCACGTGATAGCGTTCATAAGAGCTTTAAAGGTTTTGACGCGTGTGGACAGTTGTTGTTTCAAGTCAAAGTTTTACAGGAAAGATTGAATAGACGAACTTAAAATTTTTGGCATGTCTTCCCGACATCACATAGATGATTTTATGAGTGGCCGAATTATTGGAAAGATCGAAGAAGGGCGAAAAATAACAGATGTTGCCAGGGAGTTTGACATCGCTCACAGCGTTGTTTCACGGCTGTGGAAGTCATTTAAAACTACTGGAATGTGTAGTAGACGGCACGGGGGAGGTCGTGTTAGAAGTACGACGCCTGCAGAAGACAGATATATCGTCCGATCAGCAAAAAGGAACAGGTCAGCAGGTGGCAAATCAGTTTCTTGCTGCCTCAGGAAAGCAGATCTCCCGAAAAACTGTTGCCAGACGTTTGAGGGGAGGAGGACTATACGCACGAATACCTGTTGTGTGTGTCCCATTGACCAGACAGCACCGTACTGCCCGTTTGCAATGGTGTCGTGAGCATCACAATTGGACTGAACAGGACTGGGCATGCGTACTATTCTCAGATGAGAGTAGGTTCAGTCTGTCATCGGATTGTAGACGCCAACTGATCTGGCGCGAGAGTGGTATTGCTTATCGTCCAGAAAATATCCAGGAAAAGGACCGATATCCGACATGCAGTATCATGGTGTGGGCCGGCATCATGATCAACGGCCGCACGCGCCTACATGTGGTTGCGAATGGGACTATGACGGGCCAACGATACATTGATGAAGTTCTACTTCCTCATGTTCGTCTTTTCCGTGGTGCTGTCGGTGATAAATTTGTTTTTATGGACGACAACGCAACATGTCATCGAACACTCGCTGTTCAGGATTGTCTAGACAGCGAGGGTATTCAACGTCTCGTATGGCCAGCGCGTTCTCCAGATCTAAACCCCATTGAAAATGTGTGGGTTGCTTTGGGGAGGCAAGTTGCTGGTCGAAACTATCCTCCGACAAACAAGAGCACCCTCATCCGTGCACTCACAGAGGAATGGGATAAATTGCCTCAACAGCTGCTGGATAATGTTGTGCAAAGTATGGTACGACGTGTGGAATGTTGCATCACACTCCACGGTGGACATATCTCGTACTGATACCTTTCTTTAAGGTGCCTGCTGACTTTTAGATGCATTGTTCCATTTCTCCGTACGCAGATCAAATGAACATTTTTTTTCTTTCAGATGTTTCACAGCTTTTGTATTGATAGTGAATTCAGAAAAGAACTCAATTTGGATCATTCCTCCTTAGAGTTCCTTCAGGAGCCCCTCATTCCAAAAAACCCACCAAAGAATACTTGTTTCGAATTGGAATTGCTGCAGCCATGTTCCAAAAAAAAAGAAGACCCTGTAACTCTCAGACAAAAGGACTGGAAACGATAGCAATACTCTCTCAAGATAACTTTGCAATCGCCTACACTGATGGTTCCTCAGACAGATCCCTCAGCAATGGAGGTGCCGGAATCATCTTACTCCTCCCAGATGGTAATAACTACAAACACAAAATTAACACAGGCATAATCGCCTCAAACTTCACAAGTGAACTCGTGGCAATTAGAGAGGCCCTTTTATTATATCAACAAAACCCACATGTTATTGATTCTACAGAAGGATTAGTAATCTTCTCAGATTCTAAATCCGCTATAGAAGCCATAAGAAATGGAGAGACTAACATCTGTGATATTATTACCTTTCTAGAACAGCTGCACAACAAAAGAAAATCCTGTATCCTGCAATGGATACCCGCACATGTCAACATTGAGGGTAATGAATATGCAGATAGCCTCGCCAAAGAAGCTAGAGACATCGAACATAAGTGCACCACCATCACACTTGATGATGCTAATGCAGTAGCCAAACATAGAATTATGAATCACACTTTTAAAAAACCCCTAGTTACGGAATTTGACTGTCCCCGAATTATAACATCCACAATTGCCAGATTGAGAACTGAACACCTTAAGGGCATGAAGATTCACCCAGACAAGACAAGATCATATGTTCAATGCAAACACTGCCCAGATCTTCAACTGACGCCCAATCACATCTTGGAATGCCCAACCGTCGCAACAAAGTTACTAAAAATGGGAATGGTCCCTCTGAGGGACTCTTTGTGGGAACTCCTGTACAGCCCTGATGCTCCCAGAATAGCAGTGGCAGTGATCAAGACTTTCGACGGAATCTAGTGATATCTACTGCATTTATTCATGGACACGAGAACAACAACAACAACAGCTTTTGTACTTTCCAGAACAATAAATATTCTTTATTCTAACGTCTGAACAGTGTGGCAACTATATTTTATCCTACTAGGCCTCATGTCTCGCTTAAGTTTATGCTACATAGCAATTTGTGATCCGTTCTTAGCAATTGTCCAGCAGTGTATATATATATATATATATATATATATATATATATATATATATATATATATATATATATATATATATATATATATACTATATATATATATAATATAGGAGAAACTCTCACTGTACTTTTATTGGTTTTATCCATACATATATATATATGGGTAAAACCAATAAAAGTACAGTGAGAGTTTTGTTAACGTCGTACTATAAAAAGCAACATGAAGGGTATTGGGAACGGACCTCGTAATTTTCAGCCTAGGTCGAGTGACGAGGGTGATACCACAGCTGTCCCCCTTTCCTAACAACCACAGCACACCTATGGAAGGATGTTTAACCTCGACAGATTTAATGTGCATTGCCCCACCCCGTCTACATGGCGGGTCTAATGACAGTAGAGACGTAATCTTATTTCGTAATCTTTGTAGCTTTAAATTATTCATTTGTTAATCAAATTATCAAAAATTAAAGAATAGTAAAGGTAGTTAGATATCTGAAATTTAACTGAAAATAGTCAATTTAATATTTTAAAAAATATATAAATTATTTTTTCCTAATGAAATAGGCAAAAAATTTTTATTAAAAAGAAAACTTTGCAAAATAAATTCAGTTTCTTTTTAGTATTTAGGCACAGTAATATGTATTGCTGACCCTAAGAAAAGATAATACTTTTAATATAATATTTTAACTTTAATACTTTTTTTTAATAATATTGTATTACTTTAATACTTTTAATAATATTGTATAACTTTAATACTTTTAATAAATTTTTCTTTAAAATAGTATTTTTTTTAAACATGTTCGAATTGGGTTAAGCTTCGTTGATTGTTCCTCAGCACCACACAAGTTTTTTTTTTTTTTTACTTTAGAAAAACAATAATTGCGAATATATTAATTCTGAGTGTTTTTTTAATTAAAAAAAAAAATCTTTTCATCGCATTGAATAAAATAAAATACGAAAAATGTTACCGAACAAAAACAGAAATGAAAACGAACATTCGCACAGTCGATAAATTTACCAGTAAGGAGCCATATTTTAGTTTATAAAAGAAAAAAAGAACACATCTTGTTTTTCTTTTCTTTTTTTCATGCGAGAGAAATTGAATTCGCTCTTCTCACTCAGATTCGCCCTCTGGCGGAGAGCGAAAAAGAAGAAAACAAGCGAATGGTTTGAGCGAGACGCGATGAGACAGTTTGCTTACTTCTCAGCAGAAACTCGCGCGTGAAAATGCATTACAACTATGGGTCCTCTGCGTATTCACTCCGTACGCCGGCATGCGCTCTTAGCGGTATATGTCTTTGTGTTTTTCACAATTATTATTTATTTAACTGGATTCTCACCTAAGTCCCATTTTATGGAAGCAATAGGGTAAGTGTGTGCTAGATATTTTTTCTTTTTTTAAACTTTTTTTCTTTTCTACTAAAATGATGCTTTTAAACATTTTGTGAAATTTCTTTATTGCGAAAAGGATACTCAAATTTTCTAATTTTAGACGAAAAAATCTTTAAAAAAGAAATTTTAATTCTGAATTGAGTAATAAAATTATGATTCGCTACAATAGCAAAGTAATGAACGAACCTTTTGTAAATTTGATATATATATATATATAAATATATGAATATAAATTCTTTTTTATACTATAATATGTACTAATGTGATAATCGCGAAATATTTTGATATCACAAATGCATATGTTTACATATAAATTCATTACTTGAAATTTTAACTCATTAATGTATTGAATAACCAAGTGTATACTTATGAATCATAATTTCAACTAATTCGAAACCCAGTTATTGTGATTACAGTTTGGAATTTGAGTGTGTTTGAAAAAAGTTATCAGCATGCATTATCTTTCACAAAATTGCAAAATTTATATTTGCTATTGTTTTGATATATTGTATGCTAAACAATAAAAATAGTTTTAAATAAGTTTTCTTATGGGAAAATTAATAGCAAAAACTTTCAGAAACCAATCACGCTTTTTTCCACATTTTATAATTTTATTTCAGTAATAATTTATTTTTAGTAATAATTATTGATAATTTATGATAATTCATGACTGATGATTCGAAGTTCTCAACTGCGCTATGGAAATAAAATTTGTTTTTATGAAACAACAACAACAAAAACTTGATTCGTTTAAAGGTTTCTTTTAAATAAGTTTTTTTTCTACTTTTCTCATTGTTACTTCAGAAAATTTAAAATTTAGTTTGGTGGAATAAAGAGTAATTAAATTATGAAATATAAATCTTAATAAAATTATAAAAGATATAAATAGTTTTCCTCATTCTTTCGTAAAAATAAAAATAATTTTAGAGATTTGAAATGCATTTTATTTTGCTGTCTACTTGGTTGTGTCACTTCAGAAAAAAAATGAAAAGCTAAATACTTATGAAATAAAATTCAATTCAAAACACATACGGACGTTGTAAAATAAATTATTTCATGAAATAATTGAAAGTTTTTAATACAGATATATTTTTATTATGTTATTTTAGTACTTCGTGAAGTAACTAAAGCGAACAAAACCAGAGTTTAAATATGGTATGAAGTTAACAACGTCAAACTGAGAGATATTTTAAGAAATTTTCTCAAACAGAGCCATTTATCAAGTTTTCAAATTGGACGTTGTTCAAAGCGACTTTTTTTAAAGCACAAGTTATGAAAGTATTACTGAATTTATATGAATTATTTTAACTGTCTTGTGCTTTTTTTGAGACTTTATAAAAGATTGTTTTGTTAATAATTATGTGTAGTTAATTTACATCATATGTTTAATGCAACCGACTACTTGCGATAACTTTTTTTTATAAAAAAAAGTGGAGTTATGGGGATTTTTTTGGAAGGGGGGGGGGTTAAATTTACTTAGTACACATTTTAAGAAAAAATTGCTAAAACTAAAAAGAGAAATAAATTATCATTACTAAAATGAGAAAAATTTGATAACAATTTACAAAAAAATTACTTAACGAGGCCCATTGTGTACAAAAATGTTTATGAACAAATTTTCAATTTTGATGTGTTACTTCGTTATTCACTTTTAAAAAAAATGACTTTCAAGGTAAGAGATATTTTAATTTTTACAAAAACTAGAGCACTTCATCTTAGGTATTATATGAAATTTCTTAAGAAAACAGTTATTATATTCACATAAGGGACAGTAAATTTTTTTAATAAAACAGGATTGATAAATCTGAAGGTTAAAACACTTCTACTATTATACAGAACATACATAAAAAATTTTAATTCATTATTTTCAAAAATTTTGAGCAATCGCTGTCCCCTTTTGAACATTTTCAAAAAAACACATTTCAAGTAAAACGCATTTTAAAATATGACATTTTGCTTTAAAGTAATGGCATCTGCTTTCACTAAAACACTTATAGTTTTTGTTCTAGTGAATGGGAAATAATAAACTTGGTACTTTTATAAAGCTATAATAAGAAAAAAAATGAATTTAATAAAAAAAATCTTTTAAAAAAAATTGTCAATTTTTGGCAAAATTTACAATTTTATCGTAGTTGGATCCATTAAATAAGTGGCCTTCAAACTTCTTCGATTCACGGAACTCCTAGAACTCGAAGGTATTTTCGGGGAACCGCTAGAACAGAGGTTCCCAGAGGTTTTTGTTTCCCTAATTACAAAGAGGAATATTTTATGCTAAAAAAATTACTTCATTAAATAATCATAGGACTTTTCTATGTCACTTCACACTTTAGATCCTCTTTTTATTCTTCTTATTCAAAGAGATAGGCGCATATTGTCAAAATTGTTTCTTACACAACAATAATAACTTAAAAGAGTAATTTGCATTTGCTTAGGAGACAAATAAAGAGCATTTAAACTCCACTTTACATTAACAAAACGCGACAAGGAGAAGAAAAAACTTATCTTCTCAGGATGTGTAAAAAAAATTTCTCCTGTTGTTTCCATGGTCGAGATGGTAAGAATGTTTACATTTGATCACAGGATGTTTTGTAAAAGTGATCCTTTTCCCTATTTTTTCTTTAAATCATTGTTCCAAGAAATGCCTTTCAATATTTTTTTTTATTCGGTTGCTTTCAAGTAGGTGGAGAAGGCTTTTCATGGGGGAAGGAGGGTAAAAGAAAATCTGAAGGTCAGTCGTACATGATGTTAAGGGACATCTGAAAATGGAGGCGGTGCTTTTTAAGTCATTAGGCAAAAATTCTCGTCGGTAGATAAAAAAATGGAGAAAAATTTGAGAACCTTTATAATTTCTCTGTAGAGATTTCTCGTCTAACTATTTCAAGTTCTAACAAAAAAAGTGCTATATCCTGTTATTGGTAAGTGTTCAAGGTAAATGAATTTTCAAATGAAAAGTTGATTTTCTTAAAAGAAAAAACTTTGTTTAAAGTTTATCCACGCAAGAAATGTAATCTACTTCATTTAACGTTTGGTTAATAGACAAAATGTTGAGGGTAGGTTTTTGAAAAAAAAAAGGGGGAGAGGTGCTATTTTGAGTGATAAATGCTGTTGGATATCAATATTTTTTTTATGTATTAAACATCAGGAAAATAATTCGTATTTAATATTTGTAGTCAATATAACAGTTTTTATCGCTTATGTCACAATAATTGTATTTACTAACGAATCTGAGTGAGTGTTTAGTAACATCGAATTATAAAATAACTCGGTGGCTACTGGAGACGAAACTCGTAATTTTGAACCTTGATTAAAAGACGCGGATAACACCTAAACTGGCCGCTCACACTAATGCTACTACACCACGACAACGGGAGGACTTTGATCCTCGTCAGATTTAACATGCGTCAGGCCCTCAACACGGCGGTTTTTCAGTGGCACAGGGGCTCGAATTCATGACGCTGGCTACGAGTTTGTGAACATAATAATTAGTCTACCACGATGCTCAAAATGAATTTTTAATCCACCATAGTTCATAAAAATTATTTGCATCCTGAAATAAAAAGTTATGAAAAGACATTCATATGTAGTTCCTCATTGCCAACTGATTTTTATAGTATTTGCCCTATTTTGACTATACATTTACATATTTTAATGATTAAAGCTAACTTTATCGTTCAGTCTTCTTGGTTACAAACTGAGAGAGGGAACATAACTAATGATCCAAATACAAAATAAATATTGGTGTATGTCAGAGGTTCCAAAACTTTTTGTCTCATAGACCCCTTACCATGTTTTTCGGTTTAGGGTAGACCCCTGCTTATACCTAATATTGAATTTTTACAAATTTATCAACTTTTAAACGTCTTTTTGACATCTTATGAACAGCTATACTTCACTACAGTTAGAGATATAAGTCGTTTAGACTTAAATTTCTAACTTCTGGGAAGTATAGTGATTGAAACTTGAGAAACACACATGTTAACTAATTAAAATGAAATTTAATTCATAAAATAACTGATACATAAAATAAATGATTAACAAACAAATGTTTTTAATGGGAGAGATGAACCGGGAGCTTCAATAACAAATTTTCAACATTTATCATCAATCTAGCCAGGCTTAACCCTAAAACTCTTCAGTTATTAGTGTCCAGTCTTTTCCTTTCTTTTTTTACTTAAGATATAAGCAACTATGCTGAAACTCCTTTTCCCTAGGAAAAGCAATTAAAAAATTTCTCACAGTGCTCCATAATTTGGGATAAATAACGGGTATGTCATTTTAAAGCTAAAATTGCTGACATCCGTTTCAAAACTTTACTTTAAGATCTGCATTAATGCCTATTCTGATCAGTTCCTCTTTTAATATGACATTTTTCAATGTGACCATAAGAATTTATTGCCTTCCGGGATATAAACAGAGTCAGAACATTCACAAACTTAGTTTCAGAATCTGAATAAAGGACATTTAAATGTTGAACGTAGTTTAAAATATCATTTTCTTGGCAGATTGTTTGTGGCTAGTTGAGAAACTGAGAAAATTTGCAATGTCCAATATATACTCCTTTAACTAAGTTCTGGGAAGGAATTCTCTGAAATTATGTTCCTTGTTTTAATAAAATTTATGCTGTTACCTTGTAAGGGTAAATTAACAGTATTACATTTAGTGAATAAATCTGTTAAATAGCTAAATCCTGGTTTCAATTTGATTAAATTTCCTTTTAAAATTTAATCAAAGGTAGCAATCAAATGGTTTAATGGAGGGTTTAATCAAATGGTTAAGTGAGATCAACTAATGTTTTTAGACGACCGTTTACACCTCATGGACCCTTAAATCATTTTTCCGCTGACGTGGACCTTTGCGAGTCGTCATAGACCACTTTGGGAATAACTGCCCTAGAACTAGAAAGTGTTTTCGTGGAACCGATTCCATATACATACGTAGCAGAATATAAACTGAACTCAACAACGCCTACTGTGCCTATCTCAGTTTATGTGACATTAGGCGCTGGGGTGCATGTGCAGATATTTCGGTATTCGGTAGATGTTTATTGTATTGGGCCTAGGCCTAGACAAGAACTACGATCATGCCGCTCAATTTTTTAAAATGTGTGTGTGGTAAGACTGTATTATTAAATGCAATCTTACCACTTTTGAAAATTGTCATGAAGTTTGAGATTCCATGTTTTTGGGAGACCATGTATGGGAATAATATTTGACTATTAAAGTTATACGGATTATGATCTTATTAAGACAGAATCGAGAATGAACGAGGCCCTGGGTCCTGGCACGGTTGGCCCATGCCTTAAGGGGTCACAGGGGTATTAAAAATGTTTCGATAGCACAAAATACAATTTTCGACTAGAAATAATTCTTTGAGGTTAAAATGAAATACTTTGATTCTTTTACACATTTCTTATAAAGGAATAAAGTTTCAAAAAAGTATAAAATATCTAAAATATAATCATAATTTTAAAAATAAGCACAATAATAAGAAAATTTTTTGTAAGAAACAAATAGAAAGTTTTACGACGCGCATGATATTTTCTGCAACAATAATTCTAATTACTAGCAATAAGTTGATTTATAAAGTCAAATTTATCCTTATTACATTGTAGCCTATCTCATATAAATAGAATAAAAAATAATATTTTTAAAAATAAAAAAGTACATTTTTAAAAAAAAAAAATTAAAAATTCAATTTTTGTTGAAATTTTTCAAAAAAATTAAAAATATATAATACCATAAATAGCTAGGATTTAAAGATCATGATAGAATTTATAATTCTGTAAAGTTTTCTACATTAAAGTATGATAGTTTTTGAAACGCAACAAGCGTAAGTGAAAAAAACACAAACTGAGAAAAAAGGCTTTAAAGTTTTAAATTGAATTTGAGAAAATAAATCTTAAAACTTACACGCTAAAATGCTCCAGGATCATAAGATATACCTTCCTGTTCCTGAAACAGCTCAATTTCTTTACTCTTTTTAATTTTCTTGGCTCTGCGAGCTTCAAAACATGATTCTAAGCGCCTCTGTCTTGACGTAAAGATTCGACGATTGTCACGTTCAGCCAGGGGGACACACAAACATTTCTGTTAATTTTTAAGCCAAATTTCTCTAAAATAGTAATAAATATTTGATTTCCATCATTAAAAACACTGGTTGCTAGATTTGCAGCAATCTCTGCAATCTGAAGCCTAGAACCAATCGTCTTAGGACAAAACTTCCAAATTAATGAATTTAAACTTTCATTAGGATTCTGTGTCTTACCTCCTAAACATTTCTTCAGGAGTGCCGGATGAGATAAGTCTGCAAATACAGGCTTAATTACATCTCGAACAGCTTTAGCAACTGAGGGTTTGTGTTTATACTTTTGTAAATTATTATTAATTGCGGCATTATACTTACACCATGTATTTGGATTTGTAGGACAAAACCAGTGCATCGGTTCATCATCAGTGCTGCAAGAATGACCCCAAACAGCCCAAATGGCTTTCCGCATTTCCTTTACACTAGTAGAATTGCATCGAATAGCATTGAATGTTTTTGTGTCGCCATCTCCTATGTAGTTCGAATATCTCAGGTTGTGAAGCTTTTCTGAACGATTAAAAATCCTCAACATCCCGTCAACCTCCATTTTACCAGTAGAATAATTTTTTTTACATGAAGTCTTATGAGCTCTTTGACATTTATTGTACTTGATACCAAACTTTACCCCTTTATAACTGTCGCATCCTTTGCAAAATGAGGACAACACTTCCCTATCTAAAACCTTACCTGTTTCGGCCCCTATTACACAGTACATACTCCAATCAACAATGAATGCCCTCTCGTCTTCCAGGTACCATCACCACTTAACGTTTAAATGTTATCAGGTGACGAAGAATTTTCTTCGACAGCTGCCCTTTTCATGCTTTCTTCAGCGACTTTCTTCATAACAAGTGAAAGTTTATTATTAATAACATCATATGATTTTTGTTCAACAGGATTAGGAAGACTCATTACAGCACAAAAGGTTTTTAATGACTCTAAACCTTGGCCTATGCATCTCATTGCTAAAATAGATCTTCTGTTAATTTCTGGAGCATTATTTTTATTCCCAGTGTTTTCACAGCTTGAAAAAGTACAAACACTCCTACAGTTTTTACAATGTATTTCAAAATTCGAACATAAGCCACGAGGGGACTTTTCATTAATTGTTAATGGTTTATGACATTTTAAACAGCATGATACTGACAAAATAGAGCTAAATGTTGAAATAAAATAAAAAATACGATATCCTTTGAAGTTTTCACTTACTTTAACAAGATTTGACTTTAATGAAGTCAGAATTCCTGAGATTTTATTACTGGAAGCACATTTACCTGTATCTCTCCTTTCTGCAACATTTGTATGAGGACATACCTTCATGAATTGGTTCCCTCTAAATCTTCTTTTCTTAGGACGTTTACCTGAAGGTCCACGATGTGTACTTTCCATTTCAAATCAAGAGATAAATCTTGTTTTGAATTTAGATAAACGATTTTAAACAACGCTGTTTTGAATTTCGGTAAGTTATTTCAAACAACGTGCTAGCATTACCAAAACAGAATGAAAACAAATTAAAAAAGTGTGTATTGAGTTGCAAACTTCCTTCTCATTCACCCAACTGTTTAAAATATTTCATGAGGCTTTTTAAAAACAGAAAAATGAAACGTATGCGGAAATCAAGAATAAGTGGGTGTGGCATTTGTCCATTTATAAACACTTTTATTACTAAATTGCTGTTTGGAATTTTTCGAATGACTTTCGAAGTTTTTTTTGTAGTACTATCACGTGGTTGGTAACAAAATGTTCAAAAGAAAATGAGAAACAACATATATTTTTTTCGAAAATTCGAAAAAATCCGAGATTAACACCCATGAGACCCCTTAAAACGTCCCTGGTTACAACGGCCGGGAGAAAGTAATTTATGATATAAATTGATCAAAAATATATCGTTGTAGCAATGCCAATGCATTTGGTGTGATTTCTAGAGGATCAATTACGTTTAGAGAATTTTGCATACATTGAAGAGTATTCAATAACTTTTGACTAAATGTCTTCAATTTTATCGAGGGGCTGCGGTAGCCCAGTGGTTAAGGTATCCAACCATGGCAGGCATGTCATGAGTTCGATCCCAGTACCACTAAAGACCCGCCGTGTAGGGCAGCGATGCACGTTAAATCTGTCGAGAGCTGAAACGTCCTCCCGTTGGTGTGGTGTGGTAGTTAGGAGAGGGGGTGCCAGCTCAGGTGTCGTCCACGTCACTTACCATGGTTCAAAATTACGTGGTCCGTCGCCAAAAGCCCTCGTGTAGCTGAACAGTGCGACGTTAATATTAACTAACTAACTAACTAATCAATTTTATCGATAATTTTAAGTATTCCCTTATTAACTGTGTGTTACTGAAAGCTCTCAATCTGAAAAAGATACCTAAAAATGTAAAAGAAATCTTGAATATTATGTATGTATATGCGCATTTTATTTGTCAGCTGCTTACACAATTACATTAAGAATTAAAAATTTGTCTTTGGGGCGATAGCCTAATGGTCAAGGTAAAGACTGCAGACTCGTGGCCGGCGAGTCATAAGCTCCAGCCTAGTGCCGCTGAAGATCTGCAGTGTAGAAGGGGCCGATGCGCGTTAAATCTATCAAGATCCAACGTCCTCCCGTTGGTGTGGTGTGGAAGAATGGAGAGTGGATAGCAGCTCAGGTGTCGTCCTCGTCACTTAACCATGTTTAAAAAAATTACGAGGTTCATCACTAACAGCCCCGTGTAGCTTTATAGTGTGTTAATATACACTCGCTCTAACTTCTTTAAAAAAATTGTTTTCAGTTCTACTGTTAAACACAGGCATAACTCTAAAATTAAACGATAAAGGAGGTAACATTTCTTGAACATATTGCAAGCCACCCGTGTTGTCGAACGAAAACCCTTATGCAGTTAATCCGAAATTAAATGACCCTGGTCGGTTAACACGAATTTTTTGTTGCCTTTATAAAACTTTCTTCTTTATTACTAAAATGTAGTTTTAAAAAGGACTTTATCATTAATAAAATAAAGTTGTTTTTTTTTTATAAAAAAATATGCAGATAGTTGAGAGGAGACGAAAGCAATCAAGGCAAATGATATTAGCATATAAAAGGGCAGTTACAGAATGCAACTGAAAAAGATTAAAAAAAAAAAAAAAAAAAAAAACCAAGGAGCCCCATTGCCAGTGGAAAGCATTAATAATAAAATGGATCGAAATTTTAAAAAAAATATTAATACAATTTGAATACTACATGTATTCAAGTGATCAAGGTGGTAATATATTTAAGTTTTGCATCATATCAACAATAAAATATTGCATAATTCAGAAGTGCATCAATGGAATGTACGTATCTTTTTTTTCGAGTTTCATTACTACAGATATGATTTCATTATCCTTAATAATAAAAGATGCTTCAATATTTTTTGTATATGCAGTAAAACATATTAATTCATTTGCTTATTGTATATTATGACTGCTCACAAATCTATCACTCTGATTTTTTATCTTTATGAGACAAATATAACAAAAGCTAAGTACTTTTTTTTTGTAAAATGAGGATCTAGCCATAGCAAGTATCTTCTTAAATTTCTTTTTTTCGTTGCCCAATAAAAATGACGCAAGATCCACTACTGTGACATGGTTCACCGGTTGAGGAACACTGATTTATTAGTATCATTTTGGAATCCCTTTTCATGAAAAGCGATTGAAGTGTTTTTATACTGATTCTTTTTTGACAAAATATTTCACTTATAAAAACTCGGAACAGAGGGCCTCCGATTTTTATTTTCTCCACTTACTAGCACAGATTTTAAGGTATCCGACTACGTTCGGAACCGTGATTTCCAAAAGCGCATAAATGGATAATTTTCATGATATTTAGTGTCACTTAGATTAGAATATATGCATAAAATTGTTTTAAGGACATTTTGACAAAAAAAATTTATTTAAATACAATATTTTGGCAAAAAATTAACTTAGAATAATCTTTTTTTCCAAATGTTCTCCTTTTGTGAAAAATGCTTCTATTAGAATAATATTTTGTCTGTATATAGCTCAGACCTATGTTCAGAGGCTCAACTAGAATTTTTGAAATATATAACTTAGAAGTGGGTTTATTCATATTTTACGACAACAGAGGGGAGCAATTTTTTGAAAAAAACGCGAATAATTATTTCAATTGGTGGTAACTGAAAAAAAAATGTGAATTTTTCAAAAATTCTAGTTTAGCCTCTGTAGCTATATACAGGCAAAATATTATTATAATAGAACCATTTTTCACAAAAAGAGAACATTTGGAAAAAAGATTATTCTAAGTAAATTTTTTGCCAAAATATTATTTTTAAATAAATTTTTTTGTCAAAATGTCCTTAAAACAATTTTATGCATGTATTTTAATCTGAGTGACAGTAAATATCACGAAAAGTATCCATTTATGCGCTTTTTAAAATCTCGGTTCCAAACGTAGTCGGATCTCCGGTCCTTAATCTCCTGTAAGAAAGATTCCTACAACATAAACCTCATTATCTTGTTAAGATCTTCTTGACGTAATAATATTTACGAATTCTTATGCTTACCACTCGACTATTCTAGGATTGTGTTACATAGTTAATTTATTTGTATATTTATCTATACATAACAAATAATGGGACGTAGAAGAGATAAAACGAGTGTAATAAATGGAGAAGTAAATATAAGCATGAAAAATATATGCTTCCCCCCCACAATTTTAGTTTTAAAAATTTATGTTTAAGCAATCTTAGGTTTTCGCATTTATTGTGAATTGAAAAGTTCTTAATTTATAGCTAATAAAAATGCAAGAAAGTTGCATAATGTAAAGGAAAAACTGAATGTGATAATAAACCTAACTCTTTTTTTTAATACACGGTTGATATGTTCCTTAGAAAGCCGTGCAAAAAAATATCGCATAAAAAATGCATGCGTCTTATGGTAAATTTGGGGATATTTAAAAAACTATTAAAGTTGTGTTAAAAAACCCCAACTTTAAAAAACCGTGCAAGATGAAAAATCTCTAATTATTTTCCCAAGAAACCGTGCAAAAAAATTAATAATAAAATCCATGTTACATATTTATAAAACAAAAACAATTAATTTTTATTACAAAAAAAAATTAAAATTAGAATACAGTGAAAATTCAGTCTTACAAGTACATATAACATTTAAAAATTAAAATTAAAATTAAGGATTAATTACTAACTAACAACTCTTCAACTACGACTTGATAACAAGTGTGCTCGTCTATAACGATCTGGATCAAAAATTCTATCATTGGTAGATGTGTCAGATATGTCTAGCGCAACTGTCGGTTTGATTCAAATGAAGTATTTCTTCTGTTATTAATGCCTCAGTTTTTTTTTCTGTGTTTGTTGTAACAAAGTTTATTATTAGCGGCTGTTTCTTTGGTTTCTGAAGTTGCCTATATAATTTTTGATGTCCTGCTATACAAAATTTAAGATAACGTTAAAATTTTAATACCAGCTCTATGTCAGAGGATCATGAGTAAGAAATGTTATTCCATACTTCAACAAACTTCAAGCCCTCATGAATTAAAGCAGCTGTTAATACCGTAACTTCACCTTAGACTTCGTCATTATCGACTTATTTATTATCATAAACCGTCATAAATTCGATCAAATCGTCCTTATCCAAAGGACACGAATCCCCAAATTTTGGGAGATTCGTGCTAAAACAAAAAAAATTGTGTAAAAAAAATCTTTCAATTCGTGTACCGTGTTATTTCAAAATCGTGTAAAAGAAAAAGTGTTGGGTGTACATAAAATTTTGTGATCATTGTTATGAAATACAGGTAACAAAACTTAAATCTTTCACATCAAGTTATTTAAAATTAGTAATTTAAAATTACTAGAGTTATTTTTTAACTTATAACGTTGATATAAGTGCAAAAACAATTTATTACTACAATGTGTATGAAATTAATTATTTTTTAATATTCATTAAAAACTCCTATAGTTATATTAGTATCAATCACTTTTGGATTTGGAATTAAAAATTTAAACAGTAAGCTTGAATTCTAATGCTAAGACAAAATAGTTATGACGTTTGAGAGTGTATTATTCAATGAAATTAATGGAACATCAATCTACACATTCATGATAATTTTATGTACATAATATATCTCACTCTTTTGCAACCAACCTAGTTTATGTATAGTCATAATCAATCAAATCCTATTTAGACTATGAACAATTACACAAAATAGCTGCTTATAAAAAAGTCAATTATAGACATAAAAAAAATTGCTTGCTATAAGAAACTGAGAAAGTATTAAATATTTAAATTTTTTCATTATTATACATGAGTTTTTGAAAAGAAAGAAGAGAGTACATGAAGTTTTGAAAAGAAATTTTTTATTAAAACCTTAAATTAAACAACTGTTTTCGCGTTTTTACTTTGTGTGTGTACATCGAAAAAGTAACTTTATAAAATCGTTTTTCATATTATGCAAGTAGTAAACACTACAAAATAAATGTGATGTTATCAATAATATTATTTATTTATAATGATAACGCAGAACTTTGAGCAGGCGAATTACTTTTTTAAATTTAATGTAAATAGATTAGCCATCAAATCTATTTTTTGATGTCTGATTTGTATTTCACTTTTATAATACTCCCTTAAGGCAAGAGTAGAGACTGAAATACAATTAAAATTTAATATGAGTTAATATAGAGTTTTGTGATTATATTCCTCTAATATTTTCCAGTTCATTTAATATTTGAATCTATGACAGTTGTAAGAATTTACTTGTTATAAGTGAATATAATCCACCAATTTGAACGATTCAAAACTGATTTATGAGCAAATTTTTTGGTTAATATAAACGCAAATTTTGCCTTCATCAATCAGCAGTAATAATACTAGGACCTATTAAACAACTAGTAAACAATATGAATAACCCTTTAAGGCGTTACAAAAGCAAAATTTATGTGACAGGTAATTACCTAAGTTACAATCAATATGAATCGTATAACCTTTTACTTTGATTGAGATTTTTTCAATGTATTGTTATTTTGAATAACATTTGCAATGGTGCAACAGTTTAAGATAATCTAATATTAACTGCTCTGAAATCAGTTAGATCTGAATTTCAGTTAGGGCTCCTCTTAAAAAATAAAGATGAATAAAAAATTTGAATTCCTCAAAAATATCCATTTAACTATTTAACTGGTTTGCCCGTTCTACGTATGGGCTACCAAAAAATTGCCACAATCAGTTTGCACGTACGCTGTACGGGCACTGATATTATCTTCTTTCTATCTTTATTTGTGCATATTTCTAATTCTTATGAGATTATTAGTGCTAGTGATTTTAAGAGATGCAGTTTGTCCGTGGTACCAAAATACTTCTCATCCAGTATTTTCTCTGTGGTGAAGGTGGGAATTTTTCATTGAAGATAGGAATTTAGATTCTTGAAATTATTTCATAAAGACCAAGGATTGACAAGGCAATGTGCAATTTGTTGCTTGAGAAGAAATGAAAATGGAAATAGCTAATAAAAAAACCTGATATATTATCTCTGACCTCCATTGCAATGTAAGATGTGCCTAGGATAAGAACATCATATTTGCATGGGGTTTGAAGCATGGTTTAATACTTACACCATGGTTCAAATTGTGTGTGCATAAAAATTTATGCACACACACATAAAATAGTCAACCGTTTGAAAAAGAGGTAAGAACATGAATTTTTTTTGATACTACCAGAGAAGTTATTTTAAGATATGTGAGACATTCTTTATAGTAACCAGAGTGTTATTATGAAAAGCAAACATTTAGGGGCTTTTGTGTCCAACAATTATAAAATAAAAAAAATGTGTAAAACATTTAAAGTTGGAAATTAAAATTCTTCCATTTTCGTATTCTGTTAAATAGTATGCTTAGTTACATGCAATTAAAAAAATGTGCCTTTTTGGTAACATTTTAGGCAAAACAAAATTGTCTGCTTAAGGGGTTAACATGTCTTAAATTTTTTAAAAAAATATGGTAGTACTGTAGCATTTATATAGTAGTAAATTTAAAATTCCTCACTAGTATTACTAGGCTTGGAATCCGAGTTTCATGGTCTATAGTTGCCTGAAGACATCACGAGAGAGGGCTATATTGCAAAAGATTCGTTTTTTACATCCTTATTGCAGAAGCTCACAAGAGCTTGTTTAGCATGTCGCAGGCAACATGGGCCTCGGACCAGATTTCATTGGAGCACAGTGCTTTTTACAAATAAGTCGAGACTTAGCCTGGACTCTTAATTCTGAACATACTTGTATCTTGAAAGAACCTGGGATACTATCCTTCCATCACCAGAAAAAAGAACTATTAAGATGGTGCAGGTGTAATGGTTTGGGCAAGTACATTGTATTGTATATCCGCACACACACCTTTGCATGTATTTGACAAAGACTCCCTCACTACTATACGGTAAAGGGAGGAAGTTTTAGAGTTCAACTTTCAGAGGTGCAGCTGGTCCTGGGGAATGAATGATAACGCATATGGTTCAGCAGGTTAACTATTACCTGGGAAGTGAGAATACTCACCGCATGGGTTGATCAATCAGATCTCTTGACTTTAACCATACACATCATATATGATATGCTCTCGGGAGATCATTTGCATCTCTCTCATACTCCACAGAGAGCCATTCTGAAGCTAGAACTACCTTGCTGTAGAAATGGAATTAACTGTTTTAGGAACTCCTCAACTGCATCCTGTCTGTTATATCGTTATGTTAAGTCATTTGTCTGGCTTTAAGAAAATACCGTACCTCATATTAGATTCATTTTCAGTTCGATATCCCAACGTGGATTTTGGCCATCCTGCACTATGAGTTTTACTGATAATCATACGCACATAAAATAACTTTTGAATAATATATCCCTTTCATTGTTACAATTATTCCCATGAAATTTCATTAAAATCTACCCATTAGATTTTCAGAAGTTCGACATAATATGCAAATTCACTTAATTTTGCTCACGATTATATATCCAACTCCATGATTCAACTTAATTTGTAATTGGGTATTTCAGTAAAGTTAGATTGCTATATTAGGGCCCCCCTGCAATGTCAGGGCTTACGCCCAAGCCCAAATACGTATTTGGAGTCAGTCAGGCTTTGAACCCCCGTAGAATACATGGGTCCTCACCCGCAATGCGGGGGTGTACGTTACGCTACTGCTGTGAAGAGTACAAAACCTCATTTCCGCTTGGTCCTTGAAACGTGTTCTCTTTCCAATGTAAATAAATAAGTCTGTGTCGTCAGTTAAGAGGGACACTCAAGCGGTCATCTTGCTTGAATCGTTAAAAGTATACAAAAAATAATAGCAATATTTCTGTTGTAGTCTACTGATCTTAAATGAGGCACAGTAGTCATCCTCTATATATATTCGCCTTTGGGCAGAAAGAGTTATAAATCGATCTTGTGCAAGGATTGTGATGGAATGGACAGGACTTTTTAATTCTGAATTTACTTATGCAATTGATTCCAGAAAATATTTTGTGATTGTACTATAAATCGCATTAAGACGTTCAGCAGCATCAGCTTGTCATAACCCCATTTTCATCCTAAATGCTGCCCACCACTGTAAGAAATCGGGTTAGCGACATATGACTTAATATCTTAGTACCGAAAAATCTAAGAAAAAAGTAAACAAAATTTTCACACAAATTACAAAATTGCGATATTCACAGTTTGCTGTGACTGCTTTATTAGTGTTCGATTCTTAAAAGAATAATTTTGCCTATAATTGTTTCATGAAAATACTTTGAAGTTACTTATAATCCTTTGTGACGGGCTCATGCGTCTTTTCTTTAACATGTCCTTTGGGTTCTTTGAGCCAGTATTAATGACAACTCTTTTCCAACCAAATCCAAGAAGTGAAGTGTGAATGAAAGATGCAAATTAATAAGCTTTTAAATATCGGAACTTAGAGTAAGCGAGATGGCAATTGAGGGAAATTTGTGGCAGTTGATGGCAAGTAGGGAAATGTTAATATAGTTCGTGGTTCAAGTTTGGAGAAGGATACGTGGCTGTGATTAGAAGTTATTAGTTATTGAATATACAGAGAACTAAGGTGCATACTAGTGCACACAAATAAATGCAAGATTGCCTTAATATTATTAGTGATTGAATCTTCAGACTGCAATAAGGTAGGATTGACTATTTAATATTTAAATCAGGGATTATATTATAATTGAATTTAGGCGATTCTGTTATTGATAGTGGTCCAAGTCAGATTAAGTCGTTTTTATCTACATATATTGCGTGTTTTTCCATCGTAAATTCTCTCACATTAATTATTATAATTGAATTTGTTAAAGGTTTAAGTTGAATATCTTAATAAAGTCATATTAAGATAATGATTCCTTCTAGTTCTTTCGTTAATCCTACACCTCTAGCTCACGCTGTCACTCATCCTAGGGGCGATTATCACACATTCATATATGCCATGTTTTTTATTACAGTGAACATCGCTTAACACGGAACTGAGGGGACTGAAATATTCTTCGTGCTACAGAATATTGCAGGAAAAAAACATATTTTCAACAAAATTAAGTTTATTAGAGTACCTTTTACTCACATAGATATGTATACATGCATGTTTTTAACAAAAACCAATGAAACAAAACATTCACAATAACTTAATAAAATTTAATACAAAATTTTCAAGTTTTCTGAAAAAACGAAGCATTTATTGAGTTTTGGAAAAATACGTTTATACTTTTCTTTACATTGTCTTTTTTAGCATTAAATAATCAACAAATTGTTATTCATTTCATCATTTTAATGGGCGTCTAAGTAACTGCGCATAATTTTTATGAGGCTCCTCATTTGGGATGACGTGGAACAGGAGCTGCATTATTCGTCTAATTTTCGTAGTCGGAATCTTCAAAAATTATATTTTTTGAACTTTGAACAAAATGTCTTTACCATAATTGGGGTTGTACACACACACAATCATCATCTACTGAAACAAATTCTTCCGGTGATACAGTAGAACAAACCAAAAATACAGAAATTTTCTAATCCCAGAAGGGAAATCTTTTCTTGTTTAACGATTTTCGTTTCGTGTTAAGAGAAAAAAATGCATCAAAATACATAGTTGTGTAACGTGTCTATCCTCGTTTTTTCTACTAATAGTCTTCTTGGGGAATAATTGGTCTTTAAAAATTATTCTATTGAAAACCTTCCTCCTCCGAAGAAGATGTGATTCTGTAAATCAAGACTTGTATATAAAGATTAAACTTTCGAGTTAGGAGGAGAGAGGTTAAACTGCTATAGAATAGCTATGATTGATTAACATAAAACTAGGCGAGGGCAATTCGTAGATTATTTGAGTAATACTAAGATTGACGTTTTGGTCAATTAAGTGTTAAATTGGATTAGGTCGAGTTGAATTAAAAGGTGTATTGCCTGGACGTAAGTAATCCGATGAATAAATAGAGTTTGTTTTGAATACGGCTAATTTTCCTTCCCACCCTCTCACACTAATGGACGCTACGGGACGTCCATTACAGTTGTTTGTCGGGACCGTCGAATTATATCGTGTTAACCGATATTTCTTCATTTTCGCGTTAAAGGTATTTCACTGTACTTTTATTTCAATTCTTTTAATGGTGAATGTAAAAAAAAAATGGTTGTACATTAACTCTTGGGAGACAATGTGTATGTATGTTGAGGCTTTTAATGATACAAAATATTTAAAATTTGTTTTAATGAAAAAAGTCAGAAAATACAAAAATCATAAGCTCTAAAGAAAACATTTCGTTAATTATGGAAATGGAGTAAGATTTTATCCAAACTATACATATGAAGGATTAAATTGATCTTAAGTCTTGAAAGTAATATCCTGAGTGTTACGTGACTGTTTTATTCGGACGAAAAAAAATAAATATGCGAAGTTTGGGAAGCAAAATATTTAAATGCAACACTGGTTTCTCGAAAAGTGTTCAATATTTTCCCCCGAAAGAAATCGTTAAGGAAATATTCGAGTAAATAATCTAGCTGGAGCTTTTTATTTCTCAATTCGAAAACACAATGCTCATTCCATTGTCCTTATTCTTTCAATTTCATCAATTAAGAGCCAGTATTATGAAATTTTTCCATTATATTAAATTTCACAGAATCAAAATCTCAGTGAAACTGAAGTTTCTCTCCTTTATTTTTTAGTTATTTTCTCCGAAACGACTATTATAATGGAATGTATTACGATAGCAAATTGATGATGGAATTTTCTACAAGCTGTAATTAGCTATTAAAACTATTATTTAATTAAGAACAACTAGAACTAATTAGAATTTACTAAGGGTATAGTTAAAGGTTATTAAATTATGTTTCACTTTGAATTTGCTTGATCGATCTGTAATATAAAAATTATTCTAAGTGCATTGATTTTAATTCATTCAATGACTTTTTGACTCCTTTTTTTACTTTTCTTTCATATGGGCTGCATTTGGGCAGATAAGCCTTTACAGACACGGTGAGTCCTCAAGTGTGAGAGCTTTTTCCTTGGTGCTACCATCTAGTGGCGGCTCCCGGTACCGAATTTGTTGTCAAGATTCAAGATTTAATCGGATGCTAAATACTGGATACATATACACCATATTAAGCTACAATTTTACGCTGAGGTGGTTTAAGTTTTCATTAATAATAGCTTTAAATAACTTGAATAAAATAGTTCAAATTGTAGGAGAAATGCAAATCTTCAATTTTAACTATTTGTCATCTATTCTACACAATTCTGATTCAACTATAAAACTGCTATCAATAATTGCGTTTCGTTAGTTTAATACTGCAATACTAAAACTAAAAATGAAGGTTATATGGAAACCTTCCATTTTTTTATGTATTTATGTGTGCGTGGAAGAGCTCATTTTATTTATTATTAAAATAATAAAGAGTAGGTCTTTAGTTCACATTCATTTGTTGTGAATAAAAGCAACGGGATATCACTCACGTGCAAAAATTTAGAACCCGTAAAATTGCAATTATTTCTTCAAAATTCTCTCATCAAATATCCTCCTTAAATGAGTATATCATTTCATTAAAATATGTCTATTTGAACAGGACGCCTTTACTCACGAGAAATTACACAGTAAAATTCTTAGAAAAAGAAGAGAGAAAAATACACTGCTGGACAATTGCTAAGGACGGATCACAAATTGCTATGTAACATAACATTAAGCGAGACATGAGGCCTAGTAGGATAAAATATAGTTGCCACACTGTTCAGACATTAGAATAAAGCATATTTATTTTTCTGGAAAGTACAAAAGCTGTGAAACATCTGAAAGAAACAAAAATGTTCATTTGATCTGCGTACGGAAAAATGGAACAATGCATCTAAAAGTCAGCAGGCACCTTAAAGAAAGGTATCAGTACGGGTTATGTCCACCGTGGAGTGTGATGCAACATTCCACACGTCGTACCATACTTTGCACAACATTATCTAGCAGCTGTTGAGGCAATTTATCCCATTCCTCTGTGAGTGCACGGGTGAGAGTGTTCTTGTTTGTCGGAGGATAGTTTCAACCAGCAACTTGCCTCCCCAAAGCATCCCACACATTTTCAATGGGGTTTAGATCTGGAGAACGCGCTGGCCATACGAGACGTTGAATACCCTCGCTGTCTAGACAATCCTGAACAGCGAGTGTTCGATGACATGTTGCGTTGTCGTCCATAAAAACAAATTTATCACCGACAGCACCACGGAAAAGAGGAACATGAGGAAGTAGAACTTCATCAATGTATCGTTGACCCGTCATAGTCACATTCGCAACCACATGTAGGCGCGTGCGGCCATTGATCATGATGCTGGCCTACACCATGATACTGCATGTCGGATATCGGTCCTTTTCCTGGATATTTTCTGGACGATAAGGAGTACCACTCACGCGCCAGATCAGTTGGCGTCTACAATCCGATGACAGACTGAACCTACTCTCATCTGAGAATAGTACGCATGCCCAGTCCTGTTCAGTCCAATTGTGATGCTCACGACACCATTGCAAACGGGCAGTACGGTGCTGTCTGGTCAATGGGACACACACAACAGGTCTGCGTGCGTATAGTCCTCCTCCCCTCAAACGTCTGGCAACAGTTTTTCGGGAGATCTGCTTTCCTGAGGCAGCAAGAAACTGATTTGCCACCTGCTGAGCTGTGGTGCACCTGTTCCTTTTTGCTGATAGGACGATATATCTGTCTTCTGCAGGCGTCGTACCTCTAACACGACCTCCCCCGTGCCGTCTACTACACATTCCCCAGTAGTTTTAAATGACTTCCACAGCCGTGAAACAACGCTGTGAGCGATGTCGAACTCCCTGGCAACATCTGTTATTTTTCGCCCTTCTTCGATCTTTCCAATAATTCGGCCACGCATAAAATCATCTATGTGACGTCGGTAAGACATGCCAAAAATTTTAAGTTCGTCTCTTAAATCTTTCCTGTAAAACTTTGACTTGAAACAAGAACCGTCCACACGCGTCAAAACCTTTAAAGCTCTTATGAACGCTATCACGTGATGAACAGACGTGGAAAAAAAATTGCATACTCATACTTCTTACTAATATCCCGCACTTCTTCTAATTTTCCACATTTTGCTTCCTTTCATTTTGTGGTTGCTATGGATGATAGTGTTATCCGTCCTTAGCAATTGTCCAGCAGTGTATATGAAACTCTCTGAGGAAGAGTTGTGTTACCTAGGGCTCGGAGATATCTTATGTCAAGTGCTATTGAGTGCAATTAATATGGATGAGCAACATAATGTGGGCTTTTTTCTCTCGCTGGAGTCAATGAAAGTTGTCGAGTTTCTCTTTATTTTTTTAATAATATTGGACTAACAGATTTATTACTATTATTCTTTTAAATAAAGTCTGCCAAAGTAAAAATATTTCTTTTCACCGGTGAAAGATGCGTTTGGAGGTGAATAATGGATTTATTCAGATGCGCATTCTGAACGCAATACTTTCTATCAAGGAATTTCTATTTTATATCTATTTTCTATCATAGAAGTATAAAAAAGTATTTCTCTGATTTTAAGTTTTTTTCAAGTGTTATTTTCTTTCAAGTCAGATTTTAAATTTAATCCCTTCCAGGCTCATTTTATTTCTTAATTATAGATTTTAAAAAAATTCCATTTTTTATGCTTATTTTCAAACATATATATCTCTTTAAACATAATAGCACCATTCGTATACAAAATATCCCCAAAATCAATGTAAAAAAATATATTTCACTAAATGAGTAATTTACCTCTAAAGTTGGCTTTTTGTACGGAACTATAAGTAGTAACTTCTAACTATAAGTAGAAAGCTTAGAATACCTAGCATTTATCTTGAATTACAAATTTTATTTACATCTTTTGCATTTACATAAATGGTAAGGAAATTATTTCTCAAAATTTGATCATGTAGAATAAATTCGAAAATACAGTACTGCACACACAACCCAACATCGCAATCTGTATAATAGTATATTGTTTCTCTTCTTTCCTTTGCTGTCTCTCTTCGAGCATCAAATAATACACTGTCGTGTTGGATTAGTTGTTGGGGAAATGTAATCAGTAAGGTTTCTTTCAGACAAGCCTAAAGCGGAGGGGGTATGCGCCGCAGAAGGTCGTCCTCTTTTTGTAGAAAATTCCACCAATTGGTACTTTCGAATTATTCGACACCATAAAAACCACATGCGAAATAATTCGGGAAAGACCGATTGCACAGTGTAAATTTTCACAGTGCTCGATCTACATTTGGGATGAGTCAGGATAATATGTTTCACCTGCCCGAGCTCAGCTCGGGAAAGGCCGGGAAGGGGTAAAAACCAAAGGATCAAAACCATGACTTATTTGGAGCTATTTTGGTTTGCACATGTTAGCTTTATATTTGATACTGTTGACAAATTTTAGGACTTATTTTCTTTGTACCTTTACAGCGGTTAAATCTATGTTTAAAAAAGTCCAAATTTTCAAACTATTTTTTTTATGTACTGAAGAATACATAAAATGTGAGAAAGAAGAGAAGATAGGTAAAAGCGAAAATCCCCGAGTTATAATTAAGGCACTTTTTTTAATCTTATTTTTTTTAATTAAACCATTCGCACAGAAAGGATAGTTTTATCAAAATAATTGAATTTGAATAGTACAAATAAGAAACACAATTGTAAAAGAATAAAGAAATCACGCAATTATAAGTCTCATTAAATAAATTATATTCGTTTCTTAAATTTTTAAATATTTTAATTTTAGAAACTTCTAATATGTTACGTAAGTTTCTATTTAATATACTACTATTTACAAAAAAAGAAAAGGAAAAAAAAGAAACTAAATTAGAGCATTTTATCCATAAAATATACAGAATAAAATTTTATAAATTTTCTTGAAAAAAATTTCTGAATAAGAGAGACCAACGTTATTCCTTCCTCTCAAATCCTTTTCGAAGAGTTCTTTCTATGCACACACGCAAAAAATTATGTGCATGCATATTATTTACAAAAAAAGACGCACATTCGTTAAGAAAATGACTACAGGGAACCTCTAAAAGCCCAGGACATATATCAGCTCTAAGCCTATTCAAAATTCCTTGGGCTTAAGCCTATTCTAAATTCCTTGCAACGTGGATGTTAAAATCGTAACTTGGATAGAAATGAAATAAAAAAGGCCTTGGGAGGCATAAGAAGATGGAATAATTTATTTTATGTTGGAACTGCGTGTCAGCAAGTTTGTGTTTGTTTTAGTGTGGAAAAATATGTTTATTTGCTTTCTAAATAACCATTCCACGTTTGATAGTTATTTTTTAGGGTTTTTTTATGTACTTCGAGAACATTTTTATGCTCTCGATCTTATTTATTGACAAAATAAATTTTTACTATTTTTGTGAATAATGTAGTTCTTGGTGTAATAGCCCACACATTTTTTTATTCATTTAAGGGATTTTTTTTAAATATGCAGATTTCTGTTCTTAAAATAGAAACATCATGGTCCTTTCTTTTCAGAATTTATTTTATGAGATATTGTATTCAGAAAAGTAAATATTACAGCATACATAAAAATGACAATTTTGCCTTCCGAAATAATTAATGGTGATTTTCAGCTTAATATTACTTAATTGTAAATATTGAATTTTAAGAATCAAGCAACTATTTTTGGTCACATAAATGTATTTATCTCATTCAAATTACACTAATAAACGAAAGTTGGTTTTTTCATTTTTTCTTACACTCAAATCTAATATTTCAACTGGATACATTTTTGAGAATATAAAAATGATAATGATAATGAATGGTACTTTTTATTTATGTTAAATGAAGAATATGTATTCATGGGTTATTACAATATGATTTCATGAGATAGTACAGCCAAATATTTAATGCAATTGCAGTATACTTACACACATTTTGCGCAGCAGATCTTACTTAAGCGTATTAATTTATTAATACACTGAAAGTAACATTAAGTGTGTGCGCATTAAGAAAAGCTATTATTAAGTACATTAATTCCTGATGTTTTCGTTTAGATTGTGGTTCGGTATCTTTTCTCATGATAAATCAACAATAGTCAGGATGTATTGCTGCAGTCCATTGCGATCGATAACGATATTTCATAACATATACCTGATGGTGAAATCGTTCAATATGAGCATTGATCATTGCTGTCATATTTGAGCAAAAGTACAGGCTGGAAATGTAACAAATGAAGTTTTAATGACGCGTAACAGCATAAGTTCTTAAAGTTTTAGTTCTCCATATTTTGAACTATACTTTTGTAGTTTGTACCTTTGTTATTCCCAAGAAAATTTTCCACAATGTTCTTGAATGAAAATCAGGCGGCTTTTTCTACTTTCTTAAAAAGGTTTCAAAATGGTTATTTTTTTCAGAAGTTATCAAATGTCTAGAACGTGGTTTATTTTAGCATCCAACATTGACGTAAACGGTCTCACATAAACTCAAATGTCTTAATGTCCTAATCGATAACTTTTATGAAATTTTTTAATCGATCCCAGCTTGATATAAAGTGGTGAATGCAACATAAACGTTGGCACTACTATGGGTAGACTAACTACAATTTTAATCCGTGGGTTCCTAAAGTTTTCGAGGTCATTTTTGTGTACGACATTGTTTATTTTTTCTAGAATGTCACATTCACCCACTATGTATGAGTATTTTGTAAAACTTGTTGCCTTACCAGAGAAAAATAGAGATGACTTTCAAATCATCTCATATTTTCCATTTAAAACCATCATTCTTCCACACAAAAAATAGCTTCATAAACTCTCCTTTGAAGCATATCCTACTGGCATGGATTTATATTTTTGCATTGAGAAAAAGTACTGCTTTTAAGTTTACCTAAAGCGATTTAATAGAAAGTCGTCATTCCTCTGATTTTTTATACAGATCTAAAGATGCTATAAGGCTTAGAATCTCGTCACACACACACACAGAAGCATATTTTATCATCTTTCTCATACAAACAAATTAATTAACTACCACAGGAATGAAAATGCATGAGTATTCATAAAACAATACGTGTATTATTAGTCAACACCTTAACCTCAAATCACGCACAAGATCATTCAGCTGTGGCGTAATGGCGAATATTAGAACCTCCCTGCAGTGTCGTAACGGTGAATATTAGGACCTCCCTGCAGTATCAAAACGGAGAACATTATTAGGGCTCCTGCAATGTCAGATTTTGGGCCCCAAGTTGGCTTTACCCCCCCCGGTTTGGGCAGTCAGTCCAGCTTTGGGCCCCCTAGAACCCTGCTCCTCCACCACGATGCGGGGGTGTACGTTACGCCACTCCCCCTCCCCGTAAGGGTTTGGACCCCAAGCCAAATCTTACGAAGTATTGCAAAACCATTACATAGCATAGGCTTCGGGACCCCTTGAATCCTAGGCCTCCCACGATGCGGGTGTGTACGTTATGACCCTGTCATTCAATTGTGCTTGAGTTATCATATGAAGTCCAAATGTTTTTCTGACGGAATTTAATCCATGCCTGTTTAACTTTCAAGGCTATAAGATGACATGCATTTTTCATCAAACTAAAGGATCGTTAACATGAAGTTGTGGTATGTACAAGAAGTATGCCACTGTATGGTATTAGCATTATTGAAGAATATATTGGGATACTGAACATGCTTCTGCTTTTTAAATGTATTTCTGCTTCCCACTCACTCATCACGAGGTTTCCGAAACTATTAGACGTACAGACTTGAAATTTGGCAGACATGTACCTTTTGTTAAATAAAAATCAGCTAAGAACAGGGTTTGAAGAAATCGACTCCCAAGGGGTGTTTCTGGGGCATTATAGACAAATTCCCATTTTCGAGCCATTGGCCCCATGGACTAGAAATTTGGCAAGCATGTTTTTTTTTGTTGAGCAGAGATCCGCTAAGAACGAGTGAGTTTGAACTGAAATGGACTCCCAAAGTAGGTTACTAAATTACGGGAGCGTTATAGATAAAATATTCCCGTTTTTGAAATATTAGAGCTACACACCTAAAATTTGTCAAGCGTGATTCTTTTGTTGTGTAGAAATCCGCTAAAAACGAGTTTTGTGAAAATAGACTCCCAAGGGGGGATATGGGGAGTAAAAGATAAAAATTCCCGTTTTTCAAATATTAGAAATACAGGCCTGAAATTTAGCAAGCAATTTTCTTTTGTTGAGTAGAGATCCTCTAAAACCGGGTTTTGTGAAAATCAACTACCAGGAACGGAGGATTAAGGGTGTATTATAATTAAAATTCTTTCAGAGAAAAAAGGATAGCAAGTATTATACAAATATTGTTAACCAGTTAGAAACTACAACATATTGTAACAAGTAGGAAAACATTCATCAGACAAGCACAAACGAGATTTTAAACTGCATTAAATTTAAAATTCACATTATAAAACAATTCAACATCATAGAAATATTCTATAGCGTTTACTTTTTTTTAATCATGTGTGATAAGACTTAAGTTGTAAAAATGCTTAAAATTATACATACAAAAAAATTGAAAAATCGGAGATAAAATTAAATTTCTACAGAAGTTAATGTCGAACAAGAAATAGCTGCACGGGAAATCATTTATCTGTTAATTTGCTTCTACTGACTAGTGTGAAGCTTTTAGATCACTTTTCAGGCTAAATGCTTCTTTGTGGGTATGCAGACGTCTTAAATTATCCGACTACGTTCGGAACCGTGATTTTGCAAAAGCGTATAATGGATAATATTTATGATATTTAGTGTCACTTAGATTAGAAAATGCATATAAAATTGTTTTAAGAATAGTATTACAATAAAAAATTATTTAAGTACAATATTTTGACAAAAAATTATCGTAGAATGACCCATTTTCAAAATATTCTCCTTTTGTGAAAAATGCTTCCATTATAATAATATTTTGACTGTATATAGCTCTGACCTCTGTACAGAAGCTCAACAAGAAATTTTGAAATATATTACTTAGAAGTGGGTTTATCCATGTTTTACTACAACAGAGTGGAGAAATTTTAAGAAAAAAATGCCGATAGTTATTTCAATGGGTTGTAACTCTGAAAATAATGTGAATTTTTCAAAAAAAAAAGTAGTCCAGGCTCTCTGGAGAAGTCTTTATGTAAGCAAAATATTATTATTTTAGAAGCATTTTTTATAAAAGGAGAACATTTTGAAAAAAGGTTATTCTAAGTTAATTTTTTGCCAAAATATTGTATTTTAATAAATTTTTTTTGTCAAAATGTCCTTAAATCAATTTTATACGTGTATTCTAATCTAAGTGACACTAAATATCATTAAAATTATCCATTTATGCGGTTTTTTAAAATCATGATTCCGAACGTAGTCGGATACCTTAAGGTATAAAATTGTCTTAAGGACATTGTGACAAAAAATGATTTAAATACAATATTTCGGCAAAAAATTAACTTAGATTAACCTTTTTCCAAAATGTTCTCCTTTTGTGAAAAATGCTTCTATTATAATAATATTTCGCCTGTATATATCTCAGACCTCTGTACAGAGGCTCAACTATGATTTTTGAAAATTCACGTTATATTATATTATATATTATCAGAGTTACCATCAATTGAAACAATTATCGGCGTTTTTTTTTCTTAAAATTGTTCGCTTCTGTTGTCGTAAAACATGGATAAACCCACTTTTAAGTTATATATTTCAAAAATTCTAGTTGAGCCTCTGTACAGAGGTCTTAGCTATTCCCAGGCAAAATATTATTATAATAGAAGCATTTTTCACAAAAGGAGAATATTTTGAAAATGGGTCATTCTACGATAATTTTTTGTCAAAATATTGTACTTAAATAATTTTTTACTGTAATACTATTCTTAAAACAATTTTATATACATTTTTTAGTCTAAGTGAGACTAATTATCATAAGTATTATCCATTTATTCGCTTTTGCAAAATCACGGTTCCGAACGTAGTCGGATACCTTAATCGCAGTTTGGATGCTATTACTTATCAGATAAAACTCCTAAGATTATGCAAAAATAATGCATTCAAATTTTTCTTGACAGTCAGATTTCATCGCATGTCATATTTTCTCTCTTGGTTGTTTGCGAAAAGAGAGCGAATGCTTCGAATGTTTATTCAGGGGTCTGATCACTTTCCAAATTGCAGCTGAATATCTTATGGTAAAATAAGTTTTTGAAATAAAATAGAATATACATGAGGACTCTGAGAGGAAAACAAGCTGATGGTAACATTAGGGATACTATTTATTAGTTTATTTAGAAAGTATATTTAAAATAAACTAAAAAATCTAATCCTAGATGCTAGGTTAATCTTATGGCGTGAGTCTGAATCGCCTTTCTTACTGGTGCATTTTGATTTAATATTATTTGTGTGATCCACAAAAACTTTTGAGGATGACGAGACAAGTTTTTAAATATTATTCTGTCGAAATAAATGAATTATTTGAAGATATTTCTATAATAATACAATTGATTTTATCAATAGGAATTGTTAAATTTCAAACGATATCAAAAACACAAAAAATGCAAAACTTGCGTAATTTAGGATATATAACCACCACTCGAGTGAGTTCTGAATTAAATTATGACGTTTTTGAATATTTTGTATCAACACCAACAAACAAGGAAAATATCAAGATTTGTAGAGCATATAAATGTTTTGAACAACTAATCTCTATTTTCATGGGATTCATGGACTCAAAGGGTACACATGGTCCCTTATCTAAGAAATTATTTATACTAGGCGCGTTTTATTATCTAGTACAAAACATTAACAAATGGTCATGCTTTGTTCTCTTTTTAAGAACTTTATACATTTCCATCAGGAAGTAGTTAACTAAATTAAGTTCTCTTTTAAGAGCTATGTGCCCCTTTTAATATAATCAAAAGGCTATTTAAAAAATCAGCCTTAAAATCAATTTAAGTCTACTTCAAAAATCAATTTATATCTTAATTAATAATAGGTGCAATAAGTATTTTTTCTAATTTCTTTTTTAATTATTAATTACCTATTTCCTTTTCAGTTTTTATTTGTAATAATTACTTTTTCTATTTAGTCTATAACCTCAGTAAGGGAGAAATGCTACATTTTTAATGTTTATTTTGATTTTATTTCGAAATAATGACATTACTTTTTGGTGGAATATAAATTTATCCTTTTCTTTTTAACATAAAAGAAAATTCAAATGATTTTAAAATAGCGAGAAAAATTTTAAATTGTTGAAAAAATTTTTAAATAACAATTTATTTCTAAATTTTAGAAATAGAATGATGCTAGTTTTTTAGGCAGAAAAAATGACTAAAAGCAATTTAAAGAACATCCTTTTTTCTAGGTATGTAAAGAGGCAATTTAAATTCCCTTGGTATTTATCAAATAATTCGACTGGGGAAGATGAAAAAAGTATCCCCATTGAGAGAGGCATTGTAAAACTATTTCTGGAGGACTGAAAGAGTCGAAATAAAAATGATGTCTTTTCTGTTAATGCATGTGTACACATCATGCATGACAGTAAGAATCAGAATGAAATGTTCATTGTAAAATAGTTAAATTTGTCACTATAAATGGAGTTAGTAAAAAAGCAAAGTGTTCTCTTTCGAATTCTGGAATGAAACCATCAACTTCAATGTATACGCTTTGTCGACAACTGATGCGGTTAAATCCCCCTGTAATACTTCCTTTTATTTGCACGCCCTTGTCACTCCATACATATCTATGCTATCGAATTGAACTATATCTGCCGAATGATGACGCAGATAAAAGAATGGCTTATGCATCATGCTTTTTAGGACCTAAGCCTTAACGTTATATGCATCATTGAATAGTAGATGCGGTGGAAAGCAAGGGCAGCATCACATCGTAATGTTCTGGTATTAACTGAACAATAAAACGAAAATGTTCTGTTTTGAATACTTCTACTTCACATTATGTCTCCAGCCAGCGCCATATTGCATTGTTTCCATTTGTTGTAATTTACTGTGAGTTGAAGTTATTACATAAATAATAAACAAACAAAATCAGTTCAGGAATCTTATTACTGCGTATTAAAGATACGGGTTCTATGAATACATTAAAAGAAACGTTTCTTATTTGATAGTTCGAAGAATATTAGAGTTGTCAATGTTTATATCACATTGTATTTCATACTTAATTACTAGTATTTTTAAAAAATGTACTAAATTGCAAACAATTTGTCTTTTTCAGGAATAAATTGAATGATTTTTAGTTTAATTCATAATATTGTAGCTACGAAAAATATTGTATTTTTTACAAAAATCAAATCTTTTCTGATTTTGTAATCACCAAATTAAAAACAACTTACTAAAGAGTCAAGTTTCTTGAAACAGTTCCAGATCAATCGATGAATATCAATCAAAATTATTTTTATGCGATATAAATAGTTATTTTTGAAAGAAAGTATAAATTTATTTGGTTATCTTAAAAATTAAGAAAGATACTATTAAATAAAAATACAGACTAAATTTTATACTTCAAAAGCATTTGATTCTGTATCGTATTTATTTGTTTTTAAAAACTACTAATTAACAATTAAACTTAAATTTACATTTTTAAAATTTTTTATCGCTATTCACTCAGATAAAGCTTAAAATGAGCTGTTAAAGGTATCAAAATATATTCTTGGAAAAACATAGAACAGCGGGTTCTCCAGCAAAAAGCAATTTAAAATTAATCTACTTTTGATTGTTTTAAATGATTTTATATTAATTTTCCTATAATTTATCTTTTGTTTTCCAGATAATTTTGTTTTTAGTTAAAATAATTTCATATACAATAAAAAGCTATTAGAAGAAAAAGAAAACATTTGAATTCAATTCATATGATATAATATAAGCAATAAATTTATCCTCAAATAGAAAAGCTTAAACTTTTGTGATACAGCGTTTAAAAAATAATTAATTTTTATTTATATTTTATAAATTTACAAAAAAAAAACTTTAAGAAAAGATTTCTTGAAAGAAAAAGTATTACTTTTCTTTTCATTGAGTTTATAGTGGCTTTTTGCAAGCAGTATTTTTATTTTAAAAAATAGAGAGGAAAAAACTACGTTTATAGATCAAAGTAATTATCCCGCTTTCTTGTTTTATGCATTAAAAAACGAAAGTCAGATGGGAAAATGATTTCAGATATTGTTATCTTACGCCTACGAACAATAGAATATCTTACCACCCGTTTCATTATTAGACGTTTTTCCCCTTATGCACATCAACTATTATACCATTGCATCATAAAATAGTTAAAAACATTTTATGCTGAAACATGCACGCAAAGAAATTTTGAATAAGGGAACATATATCTACAAAATGAAGAAAATCTGAATACCTAATTTGAAAATTGATCTAATTGAAAATTTGAATGCCTAAAGCACACACACACATTGTATGAAAAGGATTATAACAATTAATTTTGTTCTTACATAATCTGCAATTATAATCTCTACAAAAATTTAAAAACCTTAGAATATGTTTATCATTGAATAACATTGTAAAATATACCACTATATATATAATGTAAAAATATTTATGAAAAAAAAATGCCCTAATAACAAAACATTTGTATATTTGGTTTTAATCAATTTAATAATCCCATTTCTCTTTTAGATTTTATTACTATAGTAAAAAATGTTACACTGTTACTGGTTGTTACACTGTTGTTTTTTATATTTTTAAATGCCAAATTTTTAAGAATCTGACAGATCTGAATGATTCAGAAGTTTTTAATTCTCTCACTCTCTCTCTCTCTCAATTCTATCAAAAAAATTTTAAAAAATAGATTTTTTTTTAATTTTGAAGGAAAAGAAAGCGAAACTGAAAGTTTTAATCAGAACTCATGCAAATAATTAAATTTAGGATTTTATTTTTCGGCAATGAATTTAAAACATCTTGAATAAAAAAATATTTATTTGATTGATATTAATGGATAATAAATTTACACATTCTGCCCATTCGTGTAAAAGTTTCCTCGGAAAATTAACTGAAAGTTTGAAAATGTTTCATCGACTTTTTCAGACACATTTTAAATATATTTACGAAACATAATTTGTAAATTTGTAATCGTACATGCTAAAACTGTACTTTTAATACTCGCGCAAAAGATGAGAGTATGTTATATTTGCGTTGCAATACAAAGCTGCTCGAGGGCTATTGGAGAGGGACCTCGTATTTTTCAACCATGGTCAAGTGACGAGGACGACACCTGAACTGCGACACCCTCTCTCCTAACTTCCACATCACACGAACGGTAGGACGTTTGAGTCTCGACATATTTAACGTGCAAAAGCCGCCTCTGCACGGTGGGTCTTCAGCGCACTGAGCTCCAGCTCATGACATGCCAGTCGCGAGTCCTTGACCTTGACCGCTAGGCTACCCCTACCACGATCCAAAAATAGTTTTGTTTCAATTATCTAAACTTCACAATTTCATCAGTTTCCTGTCATTTCAGAGATCTCATCTTTTAATTTGAAGTACTTTACTTTCTTATGTTTAAATTTCACAAGTATTTGTGCTCTGATTCAGGCACTTTGAAAATGATTAGGAAATGCTATTTAAGAAATGCACCTTTTTTCAAAATTTTTATTTGTTAAATATATATTTAATTCAAGTTTTAAGTCTTACCCATTTACATTTCCAGACAAAAGTATGTGATTTTATAATTCTTCTATTATTGCGCAAGTGTTTTTGTATGCCCTAGCTAGATATTTTGTTTTTTGGAAAACTTATTTGTACGATCGAACTAAAACTTAATAATTCTCCATTGATGATATTTAAAAATATTATGAAGCTATATTTACGTATTTTTAGCTTTTAAAAACATGATATAAAAGTACACAAAATTTGGCAGTGCCTATATCTTTTCTCCTGTTATGGAATGAAGGAAATAAATATTCAAATGATAAAATCAAAAAATTAATTCCCCCCCGTATCACTTTTATTATTTCATCGTAATATTTTGATCTCAGATAAGACATATATAATTTCAAGTGTACACACTCATATAACACTCCTATAAATACATTCTAACACTTGAAAATTTTATAAATAAGTGATCTCAAATTATTTTATCTTAAGGTATCCGACTACTTGCGACAACTTTTTTTTGAAAAAAAGGAAATATGGAGATCTTTTTGTGATTTTTATATTTATATAGTATATTTTAAGGAAAAAATCCTAAAATTGGTAAAAGAAAAAAATTATTATTATTAAAATGGGAAAAAACTAGTAAAAATGTACGAAAAATTACGTAAACGGGGCCCGCTCTCTACAAAGATTTTATGAACAAATTCTCAATTTTTCAATTTTGATGTGTTACTTTGTTATTCCTGTTTGAAGTGATCTTCACGATAAGAAATATTTTAATTTTTACAAAAACTAGAGCACTTTATCTAAGTCATTATACGAAATTGCTTAAAAAACATTGACTATATTCACATAAAGAGCTGCAAATTTTGAAATAAAACAGTTATTGATAAATCTGAAGATCAAAACACTTTTACTGTTATGCAAAACATAAGCAAAAAATTTCAGCTAATTATTTTCAAAACTTTTTGAGCAATCGCGGTCCCCGTTTGAGTTTTTCGAAAAAAACACGTTTCGCGTAAAACGCATTTCAAAGTTTGACATCTTGTGTAAAGTTATGGCATTTGCTTTTACTAAAATGCTTGTAGTTTTTGTTCTAGTAGAGGGAAAATAAAGTAATGGGTATTGTTATTAAGTTAATAAAATGGTCTATAAAATAAAATCATAAAAATTTTTGCCGATTTTTGAAAAAGATCATGGTTTTAGGGTAGTCGGATACCTTAAATTGTTGTTTATTTAACGCATTTAAATGAGTGCATCTTAAGGTGCTTATAAAAGTGTTCAGAATTACAAAATTGTTACAAAGAAAGTATATCCATGCAAAAAAAGAAAATTTGTTTTCCATTTGTATACGTAAGGTTTATTTATTTATTTTTTTATTTCACTTCATAACGTAATTTCTCTTTAATGTATGTACACATATTAAGTTTCGACATGGCAATATTAGGAATGTGATTTTAAAACTTAATGTTACACAAAAGTATTCAGCATTCTATAGAAAACGTTGAAAATCAATTTGTAACTTGCTATATTTAATGAAAAAAATTTTTAGACATAAGTTAAATTAAAAGATCGTATTATAAATATAAACCTTCTATCAGAGTATTTGAACACGTGTGCGGAAAGAATAAAAAACATAAAACTAATTAACTGATGCATGTTCACCAACAGCACCCAGCATCGGGTAGATGCAGACCACACACATTAGAATTTGAATTTGATTCTATGTTACCTCAACCGTAACAGTGCGTATAAAATAAACTTTGCATGTTTGTTAACTGAAAAGCCAAAAAAACCCATTTTTTTAAGAAGAATAATAGTTTGTATGCGCATTTCAAGCTGTAAAAAAAAGTTGCAAAACCAGAAGTGGTTTCAGAGAAAATCAATAATAAAAATAAAGAAAAGTAGAAATGAATTTAGAAAAAAAGTATATAAGTTAAACATATGGAAAGAATAGTCAAAAAAAGAAAAAAACAGACTCTTAAAATCAACTATAAGATGATAAATAAACTCTTATTTAGTTTTACTGCATGCTTATAGATTTTTTGTGATGGTTCGTTTTTGCCTTAACAAAACAATCAGCAGAAGCATGCAGTATCGTCTGCTGCAGATAGAATGATTGTGTTGAAGTATCTTATCTGATACATGTATGAAAAAAAGAGATAAGAATAGTTTTTTTTAAAGAAAAAAGAGAGTATAAACCTGCCGACAAAAGTAATTTTTACTTGTGAAAATTCCACCAGTTCTTTTTTGCCATGTGTAATATCTTTCAAGGAACAATTTTCGTAAGCACTCATTGCGGAAGAACATAAATATCTGCAGTTAACCCAACAGCGCGAGAGGTCAATGAAGTAGAAGTGTACAAAAGTGTTAGTGTCCTTCGCGCGTCTGAGATAAATTGTCTAAAAATATAAACAAATACGGAAGAGCGTTGAGGAAATCCAATACTGTAAGATACCAGACACGCGTGTCAACACAAGATGTGTTGAGGACACAACGTTTAAGTATAGAAAGCAGACAATTGTTTTGCCATAAAATCAAAATTTGACATTCGTTTTTGAGACCGAGAAGTACAAAAATGGCTAACGCAATTCTTGTATATCAACAAATATCTCATTTGCGATCTGATATGATATGCATTCGATGAAGCATACATCAAAATGTGCAAGTAAAGTCTCAACCATTTTTTTTTTATCTTCACTTTGTAGAAATGAAAGTTATGCAATCCATGAATTTTAAGGATATTGTCATGCCTTTTGCAGGTTCTTAACACTAGAAAGACTGAAAGTCTATATATACCTATATTGCCCAAAAGCAGTCAAAATGACTACATTGTGAAAAAATGGTCAATATTGCCCAAAAGCAGTCAAAATGACTGCATTGTGAAAAAATGGTCAATGTGTAAAAAAATTTGTTTAAAATTAATTTTAATATTGTTTTTATATTATTTACAGTCATATAACAAGTTATAAATAAATATTAACAACAACAAAAATTTACTTCACTTGGAAAAAAAATATATTCTAAAAAATTGTTCACACACACACACACATTATTATGTAATTTTTTTCTAATTGAAATTAAAAAGCAGTCAAAATGACTTCCTTTGGGCAATCTAGTGTTAAAAAAGAATGTGTGGTTTCATGTTAATAGATTCGATATTTGAATCTCTTTCAAGTGTGAAAAGCTAACCAGCAAGTGTCGACAGGATTATCATATAATTTATATCAGTTAAATATCAATCAAAAGTTTTAAGATTTCTGCATATGTATATGAGATTTATATTTAAGAATCAATTTCTTGCATGTTACGGTTGCTTTTATTTTTTATTATTAAATATTGTGTTTCTTAACTAGTAATTCTTGAATTACTAGTTTGAAACATATTTAAACTAGTAATATTGAAACAATACAACTGCTTAATGTAATAGCAATCTCGAATTATGGTTTAGCTAGTAATTTCAAGAAAATAAAATGAGCATTTTTTTAATGCGTTGTGTTATATTTTATGTAGTACTATAAAAAGCACGACTGTTTCGACATAAATCTATGAAATATTCAGTTGAATACAAATTATCTCGTTTATTTATAATCTTATGGCTAACTATTTTTTTTAAAAAAAGATAGTTATTTCTTTATCAAGTTAAGTTGTATAGGTCCTAAAAGTAGATAATATGTCTCGTGTTATTTTCACCTTAAATTATTTATTGATAAAATTGTTATGACTTTAGAGGAGTAGCTCTTAAATTTCTGTGCCCTAAGTCCCATTTTTATACCAAACACTTGACTATGAACCCCCAAGTGAAACAACTCTATTTCAATGCACAATACAAAATCATAAATTTAACTTTGATGTCCTGAATGGTAAAGGTTGACGCAAAAATAAAATTCTAATAAAATATTGTGGTATCTGAAAAGTAGTATTTGTTCAAGTAATAACTTTTGCATCAAAATACAGAATAAATTTTTTCCCAATGAGTTGTCATTTTATTATAAGATGAATAGAAAGAATATAATACTCTTTTCTGTTCAAAACTAAGAAAAAATGGTTGCATTAATTTCAAACATCGGTATCATGCACACAACAAAACTAAGCTGTTGATTAGATGTATGACTCTCTAATACTACCGTATTTTAGACGAGTTATTGCATGTAGCGGCGAAATTCCATTCCTATTTAAATCTTCATAGACGACCGCACCAGCAATCGGTCCTATGTTTGGCATTACTTATACCAGAGGTTGGGAACCTTTTTATACCATTAGATGCTACATGTAAATTAAGTAGTAATAAAGAAGGCCACATAGATTAATGTACTTATAAATGCGACTAAAATGAAATTATTCTTATTTTTGTACATATTATATACTACATGGAAATATTATAAAAATATAAATCCTGATTTATCTATTATTTGACATAAAAAGTTACAATATAAAATATTTTTGTATTCACATAAGGGAAAAACCTTTTTATAATATTGATCATTTATTATTATTTTTTATGAAATTATCAAATTCATAGATACCGTTGAAACTTTCTATATTTCACTGTTGGTATTTTTTATTTATGTGTATAAGCATGTATATATATATATATATATGTATATATTATGCTTACATACATAAATTATATATATATATATATATATATATATATATATATATGTATATTTGGATCAAACTTCGTAACACGAAGCCTTAATTAAATGAACATGGGCATGTGTTGCAGTGTTCCCATTTTGCACTGGATGGAATTCTAACATTTGAAATGTACACAATTGGCTATTCCCAAGAGCGATCATTGAAACACATACATACATTCATGCCATTCTTTATTTAATTTCATTGATTTTCAAACTGTTGTAATCTACACAATTAAATATTAATTAGTACAAGTGCTAGTTTTTATGAAGGCCGTAGGGTTCCCCACCTTTGACTTATACCTATATAATTTTTTTTAGTTTCTACTTTTAAACTTCTTAACACATAATAATCATTGCTAGTTTATTTTAATCGAAATGCGTAACTAATATTTTACCTTTTATTAAACATTTGCAGATCCTATAACGTTGTCCACGCATCCCCAAATTAATTTCAATTTTTCACAGACACCCTCAGTAGTCACAAGAGCTCCCAGGGGGTCCGTAAAAGCTACTTTGGGAATCTACGCCTTAGAGGGGGGGAGTGAAATGATTAATAATGGGATCATTTTTGAAATATATTTTAACTGGATCTTTTTTACTCTGATTCAGCACAAAATTTTCACGTTTCTAAAAACTATTTTTAGCTCTGGCTGGAGTCACACTCTTGGTTTAGGTGCCAACAACAGAAACATGTTTGGGGAAAAAGTTAACTACCTCCAACGAAAAAGAGTTCTTAGACAAAAGACAGACTGCCAAGTTAGTGTTACTTTTTTAAAAAAACCAGAATAGTGACTTAATTTCGGGAGTAAATTTATACAGAAGAATTTTATTATAAACCAGGAAGGTGCAGGCTGTGATCTGCAAGCCACAAGCTGATCTTAGTTCATTTACGGACGGTCTTTTCCCCTCAGGGTCATTACAACAAGAATTGTAATTTTCGAATAACTCTTTTTATTTTGCCTGAGCTATTCACGGATGAACAATATGCGCAAATAAAAGAAATAGAAGATCCCTAAATAATAAACTACTTAGAATAAATTTTGGCTTGAATTAATACAAAAACTGAATAAAGTTTTAAATAAATGGTTCACACAATGCAACATCACGCATCAAATTGAATTTGTATCTTTTTATTGCTTTTTGTGTACACAAATCACAACAATCACACAAATCACACAATGCAACAGTGTATTGCTAACACCGTGTAAATATTAATACAATTTAACCCTTTAACGGGCACACAGCTAAAATACAATTTTCTGTGATAAAATACTTGATAAATGTAAAGTTCTCATCCTCTCTCTCTCTCTCTATATATATATATACACTGGTGTGCAAAAATTAAGGACGAGACGGTTTTTTCAATATAACTTTGTACAAAAGCTTTCCAAATCAACACATTTAATACCGTAAGATCCCCAATACGTAAGGACATGTGTAATGTAAGCAACACTTACTAAAAGAGAAATCAGAGGGATAAAAAGAAGCTTGATTGAAAAAGTAGCATGGAGCGCAATGCGACTGAAGGCCGAAACATCCCTGTGATGGGTGTCCAGCAAGAAACATCCGGTCTTTAGTAGGGGATATGATCTCCCCTGACTGCTAGGCAGGTTTCATAGCGTCTGCCCATGCTGAGAATGAGGGTGTCAATGAGTTGTTGAGGCATTGCTGCCCATTCGTCTTGCAGCGCCAATCAAAGCTCCCGAATCGTTACTGGTGGTAAGGTACGAGCTGCCAAGCGTCTGCCTAGAAAATCCCATACATGCTCGATGGGATTGAGATCCGGAGAACGTGCCGGCTAATCCATACGTTCAATATCCTCACTCTCTAAGAGCTGTTCGGCAGCTACTGTGCGATGACATGGTGCATTTTCGTCCATGAAAAAGAACTGCAGACCCATAGCGCCTCTAAAAAGACGCACATATGGAAGAAGAATCTCGTTACAATAACGGGTCCCGTTGACTGAACCTGCGTCGAAGATGTGAAGGTCTGTACGACTACCAAGCATGATGCCTCCCCAAACGAGAACACCGCAACCTCCATACCTGTCCCTTTCAATGATGTTCGAGGAATGATTGCGGCTTCCCCGCTCTCTCCAGATGAGTATGCGATGAGAATCGCTACTCAAACTGAATCTGCTCTCATCTGTAAAGAGTACTCGTCCCCATTCATTGTCTCTCCAATTCCGGTGTTCCCGGCACCACAGAGAACGACTTCTCCGATGGGCAGGCGTTAAAGGTACACACCGTACAGGGCGTCGTGCAAACAGACCACCACCGTGCAGTCTTCTGGCCACGGTAAAACGCGATATCGGTCGTCCAGTCGCCTGTGTCGTGTGTCTAGCGATTTCTCCCGCTGTCTGCCGCCTGTTTCTTCTGGCCTGTAAGACAATGTACCGGTCATCTGCGGGTGTGGTTCCTCGTGGACGACCACTACTGAACCCCCGGATAGCTGTTCCTGTAGTTTGAAATTGTCTCCAAAGTCGTGAAACGATGCTGTGAGCAATTCCAAACTCTGCAGCCACACTTGTCACACTGCGGCCTTCCTCCAACTTCTCCCAATGATTCGACCTCGGGTAAAAGCATCCAGATGTCGCCTAACAGATTGATTATTCGCCATTTCTCGCTGAGGCAGCAACTCGGTGTGATTTCAACTGCTATACTGCTTCTCTTTGCCAGAAATACTAATCTTACACCGACAACATGCTTTATACTACTCAGACACTCCCCCATTACGTCTACCTGCATATCTGCGCATGTGCTACCGTACATCACCTTACTTAATCTCCTGATTGGTCTTTCTGTCCGCTCTGCCTCTTCGTTCAGCTGATATGCTAATTTTTCGACTTCGTCCTTAATTTTTGCACACCAGTGTATATATATAAATATTATTTAGTCTCAAAAAATATCTAATCGTGGGTTTCTTTCCTGGGTGGGGGCTAGACGTTGTAGTCACTGCGCACATTTAGGACATTTAATTTACTTTTCAGGACAGAAATAATGAATCATATTACAATAAACTTTTTATGAAAAATTTACATTTATGTAATAACTATTTCAATAACAAATACAAAGTATAAGTGTAATTTAATAATAATAGAATAATTGTACAACATAGAATATATATATATATATATATATATATATATATACTTACTTAGAAAAAATATATAGAATACTTAGAATATACATTGAACTTGGTATATATCCACATTTTATATTTTATTTTAGTATGAAAAGGTAGAAATAAAGTAATATTTTTGAGAATTTAAATTAGCTATTTCCCAAATTTGATGAGCTATTTACTGTGGAACTTAATATTACGCAAACGTTTTCTCCGAGCAGGAAAGCTGTAATGAAAGATTTTCGAACCCGAGAATTTTGTACCACATATTGTAAACAAAGTTTGTTTATATTTCCCACCCCAACATTCTCACGTGATTCTAAATGCTCTCTCTCTCGAGTACAGGAAAAGCGAAAATTTCTAGGTCATTTTTCTCTTCTAGGTGGGCAGTGGATAGAGCTTCTATCCACATATTAAAGGTTTCTAAAAACCTAAATAAAATATTTTTTTTAATTCTACAATTGCTTAATTCATTCAGTTGAGGGAAAAGTATACTTCAGACATGTCGATTTTTTTTTAAAATATCAGAAATTTAATTCATAGTAATCAAAATACAATTTGTACATGTACACCGAGAAAAATTATTTTTACTTATCCATCAGAGGACATGAAAGGCAAAAAAAGGTATCGTGCTGCACTCCGTATTAATTTTTATGCGTTTTAACTTTAATTAACGCATATAGATAGACTAAATATCCAACACCAGCTTTGAGAATTTTTTTTTAATATGTGGCTAAATGTATTAGCCACTGCCCGCTAAAGGGCTAAATATGTACATCAATGCAAAACTAAGTCAATGTCTATAGTATTTATATATGGAAAAACTCCTACATGTGACTTGTTCAGATGTCATTTATATTTACTACTAATTTTTTTGGAATATTAAAAAGATAAAGTTTATGTAGTTTCAATTGTTCATAGATCATTTTTACTCACTTGTATATTAGAAAACACATGGTGCTCACTGAAATACACACGCGCCAGCAGTTTCTCTTATCTAAATCTCTGAAAAATTTATATCTTGATAATATTTATAATACAATAAACATTTCGAAAGTAAGATTTCAGCAGAGATTAATATTTATGATAGGTCCGGTTTACAAAAAATAAATGCATATCCCTTTTCTGATAGTAGATAAATGAGATACGTGTAAAAGATTATACTATCTGAAATGAATATATATAAATATAATTTTTCAAAACATTCTTGTATTTTGAAAAGTAAAGCACTGTTTGTTTTAGATATTGCTTGTTATAGTTTCCAAGTGCTTTAGAGATTTATATACACGACAGTCATTTTTTATTATTGTAGATTTATATCTACAAAGTTAGCAATTCAGCTGTATATCAAGAGTAATTTTTGAATAAAAAGTTTTTACTTTGTAATTTTATTTCTTTTACACACAATTTGGGAGCTAATATTCTGTACGTATATGCATCCCAACTAATCCACTCAGCTCAGTTAATTAAATGTATGATTATTAAAGCAAAGAAAAATCTTTTATAACTATATATTAGGACTCTTTATATACATGTATATGGTACTCTTCAGTCCAAGTATTTTTAGTCGGTGTGAAATTTTAATTTTTAATAATATATATTTTGCCTATTATGCTTGGTATTTCATTTGAATACATGAAATCGCAGCTTTCTTGACTGCAAACCATTGGAAGTTATGTAAAATAATTTAAAGATTTTTTTAATATAGCTTGTTTTTTCTAGAAATATGATAGATATTATGTGCACTAAAAGATGTAAAATTAGATCCTTTCAGTGAAAAAAAATTCTTCAGTTGTAAGAGAAGCTAGCTTTAGAATTTCCAGAGGAAAATACTTATCTTGCATGCATTTTGACGAAAAATATTTTACCTCAACCATTTTCCGACCGTTATGAATATTTGACCGATATACTGCAACATAGTTTATAAAGCATAAGAAGTTTACCATTGGCTATTCTCTTATTACGGTGATACATCACCCAAGCTAAAATAGAGAACACCTGTGTCTCCTCCATCCTTGAAGGGCTGTAATGAATTAGGGGAATGTATTATTCATATTATGAATAAGTAATACATCGAATATAATACTAGCTTATGAAAGACGTAGTGCAGTTTGCCTATTATTAATGAAAAAAAGACATATTAGAGAGAAAAGCAATGTAACACATCTGTTCAGATCAGTTGTCTATATTGAAATCCATTTTCATAGAGAGCTTAATAAATTTCTTTGTTCGTTGCGCAATTTATGCTCAAATTTAGAAAGGAAATCCAATGAAAAATGAATCAAGACCTGTAATAATTCAGAATATAACAGATTCACATAATGACTTATTTCTGTTTTAATTTTAAGAGAGTGAGTTGTTTACTGGCCGCTTTTTCAGCCCAAAATGTTTCCAATTGTTTGTAGCATTGTTTCTTTCTTTATTTTTATTTATTTATTTATTTGAATTTCTTAAAATTTATTCAGTGCATTATAGGATTAATATTATCATTTAAAAAGAAAAAATCGAAGTCGAAAAATCGTCGAAAGTGCTTATTTATTGCCATAAAAGTTCACAATTTTAATATTCTTTTAATGAAATATTTGTAAATTACAAATTTCTAACTAATTAAAAAATTCTAAATAATAATTTAAGTGTTTTTTTTATTCCGGAAGAAAAATTCTGTTCGAAAATAAAACAATGCGTACAGGGGTGGAAGAAAAATATTTTTCGAGGTATTAAGTTTCACTTATAAGAAGTGTTGATGAGTTACGTGAAGTTCATTACATTATATTGCAATCTATATATCTAGATATTAAGTATTATAGCACACTCTAATTCCACAACTATCGTATTTAACGCAACAGTATTATTTGCACGATTTATGTGTATGAAATATTTGTCCCTTCTTGAGTTAAAGTGACGGATTTTATTGTAGTATATTTATTTTCCTTTCAATATACACACACGAGATATTATAATTCCTTATTAAAAAAATCATGCAAACTTGATTTCATTACATAAAACAGCTTTTTTGTATTTATATTCTAAACACGGTTATTGCAGCTGTGTAAATACTAAACTGCTAATTATTTTTATATCCCCTTAGTAGTATTGACATTAAAATGACACGTGAATTTCCAGTTTAAAAATTTCTGATCTGTGCTATGTTTTAGACGATAAATGGAAATGTAATATTTATTTTTGATAAAAATTTTCATGTCCTAGAGTATAGTAATTTTCCCAGATTCTTAGATGTATGTATTTTATTACGTTATATCAGTGATTATGTTATAGTGCAAATATCCAAATAAAATCACTGCTAATTTTTTTTAGCTACTACTTTTGAAATCATAATTTTCAGTATTAAGAAATCTTTTGTTTGAAGACCTTCAAAACTAAGTAAGTAAGCCCTTTATTTTTCTACGTTTAGTTTGAAAATACATAAAATGTACGCAAGATAATCATAACGCACGCAAACAGGGGAACTAACTTTTCAGGAATAGTATAGGGTTTGATTTAATGACGTCAGAGATATGTGCATTACTATTACAGATAAGAGAGTATTTGGAATGGACTTATTTGATCAATGGAATACATATGCACACATTATTATTGATCGAATTTCGGATTAGCTTGATCACAAAATTTTCATTCATGATAAAGATGTCTTACAACTTAACAATACGAGCTATTTTTTCTCCTTTCAAATGCTTAGTTTGAGATTCATTTATCCGCATTTCTTAAATTTGCTTCAAGAAAGACTAGTTGTAGCAAATTTGAGATTAACTCATACGATCTGATTTTTAAAAAATATTCCTCCATATATCAGACTGGTTACAACAAACAGATTTTATAATTCAGTAAAATTCCCTATACTTCATCATAGATTTCCTTTTTATTTCTTTCCATACTATTATCTAAATATATACAAAGTGTAGGTAAGAAATCTTTCCTATAGATGTTTGCAATTCAAGTCCTGATATTTAAAATTAATCAGAAACACCCTTCGAACGTTTAAAGAAATTTAGTTTCATCATATCCTGTTAGGAATGCTGCACAAGTTGTTTCTATTTCGTAAGCAAATTTTATACTAAAAAAGTTGCATTCATTTGAGTTTAAAACCTTCTCACGAATCCTGACATTCAGTTACTTGCCTGGATATGCATAATGCTAATCGGATAAAGGGGATGAAGCTTCCAAGATTACTAATTTATTGTTTATCATATCCCTCGAAATGAATAAAAAAATGAAACTTTTCTGGTAAAAAATTCATAACAGTTAAATCAATCACTTAAATATGGCGTTTTCAGTATAATTTATTTGATCTTTTATTATAACCACATAATATTTCATGTTATTATCGTTTACATTTTAAGTATAAGTACCATATAATTACATTCTAAATCTCATGAAACTACAACTTTCTTATGATTTTATAGTTTATTGTTAAAATCATTATTTTTTTTTATTTAATTAGGAAAAATTCTTGTAATTTATATTGTTATATTTTGCTTACTTTTTCTAAATGAGAAGAAGTATTTTTCACCGTATCAGATACGTTTTATTTTCTTTGGGATTTATCGGTATTTATAAGAGAGTATGTGCGTGAATTGTGTTAAGGGAAATATGAGTAAAAACTTCCCATTTGTTTTTCGTAAGAGGAAAATAAGTTATTCAAAATCCATGTATGAGGTATTGTGAAGGGGAGTACAATAGCCGCTCATGGTGTCACATGCGGCCCACAAAGAGTTATTTTGTGGAACGCCAAGACAGTCAGAAAACTAAATAGACAGAAAATGTTCTTTTTATTTGGGTCAACATATATTTTGAGCAAAAGTTTTCTTACATGAATATCAACAAGAACAAACATAGATGCAAGTTGGCTGATATTAATTTGCAGGCTGTGATAAGTAACAATCAATCTCACTGCTGATTTCAAAAAATTGTACTAAAGTGTGATTTGTCTCATTAAGGTATTCGACTACTTACGACCACTTTTTTTTAAAAAAAATGAAGATATGGAATTTTTTTGTGGTTTTTAAATTTGGTACATTTTAAGAAAAAAAATGCTAAAAATTAAGAAGAGAAAAAGAAGTTAATAATACTAAAATGGGGAAAAACTGGTAAAAGTTTACAAAAAATTACATAAATGGAACCCATTCTGTACAAAAAAGTTTATGAACAAATTTTCAATTTTTCAATTTAGATGTGTTATTTTAGTATTCTTTTTAATGACCTTCAGGATAAGAGACATTTTTAATTTTTACAAGAAATAGAGAACTTTATCTTAGTTATTATATGAAATTTCTTTAAAAAACAGTTATATTATATGCATATAAGAAACTGTAAATTTTTTAATTAAACAATTATTGATAAATCTGAAGGTTAAAACACTTCTACTATTATACAGAACATACACAAAAAATTTCAGTTAATTATTTTCGAAACTTTTTGAGCTATCGCTGTCCCCGTTTGAGTATTTTCGAAAGAAAAAAAACACATTCGAGTAAAACGCATTTTAAAGTTTTACATCTTGTTTAAAGTTTTTTCATCTTCTTTTACTAAAACACTTGTAGTTTTTGTTCTTCTAGTGAATGGAAAATAAAATCTTGATATTTTTTACAACGTTAATAAAACAGTCCACAAAATATAATCATAAAAAAATTCTCAATTTTTAAAAAAATTCACCGTTTTAGGATAGTCGGATACCTTAAATTGATTCTAAAATTAAAAGTGAAAGATATATATATACACACACACACACACACACATATATATATATATGATGTGAAATTCGCAAGATAAATAAATTGAATAAACTGCAACTATTTTATTTAACTTCTATTTAATCATCTTATCGTACAATTTATACCTTTTCTGAGATGCAAAATTAGCTAATGAATGCAATCATTTCAAAGAGCTGCGCCCTTCCTGTATCCTGTGTTTTCTCCACATTGTTACTCTCGAGCCAAACAATTGCTTTTTTAATGGACTTTATGTTAGTAACTAAGCCTTTGAAGACAGGGCAAGTTCCCAAATGGGGGATTCATTTCAGTGGTGGCTCTCGCCACCACATTTAGACGCTTGAATTGATTTAATTCAAGCTCTCGTCGCGTGCTAAAAAGTCACGTGATTTAATTTTTCCTAGAGTACCAGAGCCAAAAGTTGATACTCAAGGGATTCCGTACATGCCACACAATCATATGACATGCATGCATATCATTCTCGCATCTAGAAAATCTGTCAATTCCAGCCGGGATCGAACCCACAACCTTGGACTTACGAAACGGGGATGCTACCTCTAAGCCACCGAGCCGACGTGAAAACAATTGCCCACCTTTGGTACAGTGGGATATGTGCTTCTAATACCGAATCTTTGAAATACTTAATTTTTTTTAATTATATATGTTACCGTTAAAGTGTAATAGTCATAGAATAACTAGGTATTTCATAAAAAAAAATTAGACAAGTCAGTTAAAGTATATAAAATTATTGAATTCTACGATTTAACTAGGTATTCTATAGAATAACGATTACTTGATCGTTAAAATATGAAATACGGCACTCAAAAGTTCTTGATTCTAACTGCTTTTAGTCAGTTTTGAACCTCTTATAGCTTATTTGCAGTGACGTGTTGTGTGACTCTACATTTCGTTGCTTTTAAACGTAGAATTTAGACAGTGTATTTATTTATGTTAGCGTTTTACATTTTGGACTGTTAACAAATATTTTTGCTACCTGTGTTTTCAAGCAATGATTTCTGCAGGAATGGATACCAATCTGTAAATAAGAAAGATTTATTGTAAGAGTTGATTTGACTCTTTATTATTAAAGCGTGGGACAAAGTAAGAGTTGATTTGACTCTTTATTATTAAAGCGTGGGACAAAGAAAAACAGTACTGTATTTACTCGTGCAAAATTATTAACTTTGATAGCAGAAGTAAAAAGTGCTAAAACAGCACAGAAAAAAGAACCACGTGACTATTGGTTACTCCATCATTATGACATCCTTGAAGTCCAAGTAGAAAAGTTAATTGTACCAGTAACAGACGCAAAACATATTCTTTTTTTTTCTATTTCCTTTTTCTGTTTAAATAATGTAAGTGGTAATATGAGCCATAATAAATTGTATCATCTGCTTTTTCTTATTATTGATGGATTAATCATCCGCAATAGGGATAAACTGTATTTTTCCAGAAGTTTTAGCTATTTATGATCACTTAATTTATAAAATAACTAGTTACTTCATAGAATAACTAGGTAAAGTATGAAAATTTTCATCAACTACTACATGGGTGTCCAACCCAAATGACCTTGCGGGCCACTTCGGAAAAACATTATAATCTCGCGGGTCGCACATAAAAATGTGTACTTTTATATCAGATTTGGGAACAAAAAAAAAAACATTTATTGGAGAGAAAATTTAAAACAGAATGAATTATTATTATTTTTCATTATTTTTCATGTATACAGACATAGATAATATAATAATGTGTATATAATATATTAATGCAATGATCAAATAATGTTTAAAAAATTAAAGCTGCTATTTTCTTAAAATTTACGGTGTTCCTATTAAATTGATCTTTCGTTACTCATTGTTGAAATTTGATAGTGCTGTCGTTCGCAAATAATTAAGTATACATTGTCCTTTATCTTAACCGTCCTGAATATTTTTTTTAAACTTTAAAAAAAACATCTCTGACTGCCTCTTGCTTTTTGGGGACTCCAAACAGAAAAGGAGGAAGAGAAACGAAAGAATCATGTATCATCCATAGTAAAGGATATGCATAATGCAACTCGAAATTTATTAAAAAAGTAATTTACTATAGTAAAATCCAATGTAATTGTTTGATAAAATATAAATCTATTTTAATCTAAAGTACGTTTCTATTATCAAAAAAGGATTTATTTTAAAACACGAACAAGTAACAGGCAAATACATTGTATACAAATATATATATATATATATATATATATATATATATATATATATATATATATATATATATATATAGATTTCCCTTAAATAAATTTATAAATGAAAAAAAAAAAACTTTAAAAATCTGATATTTAAATTTTTTTAAAAGAGTCGGTGGGCCGCATTTTACGTACTGGCGGGCCGCGTGTGGGACACCCCTGTATTACTACTACTACTTGATTACTACTCTATACTTGAACTGACTTGTCTAGTGATTTTACGGAATACCTAGTTATTCAATGAAATAACTTAATTATACACTTTAGCAATAAAATATATACTTAATACGAGTAAAAACAGGTACTAAATAATTTTTCTGAGGTATTTATTGAAAAATAAATATTATTATAGGCAAGAACCAGAAACGAATATCGCTATTATGTGAATTGTCATGAATATAGCTGTCATCTAATAGCATTTCTAATATGGATAGGAACATTTGCTTTTCTTGTTTGAAACCCCCTTGTAATGCTTGAAGGTAGCAATTTTGCTACGAAAAGTACTACTTCCGAGAACAGAAGCATTTTTAGAATCGACAGATATTTAACATCCTAGTACATGACAAAACTTCCGTGACCAGGATCCATTAATCTAGAGTAGAGAAATTCGATAGCAGTTACGGCAGGACCATGTCAAAATAACATTTACTACTTTGCTAGGCGTGTTTATATCGATTTCTCATTTAAAGTCTTGTTCATTTCAGTATGTAGCTCATAGCAGCTATAATGAATGAAAACAACTCAAAACATCATCGTTAATGGATTTTGTTGTTATTTTTTACACAGAATCGTGTTTCGGCTAGTTTTATTCGCCCACATACTGAAGCGATTAAGAACATCTCTCTTACGTGTTTGCGTGATGAAATATTACAAAAATAAATTGTCAATGCGGATTCTCGCTGCTGATTGAGATCTTTTAATTAAAAAGAAAATATTTTCCAAGAATCTAAAATGTGTTTTATTCAAGAAAATGGAAATATTAATTATTTTTAGGAATCTTTTCTGCATTAATATTACTTAATGCAGTAATATTAATGTTACTGCACTTAATATTGCATTTTAATACTCAATTAATCAGTAAAAATAGTAGTAATTTATTAAAAGCATCACTGGCACTTTTTCTTTAAAACTCTTGTTCTATCAATGAATTTCTTTAACATAAAAACAAAAAGTAATATTTATGTTTTTTTCAGATGAAACATCGCAAAGGTAATGATAAAAGTGAAGTATTAACGAATTCTGAGAATAATAAAACTCGAGAGAGAATTTATTTTCAAGTCTACCTTTCTAAATATCAACTAAAGCCCATTTTCAATTATAGTCCTTAAAATACTGCAGATTTCAAAAACTATTAAAGAATTTTTACTAGCATCGTATTCTAGAGCAGTGAGAGAGTTTGACCACAAGACTTTGTAATTTCAACCCTCGGTTGAGTGACGAGAACGACATCTGAGCTGGCACCCCTCTCTCCAGATTTCCACACTACGCCAACGTGTAGACTGTGAGCCACGTGATGTGCATCAGCCCCTTTACACTGTGCGTCTTCAGTGGTCAGGATTCGAACTCAAGACTGGTTGACTATAAGTTCGTGACCATGACCACCCAGCTACATCTGCCATCATGTTTCAAAATATAAACCATTTATCTAGTGGCGTACGCATACTTCTTTTATAGGTGAAGGGGGTATATTCTAGAAAAAAACTAGACAAAAGTACAGAAGCGTTACTTCTAAGCTAAAAATAACAAATCTGTTGATCTGTTGAGGAGAAGTAAGCCCCCAAATTCCACCCTTGTGTACACCACTGTATTTATGTTTGATTATTTAAGTACTAATAACTATGTTAAACGTTTTAAGAAATTATTCTTTGTAGACATGAGAATTAAAAAAAATTCATATTATCAATGAAAGGAATTTATTTCGATTATTATTGTAAGTTTTTTATTAAAACTCCCGTTAAGCTCTATTTTAGATTCTTAGGAATTAGTTTGAACTATTGTGATAAATAGCCTTGAATACGAGCTTTAAAAATTTCTCTTATTTACATTCATAACATAACTCGAGCTATTTACTTTAGATTATACTGAAATAAGCTAGAAAACTTTATAAAGTAAAATTTCAATGTGTGATAATAACTAACAATTGTGCTCTTTAAAGAATTTTATCCATCGATTATTGAAGAGAAATAAATGCTTTCCCTTTGTCTGGCACTTGTCTATTTAAGTTACACAAACAAAATTATTAATATTTTAAAATAAGTTAAACAGTTATTATTTCTGAAAAAAAACAGGCAATTTTTATAGGAGGAGAAATAAGGATATTAATTTTTTTTTATATTTAAAAATGTGTTTGTGTGTATCACAATTAATTTTGCATGTTTAAAGAACATCCCTAGTACTATTGTTTTTTAATCATACAGACTTCTTTTTTTATATTGAATGTTTACTTTTTAAAAACAATAATATTGTGTAATTAGAAAATATGGCGGTGTGATATCTATATAAACAAGTACTAAACATCACGCGAAGACGATCGCGTACGGAATGGAAGGTACTCAGATCGAATCCTTCCTTCAAATTTGATGTAATTTCATCAACTTCAAAAAGATAAGTATCAACTTTCATCAACTTCAAGAAAATAATATACTTCATAAAAAAAATTCCCTGTTTGATGTCTGAAATGATGCAAAAGAAAAATTCCATTCTCTTCTAAATAATTGCAAATCTCTTCTCTAATATTTTGTTTCATTTTAAGAGTACATTCGAACCTCGATTTAACGAATTCATCAGGATCAAACATTTTATTGGTTAATTCGGGGTTATTTCTAATATTGGGGTCCAAAAAATACGCGTTTTTTTTTTTTGCACTTGCTTTTTAGAAATTCTATTCTAAGCAACTACACAAAAATATCCATATTTAGAAAGTACATACTTTTTATTCAGCAGCTAAAAATTACCATTAGCGAGTTATAACTTACCAGTTAATTGGAAATTTTAAACTACGAATAGATGTTTGGCGATCTTTTTGATTCTCGTCTCGAAAGAATTCCTTTTCGACTTTTTTTTTTTTTTATGCAGAGAAAATAATACCGTGTTATTTACATCCTGAGGTATGTTTTCCCAGTTTCCAAACAATGTAAAGCATTGGAAAATGAAACAGTTTTGATAGGGAGTTTCAGAAAAGAAAAACTCACGCTATAGGTTATACGCATGACTGATCTGCACCTATAAAGTCTAATAATGGGCCCTTTACTGCTTACAAGAAAAGTCATTTCTGCTCCAGACCAAAAGAATATTTCACTTGAAAAGAAATGTAATTTTTTCTAATTCAAACTAATAAAAATTTTTTTTTTCGGCTGTTGAAATAATTTGTAAATTCGGGGTTTATTTTTTCCGTTAAATATAGTTTTTTTTTTTTTTTTTTTTTGCCTTCATTTTAATCGGAAAAAAGAAAAATTCGTTGAAGAGGGGGTTCGGTAAATAGGGGTCTGATTATATTTTATTCCGTGGGAATACTTTACCTTTCAATAACACAATTTGTATTACCTTTCAATAACACAATTTGTATTACTATAGCAGAAAAATCTGAAAGTTCCTTTATTGTTGTTCTTGTCTGAAGCTCAGTTTACGTAAATTACTAAACAGAATAGAAATGTTGTACTCTTTTGATGAAAATCGCAAGAGTTCCCTTAGACGTGTGAGAAAAATCTAATCCAGATTATGCATTAATCTTTCAAATGATTGTATTCACCTTTATATATTAAACGCAAAAATAAATTGAATATTGGTTTCAACATTTTTTATTAATGTTGGTTTTAGTTTTCGACGAAGTATTTGTGTGAATTTATCCTGCAACTTAAATCGTAAAACCTTATTAGTCAGAAAGTATATAAATGTAGTAAAACAAGAAGACTATAACTACGAAAAGATTACTCCCCCTGTCTAGAGTAAAAAATGCTTCATTTTTTATTTTGGTTTTAATAATATATGTGCTCAATTTGAACTAATAATTGAAATGACTGTCACCCTTTGGATGTGTAACAAATTGAATTGGTAGAGCGACTAAAATGATATCGAAGCATGAAATATAGATTTCCTCAATATTTTATAAAGATGACTAAACTTCTATTCCATTATCAGAGGGGTTGTACCATTACAAAGAGAGATGAAAAGGATTGGTTTTTGTGGTTATTGAAGCATTTTTTTTATCATTCTCTTTAGTTATTTTCATTTCTACTAAAGGATTTTAGATGTGTTCAAATAATGATTTATAGCACAGTTGCATTGTCTGTTTGAGTAGCTAAGCAATTATTGGTTATCTTGACCACAAGTGATTTTTTTCTACATTAAAGTAATAGTACTGCCTCAATTATTTTCCTTTTATGTTGAATGAATTATCAGTATCGTATGGGACTAAAAACCAAAAAGAAATATTTGTTTGAAATATATACACAAATACACTTCTAATACATCCAACAATATTTCCCGTAGATACCATATTGCATTTACAGAAATTAATTCAGTGGAAATTCATTGTATTTGTTTATAGAACAGTAGATATCGAAGGGAAGTATATGTCTCCTATTGGGATGAACTATCTATCAGAATTCTATACATATCATGATAATCTTTAAGCCTATAAATGCTATATAAACCTATAAATGCAGTGTATTAACAAAAGTTTTCTGTGAAGAGAGAGATTGTTATTGACCCCTGACCCTTAATCAAGTATATATAGATAACAGAAAATAACTCAGGCATCACGATTACTCTAGTGTTCTCTTGTCCTATACATTGCTTTGCATTGTTTATATTGCAAAAGATTTGAATTAATTTAACTAGCAGCAGAGGCATATCTACCGCCGTATCAAAGATACGGGGCCCTCAAGCTACAGGAGCCTCAACATGTGTAATATTCTGACACTCATATAAGACTTATTAAGAGAGAGAGAGGCTATCAGTTTTATTTATTTTCCTAAAAAAAGGGCCCTTAAAGAATTTTGATACAGGACCCACTCAAGGTTAGCTAAACCAGTGACTAGAAGCATACTTATACCAGGAAAAGCATCAAATAAGTACGGACCAAAAGAAATACAAATCTGTGAAAATCAATAAAACTAATTACAGACGGACCTATATGTAACTGACACTCATATAAGACTTATTAAGAGAGAGAGGCTATCAGTTTTATTTATTTTCCTAAAAAAAGGGCCCTTAAGGAATTTTGATACAGGACCCACTCAAGGTTAGCTAAACCAGTGACTAGAAGCATACTTATACCAGGAAAAGCATCAAATAAGTACGGACCAAAAGAAATACAAATCTGTGAAAATCAATAAAACTAATTACAGACGGACCTATATGTAACGAAGTTACTAAGTCTTGATAAAGTTCATTTTGTGGAAAATTCATCATAAAAAAAGAGATTCATCTTTCAATTCACATTATGTTTTGTTTCCAGGAAAAGTTCACAAAATAAAGGTTCGTAAAATGGAGGTCCAATTGTATAATAAAAATATATCTACAATGTCCCATTTTAAAACTTTTTAAGATAGATAAGTAGTAACACTTGCATAAAATGAGAAAAGTGAAAAAATCGTCGAATAAAATAAATACTATTTTGACAACCATTTTTTAATCCCTTTCAGGAATGACGAACCTTTTGAGACGTGGGTCAAATTTTGTTTATATATATTTTTTTAGTACTAGCTCGTGGGTCACTAATGTCTAGTTGCTCCAGAATTAAGTTTAAAAATTTTTAACTGAGTATTTTTAAAACTAAATATCTTTAAAATTTTCAAATGGTTTAACGGGTAAAAATGGGCGTGGTTTGAAGATTTAAAATTTTTTAGAGGGATTAAAAATTCTTAAGTGTTTGGTGCAAATTGCTATAAGTGTTTGAATGAACAAGGAGTAACGAAAATTTCATGCAATATATATAATATATTATTTTTAGTATATATATATATATATATATATATATATATATATATATATATATATATATATATATATAAGTATAACAAAATTTATTATAAAGTTTTTAATGAGAAATCTGTTGCTGTTTATTTTCGGATAGTTTTTTTTAAAAATTAGGTTCATATTTTGTATTCGTTAGTTTAACGCATTTCGCAGTTAATTAATTCCCTGTCAAGTCTATTTCTATTAGAAGATTTTGCAAAGTTCATAGGAGAAAACAATTTTTTCACACCAATTTTTTGCTCCAAATATCATTAAAAGAGCATTAACTAGTTTTTTCATTGATATAAAATTATTTAGTAAAGATAATCTTATACGTTTATTTTTACTGTGGGATCAATATTGTCTGCAATACTTTCACATAGTTTTCCTTCTACATCAGAAATCAAGTTTTCAAATTTTGTTTTCCACTCTCTATGTTGCTTTGAAACTCAACTAATTCCATTTCTAAATTATCGATACCTAACAACATAAATTCGGTTAACTCAATTGTTTCAAATTCCTGTTTTCAAATCGCATTGTTTTCTGTTTTGTATGGATATAAAATAAAGTGAAATGTATTTTTCAAACTTTTAAATTGATTGAATCTCTCCTCAAAAGCTTGTTTTTTTCATGCATAATAATTAAATATTTTTAATTGCATTTTCTTGAATGTCAACGGAGTTTTCAAAAATTATTGTGCTTTAAAAATGATTTTGTAATTGAGGAAAATATTTCATGATTTTCATTTGCAAATCCTTAGTAAGGATGTCAAATTTCGTCATAAATATTTCAATATTTTCAAACATCATTAAAACAATTGGTCCATGCCCTTGAAGTTTTTTATTCAGTTCATTAAAATACTGAATGATGTCGCATAAAAACATTCAATCATTTATCCAATGTACATTGGATAATTCATTGAAACTATTGTCTTTTTCAATTAAAAAGAGCTCTTCTTCTAATGAACTTTACAAAGCGATTAAGGACGACCGAAAGTAAGTCATCGCACGTTGTTGTAAGTCAAAATCCCTGAACATTGGCGTTCAATTTCCTCTAAGAATTGTGCAAATTGCCGTTTACAAAGAGCTCTTGCTTTTGTAAATTTGATTATTTTTATTACAAGGACATTACACTGGAAAATGCTTTTTAAACCATGCTTCGCTTTCAAGACTTCCTCGTGTATACAATGAAATTCAATCAGAAAATGAGAAATATTTTACTTAAAATACTGAATAAATCCAATGTTCCTCGTGTATACAATGAAATTCAATCAGAAAATGAGAAATATTTTACTTAAAATACTGAATAAATCCAATGTTTTCTTCTACCATACTAGATGCACCGTCTGTTGTTCATAAATTATTTTCTGAAGGTGACACACACACAATATCTATTTCTTTAAGAGGACTTGGTACCCTTTGAGCAAATTTCTTTATTTACGTATTTAAAAATTATATTTTAGCATCTTATACAATGTTTCTATTCAAGAAAATGATACCAAATGAAAATTTTCATATATTATTCACACAATTTTAAAAATTTAAATTTTTGACGAAAATTGGGAAAATTTTAAAATTTTGCTCCTTTTGTAAAAATTAATTTTTGACCTGAAATTTTTTTATAATGTTCTTATGGATGTTCTAAACAACTTTAGGGATCGATTTTAGAATAACTTCATTCGTTTTCGAGAAAAAAAAAATAAAATGTTGACATACAGGCTAAAAATCAACGAAAAAGCCAACATGTCTTACATTTTTTTTTAAAAAGTATTCAGTTTATAGCAAAACGGATCCCTAATTTTATTGCATGCTTTATTTTTAACACACAGGGAAAAAAATGGAAGTGATTGGTAAATAATTGCCGAAGGAGTAGCATTTTGAATGCACTAAGGTTTCGAAAAACACAAACTGAGAAAAACCAGTTTAAAGTTTATAATTCTGAAAAAATAAATTTTATAAGCTTAATTAAACTTAAAATACCACTTTAAAATGTTAGTTATACGTTTTTCTTTAAAATAATTGCATTTTCATATTTTTTCAACCCACACATTTTTATAAATGATCAACTTTTAAAGAGTACTAATTGCACAAAAAATTCAAGAAAAACGTTAAAAAAATTTTTTTCTGTTACGACAGAAATTTTAGCTGTTTTTCTTCTTATAATATTAAAGTATTACATTTGTATGAAAAATATATCAGAATAAGAACTGAAATTATAAAATTTTTAATATAAAATGCCTTAATTTAAAAATTTTACAAGCACACATTTCACAAAGGAAAAAAAATGATTGTATGCATTGCTTCGTAAATAATCTGCTTTATATATTTCACATTCTTTTTTAATGTTATTATTTCTTTTTATAAATTAGATTATTTTTATCAAAACGCTTTTTTTTAGCTTTTTTTTTTATAAAAAGGGGGTGTGGCAGAATCGCCTAATTTGTTTTCAAATGAAGTTTTATTCAACTTCTAACTTTCCGACATGCACAAGTGATGTATCAATCGAAAGTAATAATGCAAAGAATAAGATTAAATGAAAATAAAAAAAATAATAGGTTTGTGATTTTAGGGGTACCAAGTCCCCTTAAATACAATATCAAACTCTTTAAAAATATCAATATCGGTACACTTCCTTTCAACGTTATTAGTTTTATTAACTCTTCTTTCATTATATTTCCATACTTATACCAAGCAAAAAGCACTTCCTTTCAACCTTATTAGTTTTATTAACTCTTCTTTCATTATATTTCCATACTTATACCAATCAAAAAGTGCTAGTTGTGCATAACCATTTACATCATAACTCTCATCTAAAGCAATTGAATACATGTTTGCATAACTTAAGTCGTTATGTACTTGCGAAAAAATATTTTTTTCTTATTCTATTACTCGATCTTTATATTGCGCGCGACTAATAGATACGCATTTATACGCTTTATAATCAAGTCTTTTTCTTTAAAATCTGCAAACAATGTAGGACTACATTCTAAAAACGTGAAGAAAGTGCTTTAAATATGGTTATTTGCTTTGAATTGTCGATTTTTTTTCAACAAGCAAAATGTGAGCAAAATTGTACACTTTATTTGATATTTTGTAAACACTTTTGCTTTATTTCAAATACTACATAATTTCATATACATTTGTTGTCATTTGCGTAACTTTGGAACTGTAATAATCAAACTGAAGGCTATAGACAGCATTTAAATTTGTTTTGTGTCAATATGGTGGTTGAAAAAATACAAATAGAATATAAATAACCCACACAAATTTGAAAATCTAAGTAAACCCGCGTAAGCAAACAAGTGGTTGCCTAGCAATCGTGGGTCAATTAAAAAGCTTGCGTGGGTCAGTGTCTGACCCACGGGTCATAGGTTCGCCATCACTGGTATACATCATAGATTCCCATCTTTTTTCGAACTGGTGCCCCCTTTTCTTGTGAATATTTCGATATCGCCCCCTCCCACTCAAGAGAAATAAGATCGTACAAAATGCATGGTGAAAACAAGAATTAATTTAAAAATAATATTGTATTACTAATGGAACATATTTTTTTACTTTAATTTTTTTTCTAAAGCCCCAAATTTTTTCTTACTTGCGAATCTGAAATAGCTATTGCCACAAAAATATTTAAATGTGTAAAATTATATATTTTAGTTTTAGATAGTATATTGTTGGAATTGAAACGCTATTGAACTTCTTTATTTAAAGGAATGGAATAAAAGTTTTAGCTTACCTGTTAAAAAGACGCTTTTGAAGGAAAGTTTTGATGACATGAAGCAATTCATACTTAATTATTGCTTTCAAAGTAAAAAAAAAAATTGATAGCTTCAGACTTTAAGGAATCACACGTTAATTCCTGGTTAACATATTTAATTATATTTCTTGGATAATATACATAATGAAATGCAGTGGACGAAACATTTTCCCTGCTGCTCACAGACAAAGACAACACATACACTACCGAAAAAAAAATTTACTAGATCATTCAATTTAATATAGATCTAAATGTAATGTAATCTTATAAGTTTTTCATCCACTTCACGAACTACCCAAATATGTGAATTTTCGTACATGTGATAGAAATTATTTAAATACATACAATCAACATAAGATAACCAGTATTAAAGTTTACTTTTGTTAGTATGTAATCAACATGTTTTTTTAGACTATATTTAGTTAATGTGCCAAAGCCCCTCCATGCCATCTCAAAACCCGCTAATTTTCTCTGGGTCTTTTACTGCTCCCTGAAAGCCTCAAACGCCCACGTTGAGAACCTAGGTATACATCATTCTGTATAAGCCTTTTGGATATTGCAGACTGGATCCAAAATAACGTTGATACAATTGATATTAAAATATTTTTCGTTCATTTATTATTTTTATCATTTTTATTAATAAAATCAGAAAAAAAGTAATTATACATTTATTTTTGTGTCCGACTTCAGATAAACCTCAACATAGAAGAAAGATCGATCTTAATAACCTTTAAAAAGCATGGCATTTTTTAAAGGGTGTTTTAGGAATGATTTAAATGAAACACTAAACAAATTTTAAATGAAGGTTCTATGCATAAAATATACACTTTATCATTGTACATTATTTCAACGAAAAATTCCATCTTGTATATAGACATAATGTTATATTATACAAAGAATAATTTTACTTTTCACCAAAAGAGAAAATTTTAATCAATGATACAAACTATTAACACAGTTTAACTTCTTTGTTATTACGCATGAGTTGATTGTCTTATTCGCATAAATTTCTAAAGGTAATTCAAAGTATTATGTGAAATATATATGTAAATTTTTATTTTTGTATGGTCGCTTGACATTCTAGTTCTACTCAATTATGCCATTTATCAGCATTAGGTGGTAATCTAACAATATGAAGTATCACTTAAATTCTGTGATTATCTCCAACATTTACGCTTATACATACCTTCACGAAGGTATTTTTTATCACTGTATTAGAAGTAAGTATCGCATATTATATCGGTTATTTAAAGAGTAACGTAATGGTTTTGTAGTTACTGTATTTTTCTGTCTGGAAAAGCTTTTGAAACAAATGAAATCATTTACTTCTATTATGTCGTAATTTAGAGCTCTATTTAACACTTAACTCAAATAGCCAAAACTTTTACAAAGTAATATTCTTGTCAGTTACATTACATTGGCAAGAAAATAATAAAAATATGAGATATAGTTGATGTGAACAGTGTTAAAAACAAAGTAAGATTTATTTTAAAATGCATATTCATATGAATTTTTTTCCCAATAAGTTTATTATTAATTAAATTATTTCAAGATTAAGATAAAATCAATTTAATGCTAAAAATAAAAATTATAGTTCATTTTTAACTTATACATATATAAGAAAGCTTAGCTTTTACTCTCAGTTTCCTTTAATATTTATATTTTCTTATAAAATGTGCTGAGAAATATTTGTAATAAAGACGCGCAAATTCAACTGCTCTTTTAGTACCATAAATAGAAAACAAACCCTACAATATCCCAAAAGTCTTACAAGTAAAGAGATATTGTATATTTAGAATAAGTTAAAATAAATTATTGAAGAGAAATTTGTGTGTGTGTGTGTGTGTGTGTGCCGTTCAACAAAATAAATTAATTCACACTTTTATGCATTCATATTTTATGCATGCAAAAATTAATTCCCCAAAAGTTTTTTTATTTAATAATCTTGATTGAAATATTTAATGCTTCAAACTAGAGTAATTTTAAAACTTCAGTCAAATATATATGTGGTAGATCCCGGTTAAGTGTTTGACATTTATATTAGTTCTTGATCAAAGTTTTATTAAAAATATATCCCTATTTTTCAAAAAATTACTACACCTATTAGTCTCGAAAATAAAGAATTTGTTTTAACACATTGTAAGGAAAAATATGTTTTTTCCTTACAGAAGTTATACTTTAAAAACGTGGTTTACTTCTTAACAACTTATTGTACAAAATAATTGAGACTGCTTTAAAAAGCATCAGCAACTATTTTTAAGAAAATAAGTTTCAAGCGAAATGAATGTTTTTATTATTTATCTATGTCACTAATCATTTTAATACATCCGCATGTAAATTATTTCCTAAGAAAGAAAATATTGATGTTAAAATCATGCTGAAAAAACAATCAGTTACAAATCATGATATTGAAATTTCAGAGATTTTAAGCTGGTAATAATTAGGAATGCCTTAATGACTTCATTTACTATGTAATAAGAATTTTTTAATAGTATAAACAAAATAAATATTTTTATTCTCTATTTATTACAAATGACAAAAATATGTTTTCCTGTCAGAAACTTAGTTAATTATCATTAATAAATAATTTTTTAATAAAAAAAGAGAAATCAATAATTTAAATAGAACATTTTTATAAATGTAAATACATCTAGTATAATGGGTAAATAATGAAAATATCCTTTTTATATATATAAATTATATGATAATGCATACACACTCACAATAAAAACTTTATTAGTGCTCGTATGTTATTGGGTTGTTTGGAAAGTAATTTCGTTTTTTTTTTTTTTTTGTGGAAATGAAAGACAGTTTTTGTATAATAAACAAATACTTTATTAAATTATATATTGGTCGTTCTGGTCCAACACATTTTGCCATCTTTCTGGTAGTAGCATAATTCCACGCTCATAAAATTTTTGGTCTTTGCTGGCAAAAAACTGATCGAGGTGGTTTTTGACCTCCTCATTTGAGGTGAAGGTTTTACCGTCTAAAATATTTTGAAGTGACCGGAACTAATAATAATCCGATAGTGCCAGGTCTGGAGAATATGGTGGGTGTGGCATTGTATCCCATTCAAGCTGCAAAAGCTTTTGGCGAGTGACCAAACTTGTGTGAGGTCTCGCGTTGCCTAGGTGAAACACTACACCTTTCCTGTTGATTAGTTCTGACCTTTTCTGTTGAAGTGCATCATTCAGTTTGTCCAGCTGATGACAGTAGACTTCGAATTAATCATTGTGTTATCCGGTAAAAGCTCAAAAAAAAAAAAAAAAAAAAAACGATTCCTTTAAAATCCCACCAAACAGACAGCATAATCTTTTTTTTTGTGGTGAATATCGGCTTTGGAAATGGTTTGAGCCGGTTCATCTTTTTTGCTCCATGACCTCTTGCGTTTGACGTTGTTGTACACAACCCATTTTTCGTCCCCAGTGATGATGCGCTTCAAAAATGGATCATTTTCGTGACATTTGAGAAGCGATTCTCTCTGTGAGAACATGGGGAACCCATACATCGAGATTCGGGGATAATCCCAGGCCTTTCAAGGGGTCATAAACTATTGAATTTGATAAATTTAACCTCAATCTGATCTCACGTGTTGTTATTCGCCGGTTCGCATCAACTAATGCCTTTATCGCGTCTTTATCAGCTTCAACCGGCCTTCCCGAACGTGGTGCATCTTCGACATCAAAATTGCCGGATCGAAATTTAGCGAACCAGTTCTGGCACTGGCGTACTGTCAACACACCTTCTCCATACACATCGGTCAATTTGTTTCTGGCTTGAACAGCATTTTTACCCTTTCTGTAGTAAAACAGTAAGATATGTCGAAAATGCTGCTTATCGCTCTCCATATTTAAAAGGGCACCAACCAAAAACTATTGCGTAGAATTAATTGGAATTTCTCACACACAAGCCTTGCTATATGAGCTCTCAAAGCATGTAAAAATTATACGGCTTAAATGTGAAGTTGGGTGCAAAAAAATACAATTAAATCCTCTGTCGGGAAAAAACGAAATTACTTTCCGAACAACCCAATATCATCTCTCAATGGAAGACAAGAAATTTAATTATTCAAAACGTGGCAAAATAATTTATTGGTTTTATTTTTTCAAATGTACAGCGGCAATTTTTGATATCACCATATGCTTCATATTTATTATTTTAAATTTTTTTATAACAGATGGCACTGCTTATTGATTTAAATGATAACAACTTGAGGGACTCATTTCTAATTCTGATACCTCACGCAAAATATTTTGCTACTAACGCTTATGTTTAACTAGCTGGTATACCCGTTCTTCGCACGGGTGAACTGAAAAATTACACAATACAGAAAGAAGGATAAGGAAGTTTTTAATGAGTTAATTTTATGTGAATTGTAAATTAAACAAACAAGCTTTTTGCATATCTCAGCTGAACAAAAAAAAAGAAAAAAAAAACACCGTTGTTAAATTTTAAGTCTGTAGATCCAATAGCTAATAAAACGGATTTTTTTGAGGGTCGATTTTTGAAAATACCTTCCTAAGCTGATATCTGTTCAACAAAAGTAACACATTATTACAAATTTTGTGTAACGAACGCTTAAAATAGGGTAAATAATTTATATCTGAAATTCTAATACATCAATATTACTTTCTGTTGTATTTATTTTATGTTAAAATTGTAATATTTGCAAGCAATGCCGTTTCTTAAATTATAATGACGATTCAATGAAAAGAATAGCGAAATGTTGGCGATAGAGTCATGTTTGTAAATGTCTAGCTCAGTGGCGTAACGGAGAACATTTGGGCCCCCCTACAAAGTCAGGTTTTGGGTTCCTTAGAACCCTGCTCCCCCCCACGATGCGGGGGTGTACGTTACGCCACTAGTCTAGCTACTTTCATAGCTCGAGCTTTATTAGAGCTTTGAAAGACCCACCATGCAGGGGAGCGATGCACGTTATCTACCGCATTTGACTTACTGCAGTTTTTTCATGCAATATTTTTTTTGGATTACTACATTGAAAATTAAGGGATATACATAAACAAAATACTCAACTTTGGGAAATTTAATCCGTTAGAGCTAATTAATTAATTAAAGATATTCCACTGTAAAATTAATTATACACCGTTCACTTAAAATAAATAGTCATATCGTTTTCAAAGGTCTTTATTAACATACAAAAAACATAAGACACTTAAATTTGGACATAACTATTTTTTCGGGGCAAAAATGATAATCTTTGCAATCCGCTGAAAACGCCGTCAGCTGAAAACGCAATTTCTACTACAAAACTATTCGCCTTCCCCGCTAAAATACTCATCATAGAACCCGTGCTGCCATGTATCTTGGAAGAGTGGATTTCAAAGAATATTCCTGCTAAGTATTGGTAGAATATTCTTGCTAAGTTGGTGTGGTGTGGTAGTTAGGAGAAGGGGGTGCCAACTCAGGTGTCGTCCACGTCACTTGACCATGGTTCAAAATTTTGTGGTCCGTCGTCAAAAGCTCGTGTAGCTGAATAGTTCGACGTTAATATTCACTCACTCACTTAAAAAAATACAGTACAGTAGTTATTATTTTTATACTTAAAAAATGCAATATATGCCTATTCAATTAAAATTATATCGTTATATTTAACTACTAACCACAAACAAACTGCAAATTTGTCCAAATGATGTAGTGTGATAGACAAAGTTTATTTACTTCCAGTACCAGAAGCGATGAAAGTATTTATTTTGATATAAGAATCAATTTCTTACTACCAAATGTGCATAAGAAAACGTGCATAAAAATAAATTATCAATTTTTACTGTATGTATGGTTCACTATTTTGGCGCTAATGGCTTACACATGAAAAAAATCAATAGTAGCTATTCAAATAAAGAGAGATTTAAAACAACCTCTCCCTTCAAAACTTAGTTTTATTCTTAAATAAAAAAAAAAATAGGGATTACACTGATCACACAGGAATAAATTAGAAGCGAGCGTCTTGGTAAGACAAAACAAAAGGGGTTTCTTCACAAATAAAAGATAGATATATGCTGCCACGGGCTTTTTTGCAGTGCACGCCAGAATTGCTTGCAGATGGCAGAATTTTTTCCTACTTACTTGACAAATTTCGTTATATTTGGGACACTTCACACAGTATCTTTATAAATTATAGCTTATGTGTTATTCTGATGTACAAGCTATATTACTGTAAAATTTCATTCAAATCCATTCAGTTGTTTTTGCGTGAAAGACGACTAAACATCCAAACAAACTTTCGCATTTATAATATTAGTAAAGATAGTATTATTTTGCATAATAATGTACGTATAAGATTATTTAAGGTAACTTACATGTAAACTGAATCTATACAATTATTCAAATATGCGTATAACATATATTAAACATATTTTACACAAATTCTAAGTCTTTAATTTCGTAAAATTACATAAATAATTCTTAAACTCTGTATATAATTTCAAATTAACTAGACAGTTTCACATCTATTATTTTTTATAATTTGTATCATTTTTTCATTATCATTTCTTTGATTACAGAAAACCAATTACTAGCTAAATTAATCCAAATTAAATGTAGAAAAATACTTTAAAGAAACATCCTTCATTACATCCTTATTAGCGAAAGTTAAAAAAAATTGTTAAATATTCATGTGAAATATGAACAGCTTTGAAAGCATTCACGTCTCTTTCAAACCACATGGTGTTGAATTTAAAGAAAAAGCCGACTTAAAACGATATCAGCTGTTACTCACAAAGACATGAAAGAGAAGGAAATTCAGCAGAAAGGCCATTACCACAGCTATAATAATTCCTTCCATCTGTCAACTGTATGATCCCCATTCCCTCCACCCCCTCCTCCTCTCACTGTTCAAGAAAGAGAGATTTTTTTTCACTTTTCGCATCTTATTTCTTTCCGAACCTCACCCCATTCTAAATAAAGATAAGATATCATATTCATACATTCCTCAAGGATTTAGAATTGCTCCTCGACCAATTTCGTGTGAGAAAAATGATAGCACGGTTATGTAGAGAGGGGGGGGATAAACTGTTTATCTCGTAATTGGGAGGCCCAATATTGGGTTCTGGATCCCTGTCAATGATTTTAACAAGAGTACTGATTTTTCTCCCATCCTAAACAAACGTTTTAAAATCAATGGTTTCTGAAGTTTCAGGGTTTTGAGATTTTTGCTCATTAAAAGTGAGAAGGTATTTTAACTGATATATAAATAATTATTTTTTGTTTTTAAAAAGTTATTACGGTTTACAAATTTGTTTGTAAAAAATATATTAATATTGTAATAAAAATAATAGAAGTTATTTTCACAATATTTTTATATAAAGAAACCAAACCTCTCCTTTCACCCCGAAAAAAGGGGGAATCTTGTACCGCGACCACTGCCAATCGAATGAATTAAATGTTGTGACGCGATTTAGGAAAATTGACGAGTAGCGTGATACTTGAGAAATTAAATTATTGATTAATTACGTTTACAGCTATTGATTACAATATTTACATTTAGGTACAAGTTATTCAAACTATGTCTCTTTTGAGTGTTTCAAGTGGAATGTTCTCTCCATTCTCTTGGGGAGGGGACGGTCCCTTCTTACACCTCGAATTTCACTCAAGTTTCAAGAGTGGTGGAGTGTTGTTTTTCTCAGGGCCATCGGTTGTCAAAGTGATGTCAGATGAAAGGATCCTGCGATATTTTAGGGGTGCACGTATGAATACGAACGACGCAACGTTATCTGTATGGAAAAGCCAATCTTGCAGCTGCTAGGTGGAAAAACGTGTAATGTACATTTATGGTTAAAAAATAATGTAATAAGTGCATTAATTAGCATAGTTTCACAGTATTTTGTTTTTAATTTTCATGTTGAATAGCTAATTGACTTTGAAAAATTAGTAACAATCTCTTGGTTACTGGCTTTTGGCCTGAAATTTGACGATTACTGGCTTAGACCACAGATATAATCAATGACTTTCATTGGCTGATTGTAAGCTTACAATGACTTTTTAAGAGTATTGAAGCTTTTTCGCTTTTAGTGTAAGTTATATTTTTATAGAAAGTTTAATGATTTTCTTTTTCCTATGTTTCAATATTTCAATATTCAAAATAGAGGTAGATTTTCTTAGTGAAATTTTTCTTATATGATTCACACACACACACACACAATTCCTTTTAAGGTATCCTAACACGTTGAAAATGACCAAATTCGGACAAGACCGACATTTTTGTTTTCTATTTTATTTAAGACATCTATATTTTGTCTTTACAAAACATACTTTGTTTTGATTCTATGCTTCTTAGAGGCCAAGTTACAATCAATTTTATTAAGTTTGAAAAACCGGAAGTGGGTCTTTGATCTACCAGAAGCGGGCATGTAAATTGTTCGAAATCTATCATGGCGAGTCTGATCACACAAAATATTACAAATGTATTTCTATAAAACTTTTTGCACCTGATTTTTAAGCTATTTTCTAGAGAATATACTAAAATATTTCTTATTGTATGAATATTATTTGAGTTAGGGCATGTTATTTAAATAATGGCCTCATAAAGGCGTTATTTTTCTTATAACGTTTACTCAATCATCTCTATCTAAAAGTTTCAAATTTTAATAAAACATTAAAATTTTAGTACATTATCTAAATAAATGCCTCTAGATTGTTTTGGTAATTCTTTTACTAATATAAGTTTTTTACTTTTTTCTCTAATTGCTTTGAAGTTTTACAAAGATATTGCTAAAATTTCATATATAATTATGATTTTTATGAGATTCCGGCAATTTATTTTAAATATTGTTGATTAAATATTAGTATTTATTAGTATTGAATCCTAAGAAAGCCTTTATATGTTTAAATATGTTATTTTGTCAAAAAGTACTCTGAACTTGTTCGGATATCTTAAAATAAAGTTCATAGGAATTTTGTTATTGAATTGTAAGCCTCCGTGTCCGAAGATTCCGCAAAGCATTTGAAAAGTTTAAAGCAGTCTAAATTATGTTAATGTACAATCGCAAAGAGAGATTATTTTCTTTTTCTTTATTTTATGAATTAATAAATCATGTATCTTTGAGAGATCCGTGATAGAGTTGGATTAGCAATATTTCAATTTAGAGTAACTTGAATGTTACTAATTTCTTTTTTGAAATATTTTCAAACAGAATATTGTCGACGATTACATGTAATTTGTATAATGCTGTTTTTAAAATATTTAAATTGTCGCAAGAGAAGTTTGAAAGTGTACGTATTAACTTATGTATCGTTTTCGTCAGATCGGCGGGAAGTTAGGCATATTTTCGTTAGTTCTAAGTGCACACACAGATGGTTATTTACGAAAAAAATATTCTTCCGAACTTGAAAAACGAATCCGTATTTTTATATCGTTTTTTTGTTTGTTCGTGCTTTTTTTATCTTTTTTATTCTGTGCTTATTTTTCGAAATAAAATATACTTAGATTTTGTGTGTAAGAATCACACAGTATGACTGAAATGAAAAAGATTGAAACGAAATGAAGTGAATTATTAATTTTCCAGAACATTGTTTTTATTTTAGCAAAATTGCACCAAAACATTATACAGGCCTAACTCGGCCGACTAATTCAGAAGGGTGATAGTTGGGAGCGTGGGGATGACAAATCACCGTAGAGCATGGGTTCGCAAACCATGTTTAGTCGAAGTAATTCGTAAAAACAGAAATGAAGGGTGTGATGTCGAGTGGAATGAAAAGGGGTAGAAAGAGGTAAGAAATACATTTATTAGACGTAAAGAATGTTTACAATACGAGCAATGCATCACAGCTCGACGTCAGAAATGCAACCGGATTTGTTTGAAAGCGCCAGACAATCCTTCGTCCATCGGTGTCGACCTAAGCTGCCGCAACTTCATAGAATTCCTGTAACAATCACTTGTCGTTGCATTTCTGACGTCGAGCTGTGGTGCACATTGATCTTATTGTACACATGCTTTACGTCTAATAAATGTATTTCTTACCTCTTATTTTGCCCTTTTTCATTCCGCTCGACATCACACTCTTCATAAATGTTTCTGCAAATTACTCCGACTAAACGTGGTTTGCGGCCCCATGTTCAACGGGGATATGTCATCCCCATACTCTCTACTATCAACCCTCTGAATTTGTCGGTCGAATTCGGCAACACCCTCTATACATACTACACCCTCTGCTCGAATTAATTGGGATAAACATTTTTTTTTCTTGCCTGATTTGGTATGTGATTACCAGTTATGTTCCGAACCACCTCAAAAACCGGTTATATCTGCTCAGAAGTAATATGATGCATCTGATTTGATTATAATTTACTCGTTTGATTGGTTTTAGTACATTAGTGGTTTAGTTGTGAGCCTTTTAGTGTGGGGTAGCTGGTTATTATAATTTTGCTTTCCACATAACACGTGTTACTTTTGCTTGTTCAGAGATGGATATTACTTCGAGGAAGCGTTCTAAAACAGTCGCTCTTAATGAACACACTTCTATGACTGTAAGAGATATAGTTACGGTAAGTGGTGTGGGGAAATCGTGTGTTTCAAGAATTTTAAGAACACTTCAAGATTCCTGATTATCGTCTCCAAAGAGAAAATGAAAGGGGGGCTCAGACGGAAAATTACTCTAAGAACTGATAAAATTCTAATAATAAATAGTAAAATAAATTAAAGTAAGACAATTAAAGACCTTCGAAGGGATTTATTTGATTATGGTGTTGAAGTGAGTGTTTCAGCTGTACAGAAAATGGTTCTGGAAGTTAGGCATCAAGACCGAGAAAAAAGCAATTTCTTAGAAAACGTTAAAAAAAAAAAACGTTTAGTATAGGCTAAAAATACCGACCCTGCACTGTTAACTACTAGAAGAAGATGATTTTCATGATGAAACGCATTTATTTGTGTGTGCAGGGATACAAATCACGTGTAGTTAGACGAAGTGACGTTGGAACTCTTCTGCCAGATCATATCTAACAGACTGTAAAACATCCTTCTAAAAAGAATTTTTGGGGTATTTTCACAACAAATAGTACTGAAAGCTTAGTTCCTTTTATGGGCATGATGAATTATGTCAAATACTTAAAAATATTACGCAGTAGAATCGTTCCATCTATGGAAACATTTGACGGAACGTTTTAACATGATTTGTCTTCTTGTCCCAATTTGATATTGGCCCAGGCTTTTATTCGGGAAAATAAAATACAAGTGCTTAACTGGCCTGGTAATTCCCCAGACCTAAATCCTACTGAGAATTTAAGACATATTCTCAAGAATCGCTTAGCTGAGATGAATTGCATGACAACAGAACAAATGATACAAAGTTCTGTATAAGTGTGGCTCGAAGATGATGAAGTTAAGAACATGTGTGCTATACTAGTGGAGTCAATATCAAGACGAGTTGAAGAGGTCATTTCTGCTATAGAAGGACATACTTCGTAATAATATAAAGATTTTTCTGTTTTTCAAGGTATGTAATGATTAAAAAAAAGCTAGGGTTTTAGAAAAAGTCGGTTTTTACCATTCGTCTCAATTAATTCGAACAGTATAGTATATTACAATTTTGTATATGTGTTACCTTTATATAGAAATCTGAGAAATAAACAGTAAAAGCATTTTACAGCAAGAATTTTTTTTATTTTTTTTGTGTGTATTTATTAGGAAATTGTACATAATAATTATTTGCTTAAATGTATATCAGTAACTGAACTGCTGAACCTTCAATGGACAGTGAAAAATAAGATATAAATAGAGTAATTAACTGTAACTTTTTTTAAAATATAGGCTTCGTTTGAGATTAAATATATAAGATATGCTCCTTATTCTAAAATATACTTTAAATACAGTTTCAATCTTGTTATTCATTTCAAAATTAAGGCAATAAGAGTTCTATTTCTCCAATTGAAGCGGTTGTTTTTTTATTACTCCGTTTAACTAAAAATTAACATGATATATTATTCTAGAACTTGATTTCTCCTTATAACAAGGAAATTGAATAATTTACATTGAAATGAAAAGCTCACACACACACACATACTTTTTTTTTCCCTTACGTAATAATTTAATCCAAAAAAGTAATTTTTCTTATGGTCAGCATAAAAAAAAAATCCCGTTTAAGATTTTCTTATTTTTCATTCATTTAGCTTTCACTTTTAGTTTCATTTGTTTTTTAGCCGCATCAAATACCTGAAAAAAACACGTATGCGTTTAATATCAAACTGTCGTTTTTTATATTATTTTTTTAACTTGTTGCTTTTATTTAAAAAAGGCAATTATAAATATAAAATGCTTATTATTTAATATGACAGATTCTATTCAGAATCGTTCATGCTTTAAAATTCACCCGACATTTCTTTAAAATTGATGTAAGGTTCCAATTTTGTTTTTTAACTTATCGAATTGGATCAAATGAAGTTATATACATGAAGTACACAACGAAATTTGAGGAAACTCTAAAAACTATCGTTATAGATTACAAAAATATTAGCATATCTTTAAGGTTGGTCGATCGGGCGCATGTCCGGTGAAGTAAGGCTCTGCTCCCCCAAAGCTATCTTATTTGAATCAACAATTCAATATTTATCTTAGGCACAGTTAAAACAAACTAAAAGGTCTATTTGATGCAAATTTTTATATATGAAGCTAAAGCTTACTTTTGAAAATGAAGCTCGCCGTATTTTTTGCATCAAACGAAGTTTAAAAAAAATAATAATTTTAAAATATATCAACGAACTTAATTTAAAGCAACCATAAAATCATTTTTATATTTGTACATATATATATATAGTATAATAAAATAAAAGTGAATAATAACTAGAAACCACAGTGCTAAAGAAGTAAGAAATTGGAATTATATATATATAGGAATATATATATATATTGAATTATATATATACACGTGTGTGTAATATAAAAATAGATAGTTATATTCGTAGCCTTTAACATAAAACCTACATGACGCAATATTTCATCATCTCTTCCCTCCAGACACTAAATTTTCCCTGTAGATTTAATATCGCCTCTGTCTATAGAAGCACAGAACCAGTTAGAGTCCTGGACCACAACGTAAATTATGGCATTTGGGGAATCTGCCAGTTCGTTACCTCTTCTGACTTTTCCTATTTAAATGTCGTCGTCCCCCTAAGTCGGGGTTTGTTTTGACTGTTACCAAGGTTTGCAACACGCTGTCCCAGTGTTCTTCCTATAAAGAAACCCCAGATCTTCAATAAAGACTCCATAGTTCTCGTTACTGGGTAGCTGATTTATGATATATATATATATATATATATATATATATATATATATATATATATATATATATATATATATATATATATATATATATATATATATATATATATATATAGTCTTAATCTCAACAAGCAAGAGATAAATATACAACAATCTCATTCGAAAAACACATAGACAGTAGGAAAATCACACAATGAAGGACACATGAGCAACCGAGATAAAATTATAAAATAGGTGATGCAGTATTATAAACATTGCTGCCTTAGGACAGCTAATATATAAAATAATTTATATAAAAGTGGGGTTGAACATGTTTTTTGGCCAGCTAACCTTCCCCCTTTATGTAAATAATACTGAGCAAAATCCTATTGAAATTAATGGATAGGAATATCTAAATCCATTACAAGATAGAGGTAACTTACCTAAACATTGCACTTGAAAATGCAGAGCCCGCACTAAATCTGAGTGCAATAAATAAGTTATTGCCAGATTCTGGATCCTAATGCAGATTCAAAGCATGTGAATGGCTGAAATGTAGCACTTAACAAAAGTATAAAAAGAATAGAAACAAAAATTAATAAGAGAGTTACAAATTACCATAACTTTAGTGACACTAGATTATATATGAATTAAATCATAATAAGTAATTTTAACTAATAATAGAGTATGGAGGTAACTATAACTATGAAATATGTAAATTTATAGAATTAAACTATTACTAATCTATATTTAGTCCTTACTATTTTGAATAGCTTTATTCATATAACTATTAATAAAACTAATTGGGTATTTCTGATTTTTTAAGCAATATTTAGTAAAAAGTTTATAGTTATTTATTATTTCTGATTTTTTTGACACCAGGAATTTATTGTGTTGTATATAGTTAATAACAATATTTCTGAATATAGAAATATGTACATTACTGTCCCAATGCGGAACTTTTATAATATTGAAATTAAAATCTTCTCTTTTATCATAAATATTTGAAACTATTACATTATCTATTAATTTGATATGTATGTCAAGAAAATTTGCTTCATTGTTGTTACTATTATAATATATATACTGTATTTATTCGGATCTAAGCCGAACTTTTTTTCCCAATGTTAATGCTATTGAAAATCGGTTAGTATTGAAGGCCGAAAAACTCGTTGGATGTGGGAAATTTAAAAGCTTTTAATGTTTGAAAAGTAAATTAATTATTCGCTTCTTATTTGTTCTTCATTTTTTTAAAAAAAATTCGTAAATATCGGATAGCGATAAAAACCATTTTACACTATTTTTTTTAAAAATTTTTTCTCAAAAACGTGTTGAGAATTTGGAGTGCGGCTTAGAACCGATGGCGGCTTAGATTCAAATAAATGCAGTATATATTATTTATGTAAAATTTAGACGTAATATTTTATTTATTAATTCTTTTTACTGGGGCTTCATTACACATTTGCTTCTGAAAGTCTGAAATCATGCGAGTGATCCCCTATATATATATATATATATATATATATATATATATATATATATATATATATATATATATATATATATAATCATGTTTCGTTCTCTATTAGTAATTTCTTAAAAAAATAGATTCCCCTACCCAAATTTGTTTTTATTATTTCTTTTGTAACTGTTACAAACGCCCATATTTCGAAGCAACGGGTAAAAAGAAGTAATAAATCTCCTAAACTAATTAAAGTACTCCGAGCTCAAAAACGAATCAGATCTTTTTAAAGATTATTTCTTGAAGAATTATTTTTAAGAAAATTCCCCTTTTTTAACCAAGCGTCATGATTATTCGTATGAAATATTAGAAATATATGTATATGAAAGCAGTGAATCAACTTATATATGACTAGAGAGGGAGTCACACACAAGTAAAAAAAAATAATACTTGTGATCGAAACCTTTTAATTTATTACGCCAGACTAGACTAAACTGATGATTCTTGATTTCAAAAAGTTGGTTGTCAAATAATAGTGATGCAAAAAATACAAATAGTACTTGTGTTGTTACAACAACCTGCTGCTCTTTAGCATACAACCTTGAACTTGTAGTTATCTCTGTTGACAATATTTTCATAAAGAGATCCCTTTCTAGGTTAAAAGGTCTATTCATTCAGAAGTTGTTTTAATAAAACGTCAGCAAACCAAACACATATTTTTACATAAGTTTACTACAGTGAAGTCCGCTGAAAAGCATAAAGGCTGATGTAACCATACTTTTGCAATCACAATATTTGTTAGTTTGTTAGTATCAGCATGTTTGATAGTTTATCTGCAGTAAACTGATGTGGAACCCAACGATTATTTATAATGTAAAATTCAGCAAAAGACCAGCCGTTTTTCTTCCGATGTCCATTGAACATTAAAGGCCTAGGTTAATTCTAGCACAATTAGATTGGGGCTGTTTTTATGGCTTCATCAAGCGCAATTTCTCCCAACGAGGGAAAGACATGCACGTCTTACCTGATCTCAACATTTTCCCTCTATACTTAAATTTCTGATACCATCCACATCTGCTGTCGTCAGCTGCAAATTTCCGAAAACGGCTTGTTGCAGCTAAAAGTACAGCCATTGTTGAAATCGTTGCCAAGTTACACCATCTCGGACGTTTCTGTTCATACTGTAGTATCAGAAACAGTACATTTATACGCTGAGTATCAACATGTTTTACAGGCTAACGATTCTAGTCGTCGTTAGTCTTAAGGCCTATCACTGGCGTAGCTAGGCCTGAGTGGGCCCAGTAACAAAATTCCTTCGGAGGCCCCTTTTTTAAAAATAAATAAAAATTATCACATAAACAAAATTTATTTGAAAGTGTTGAAATAATTACACATAGATATACGTAAAAAAACTATTAATTAAGAGAATTAGGTACTTTTGTGTTTAACAGGCACTTTACTCGATTTTTTTTTCTGCAAATGCATTTATGATAATATCCATAGTAGAAAAGGATTTTAGTTTTTCCAGTTCTTCAGTTTCTATCGACAATATTGCTAAGTCTGATAATTTGTCTTGCCCTATAGAAGTTCTAAGATATAGTTTTTAATAATTTTTAGTTTAGAGAAGCTTCTTTCACAGCTGTTACACTTGTAACTGGAAGGGTTAAAAATAGTAGGCATTCTGTTACAATATCCGGAAAATTAGAAGCGAGGTTATTGAAATTAATTAATAGTAATTCTGCGAGCTCTTTGATTGAATGGATTTTCTGAATTTCGGATTTTAATCAACCTTTTAAAGAAATTAATTGCTTATAGATACCGGGTGTTAAATCCTTATTGTACTCATTAGCTAGTTTTGGGGCCTGCTCCTTTATTTATTTATTTGAAAAGGATAAGAGTTTATCTGGTTGTAAAATTTTGAAAATATTACACAGATCATGTAGACTGCGAAATCTTTGTCAGGTTTGGGATATCAACACATCTAGACATCAATAATAAACATTGAAAGGCGATTCTGGGTCTGAAACTCTTTGATCTTCTGCTAAATCGTCAAAAAAGCGCTTTGTTCGTTTTCTTCATTTTTTTTTAAAAAGGTGTTACACCCCATCCGTTAGCTAGATCTCCAGACTCGTTTAACAAAGAACTGAATGAATTTTGGTTTCTAATTGCTACCAGTTCGTTCAGAAGATCTCTATATAATACAGTAATACATTCTTACAGTAATTATATTCTTACATTCGTTACGTTCGTCTTTCATAGTTGAAACTAAATTTAGTTTACTTAAAGTTTTGATTATTAGAGAGAAATTTTTTCGAATACCGAATAAGGCGTTATTTCTTGATGACCATCTAGTAGGCCAAACTTTTTTAAGGGTTATTTATATTTTTCGGAAGAATTATTAATTAACATTGTCCAAAGTTTTGTGTTGTTGCCAAAAAAAGTATATATATTTTTTCTAATTAATCGAAAAATTGTGACACTTTGGGAATGTGTTTTGTAGCATCATTTAAAATTAAATTAAATGAATGTGCTGCACAATGAACATAATTGGCATTTGGTGCATGCTCTTTAATAAGGGTTGTAACCCTACATATACTCCCGACATAACATTTGCTCCATCATAACCCTGTCCCCTACATTTAGACAAATCAATTCCATATTTTTCGATTGCATTTAAAATTTCAGTTTTAATCCCTTGGGCAATGCAATCGGCTACTGACATAAATCCCACAAAGGACTCGCAGATTTTAATTTCATTAGGACCATCATACTTTTTTTTATCTTAATATATCGAAACACTACATAAAGTTCATCAGTTTTTGAAAGATAATAATTGCCAGAAATGGGGCTTTTTTAATTTTCATAACAATATTTTCTCTAACTTTGGTTCCAAGCAAATTAATTATTTCATTTTGAATGGGTGAACTTAAAATAATTTATTTCCCCCTTTGGCTTCAAGAGAAGTTCCTTTAAAGCAGGATCATAAATAGATAGCAAGTGTACAATTGATATTAAATTTCCGGATTAGGAATCATGGCCTCTGAAAGGTAAATTGTGCAAGCCGCTAAAGTAATAATAACATAAATTATTCGATGCAATACGTTTCGCCAAAAAGTAAATTTACAATTGATTTCACTATCTAATTGAATGTTAATTGTATTTCCTTGAAGCCAATTGTTATAAGACAGAGCCGAATTAATATGCTGAAGTGAATTTTCATAAACAGTAATAGTTTGTGTAAAATTGCTTCGAATGGAAACACCATTAACCCATGCTGTGGAATACGATTCGCATTGACACGATCTGCTAACAACCAACAGAAATGTCAATATGGTTTGTTTAAAATAACTGAATAACACAACCATGGTCTTAATATTTTTATACCGGCCTTGTTGAAATATGAATAATGAAAATGTGAAAAGCATAGGTTTGATACTGTATCCTTTGGAAATGGTCCTTGAGGCTTAAATGGGCCCAGTTTGAAAACTATTTTTCTTTGGGATTCTATAATGATGTCACCAAAATTACCTCTATCTGAAGAATATATATCAATTGATTCTTCACATTCCTTAGAATATTTGTTATATTCAACTTCTGTAGACTCTGATAGATCATGTGCTTCAGAAGATTCTAAAAATATAACAAAATTAAATTGCTTTATATTCTGGGTCATCAGCCAACCTACAAAAATAATCATTCGAGTCCTATTAAATCTCTAATTGTTTCTCATTGAAATTAAGACATTGTGAGAAATTAAATATAGAAGTCTCGATAAATATTCACATTTTTAATGCGAATGTTCTAATATGTAAAAATATTGTAATTAATACGTTTTTATTCTTAAATTATTTTTCTGTTATTTGCAGTGGCGTAACGGAGAACATTTGGGCCCCCCTGAAAAGTCAGGTTTGGAGCCCCCACGTTGAATTTTACAAAGGGTAGGCACTTGCGTCAGTCAGGCTTTGGGCCCCTTAGAACCCTGGGCCCCCCACGATGCGGGAGTTGAGGGGGTGTACGTTACGCCACTGGTTATTTGTTAATTGACATTGTAAGTTGATTCGAACAAAATTAGCAAACGTAGCAAATACACATAACTCAAGTGTCTTTCATGCTGTAGATTCTATATATTGTGAAACATTCTTATATGTAACATGAGTGTGCTCTTATTCATTCATGAATATTCTTACGTATAACATGACTTTATTTATATTACAATATATAAAAACATTACAAATTAAACTATTTTGTCTAAAGGCTACACAGTACTCTTTTTCAAAAAACTTTTTGGAGGCAGTAATATTAAAAGTAATTTATGGTTTATTTTCAGATTATAATATTATATTGATTCTCTCTCAAAATAAGAAGTCAGTTTGTCAAACCATTATTTTAAAAACGTAATATGTTATAAAGTTTTTTAATCTTTTATTAAGTACTCAATTCTTAAATTTATTTATTTTATAAGTGGGTTTTTTATTCTTAAATTATTAGGAACAAAAGTTAGTATGTAATTCTCTCTCAAAATCGGTGTCCTTGTTGGGGATTTCAATAATTATTTTTATATCTTAACCTGGAAAAAAAAACGCGAACAATTTTAAAATATTAACTTTAATATAAAAAAAAATAACTAGAACTTTTAGACCTAATTCCATCAACAAACTTCTATAAAAACGTTTACATCACTTTTTCCATTTGCTAACTTTTAAAGCAAAGTATCCACAAAAAAGTTTCAAGGTTCTATCTTGAACAGAAAAAAAAAAGAAAAAAGAAAGACAAATAGGAATAGAAAACACATTTAAAAAAAAATTATTTTGTAAAGATATAAAACTAAAACTAATAATACCTGCAAGGCTCTAATTTTTTAACATGTTACTTTTCAACTTATATAAAAAAAAGTTCGGAAAAAAAAACCTAAACAGGAGGAGCTATATAAATAAAAAAAAGTTTCTCTAATTAAAGAAAAACGAAAACCACAACATATTTCTGAAAAGGCAGTTTATTTTCTCAAAACGTAATTATAAATTGAGAACCTTTATTGGATTTCAGCATTGCAGGTATGATAGGTCTTGATTGATTGATTGAATATTAACGTCGCACTGTTTAGCTACACGAGGGCTTTTGGCGACGGACCACGTAATTTTGAACCATGGTGAAGTGACGTGGGCGACACCTGAGCTGGCACCCCTCTCTCCTAACTACCACACCACACCAACGGGAGGACGTTTCAGCTCTCGACGCTCAGGTGTCGTCCACGTCACTTGACCATGGTTCAAAATTACGTGGTCCGTCGCCAAAAGCCCTCGTGTAGCTGAACAGTGCGACGTTAATATTAACTCATTCATTCATTCATTCAGCTCTCGACAGATTTAACGTGCAACGCTGCCCTATACGGCGGGTCTTTAGTGGTACTGGGCTCGAACTCGTGACAAAGCAAGCCACGATCCGATACCTATACCAATCGGCTACCGCGGCCACATGATAGGTCTTGAAACTGAACATAGCGATTTCTACTTATCTCAAGTACTAACAAATGCTTTACATACACAAGAGAATGATTTATTATTTCAAATATTACCATATCGTGTCCTATGCTGAAACAATATGTGTGTATGCGCTCATTTTATTTAATTACTGAAACAGGTATACATTTAAGATTCATGATAAATGTATGCAATTTTTAAAACACCTTCTTAATTTCATAAACATGGCTTGAAAGAACTTGGAATATAACTCCTTTTTACCTTACAAATATAGTATCTATTTTGCGTGTTTCTACACGGCGTTTCATGTAAAGTTTCAACCGTGTAAGACTTAAGTCGGAATAATAATAAACTGCATTATACAGTGTAAGTAAATAATGAAGAAAAAAATCTTACCTTTACAATTCAAATAAGTCGTACTTGTTGATTGTTGAAAAAAGATATTTTTGGACATTTCTTAGAAACATTTTCTTTGTGTGTGTTTTTAATTTTTCGTTTTAAAGCGCCATTAGGGTATATTCTGTTTTCGTTCATTGTTTGAACAGCTCACCACTTAAATAATCACAACGAAAGAAATAGAATTAACAGAGTGAAATCAAAAGCAGAATGCCCCTAGCCCTACCTTTTCTCAGAAGGAAAAACAGATTTCGAACCCTTGCTGACCATGGATGCATATTCGGTTTTATGGACGTTATACAAACAAAAAAAGAGCCGAGATAAAAAAAAAATATATTATTTACTTTCATTGCACTCTAGACAAACTTCCAAATAGGTTCTAAGCCTTCGTGTAACTTTTGTATCTACGTAAATCAATCAACTGACGAAGGGATATTGTCATTTACAAGCAACCAACATTATTTTCCACTCTAAACGTTATCTGCATTTTACTTCAACCAATCTTTTTGACGAGGACTTTAAAAAGGATTTTTCAGTCACCTTTCTGAGTCTATACCACTCCTTGTTTTCTGATTATTTTGAGTAAAACGACATCTGCTTTTAAGGCTTTCTTATTGTGGGAACAAAGATGTAAAATTCTTGAAAAAATTTTAATCGTTTGAAACCAGTGATAGATGATTTTTTAAGAGTAAAAAGGAACTATGTTGATAAGGCTAATGATAACATTTTACGATTTTTTGCTTACACGTGTTGGGACCACTGTAGCTTGGGGGCCCCGTATCATTGATACGGCGGTAGCTACGCTCCTGTGCTTCCTCCTGGTTCATCTTGGGGGTTCAAAAGAAATTTCAAGCTCTTCACATAAACTTTTAGCATATATTAAAGCGTCATCCATGAAATCCTCTCATTTTCCATTTAATACGGTCTGTAAAGCACGCATTTTTCGAGCACATTGATGGATATTTAGTTTGCCCTCTGTTTTCAAATTATTTTGTGTGTGAGCATCATTGACTTCACACAGTACCGGTTGCCAGAAGCCTAAGTAACATAAAAACAAATGCGATTGCATAGTGACTAATAAACTTCCTACATCTGTGCGTGTATTAAAGTTTCACTCGTTTCCTTCAGTTTCGTCACGCGGGCGCGATTTAGAGTTTGAAATATTTTTTGAATTTAAATATCGCGGTGCTTGCCGCCGCCCGGGACCATGGCCCCTCCCCCACGCTACGCCACTGATACAAAATAAGACAGGTGATAGCAAACCACCCAGTTTTTGTATTGCCTTTCACTCAGGAATAGTTTGAATGAATTCTCTCATACACTTAAGGTCGACACATCCATTCACATTAAGCAAAAAACATTCCGATGGATTTAACCATTTGAGAAAATCTGGTTTACACTTGAATATTTTTTGTAAATGCCATTTTCTTTTCCTGAGGTGTGAACTCTTGTAGTGTTTGTTTTAAATTTTAATCACGGAGAAAAGGGATACGAGTGAACTAGGTTTGTTTACTCAGTTCAATCGATCTTTGACTATGATTAATTATTATAAATTCTCTTTTTGCTTTGTTTTATGAATTGCTATACGGAATGCAGCTTATATTCACCTGAATAATGTAATATCGTATTCTGAGAAAGTTAAGACTACGAAAAAAGATTCTGCAGGAATCGCATGTTTGTACCCCAAAAATTATGAGTACATTGTCTTCTCAGAAAGCCAGAAAAGTTATTTTACACTTAATTATTAGGTACTCTTTGTAGAAGAGGACTGATTTATATACTTTTCGTTTCACGAGATTTTTGCTTTAGTACTTTTTTTATTAAATTATATTGTCTGAGTAAATACAGTTATTTTGTATTTTTAATTATAAAATGTCTATTTTTGTTTAAAAAATAGTATTTTTTGTTTATTATTTAATCAGCACCGATTTAAGCTCATTTCGGGCTCTGGGTTCAGAAGATCTACAGGCCCCTTTGGCACTGGTGGATCCAAAGAGAGGCACTTGCATTCAGCTTATCTGGACCCTCCCCCCATGGATAAATCTGCACTATATTTAAAGTATTTTATCGCTATTATGACCTTTTAGCTGGCCCCTCCCCTCAAAAAAGGTTCTGCACTAAAAATTGTATTTACATTTTATTAATGTTTTACTTTAATACAGGTAGATGAGTTTGTAGCGTCAACATTAAGTTTTAGTCAAAATATGAAAAATTCTCTAGAGGGGCGGCACTTTCACGCGGTCGGCTGATAGCCTAGGGTCGGCCTTGGTTAGTCTAATCATGTGCAAAGTCAATTAAAATAAAAGTTTGCATTTTTTCAAAACAGTGTAAAACTTTTACACAGCCTGATGTGTCTAGTTTTAAAACAGTAAAATAGGTTTCCTAATCTTTTTTTCATATTTGTCACGTCGCAGTAACCTGCTAGTAAAGTTGAGGCATAATAAGAAGGAAGTCTCAGATTCATTTCTCGCGATTAAGTCCAAGACCATTGCCCTTTCAAATGAACTTCCTATTCAGGATCCTAGCGAGGCGCAGGGCTGCGGTAGCCCAGTGGTCAAGGCATGTCATGAATTCGTACCCAGTACCACTAAAGACTCGCAGTGTAGGGAAGCGATGCACGTTAAATCTGTCAAGAGCTCAAACGTCCTCCCATTGGTGTGGTAGTTAGCGGAGAGGGGTGCCAGCTCAGGTGTCGTCCACGTCACTTGACCATGGTTAAAAATTACGTAGTCCGTCGCCAAAAGCCCTCGTGTAGCTGAACAGTGTGACGTTAATATTCACTCACTCACCCAAGCGAGGCGCGCGACAGCCCCGCGAAATATTTTTATTTGCAGTTTACTTTAACATGCATTTGATTTGCATTGTTGTGAATTTTTACCTAGGTCATACAATTTGGTTTATGTATTTATATAATGCAACATTATATTGTTCATGTGTGTTGAAATGATATTTCAAGGTGGGCGATATGTTGTATTCGTATAATTGCGTAATCAGTATTAACAAAGCATTTTTCATGAACAGACTGCTTCTTTCTATCGCAACAGGTATTGTTTTACTAATGGTTCAAAATTACGTGGTCCGTCGCCAAAAGCCCTCGTGTAGCTGAACAGTGCGACGTTAATATTCAATCAATCAATCATTGTTTTACTAAATTAATATTCATTTTTAAGCTTGTAAAACTGTTGAAAATTTTTTGAGCCACTTAATTACTGCAGCAAGCAACCCGCTAATTCACTAGTGGAGCAACGGGGATTTCAATACATTTAATTTAAATATATCTCCAAGTTCTCGGGATATTTAGTGTGAGAGCAGTCAAATATGATCCTGCCACCTTTCAATGGTTCAGATTTTCGAGGTCCATTGTTAATAGCCCGTAGTCCTAGTATGTGACTTCAATTTTAAAAAAAATATTTATTTTGCTAGAAGTTGATGAAATTGCAAGCAAATAAACTTTTCCCCTTTAATTAATTATCATGTTTTAAAATGTATTCTTTCTGTGTGTTTATTAGATTCGGATCGCCTCTATATTTTTGTAAGTGCTTGAAGGTTGGAATTTTTATTTTTTATACATGCATGTTTTTTAAGAAAACAATTAATTCATTAGCTCATATCCTTTTCCATTTATATTTCAGTATATTTCTTTAAAACAACACATGTGTATTTATAAATATACTGAAAATATTTACTTTTATTGGAATGAGGAGGCGCAATATTAATTTATTGTATCGTTTAAAAGACAACTTCACTTATTTTTCAAAGCACTTACAGTAACAGAACACCTTCGAAGTTTTTTGGATTAACCTGATTTTTGCCTGTAAATGCATATTATATGACCTTATGGGTCCTCAAAATTAGAAAAACACCAAGAAAAATTTTGTTAGCGTACATTTTTACAGTCAAATGGGTATTTTATAAAAATATAAGCAGAAATAAAAATTTACGCAAAACGCGATGATAGAAACGAAAATAAATAATTGACATACATTTTGTAAATTGAATAATGTAGTATGCAACCGTATCTAGTTAATAAACTATTATTTTGGTAATACAACCCTTACTTGTCAAACTATGGTGTTTTGAGCTTCTGAACGTTGAAAATTTCTGTTAAAGGCATTGAGATTTTCACTTTGCTTTTTAAAAAATTTTTACTCATCATAAAATCTTAAGAATAGTTTATTCCCCGAATAAGTATTTAAAAAACATATAAGTAAAACTTTTGATTCATTAATGCAAAACATTGAGTTCTGCAATAAGGAAAAATGTAAAAAAAAAAAAAAAAACTCATTTTAAGACTGGGAAAAATAACATTAAACTAATTTGATTACAAGAAAAACACTTTCTTATTAAAATACACCAGATTTATAATGCTCTCCATCTTTACCTTCCCAAACACTACTTTTTCTTTTTAAGAACTCTTAAAATTTTTCTGTGCCTCATTGTGTTTGGGTCTGCATTATGTATTGATTCATAGATTCTGCATTTATCTAAATGTTTATAAATCCCCGAAAGGCTAACACCACACGATTTTCAATATTCTTAAGAAGACTCTGTACCCTTTGAACAATTTTTTTTATTTATGTTTTCAAAAATTATATTTTAGCATTTCATGTAATGTTTCAATTCAAGATGAAATTTTTCACATGCTATTCACAATTTTAGAAATTTAAATTTTTTGAAGAAAATTTGGTAAATTTTAAAATTTTACTCCTTCTGTAATTACGAATTTTTTTACCTGAATTTTTTTTTGTAATACTATTAAGGATGTTCTAAACAACACTTTAGGGATCGATTTTTACATTAACTTAATTAATTTTGGAGGAAAAAATAAAATGTTGATATATACCCATGCTAAAATTCAACGAAAAAGCCATCTCCTACATTTTAATTTTCTTAAAAAAATGTATTCAGTTTATATATATACAGCAAACTGGATCCTTAATTTTGTTATATGTTTTATATATAATTCACAGGAAAAAGAATGGAAGTGATTGGTAAATATTTGTGGAAAGAGTAGCATTTTAAATACACTAATACCGAAAAAACAAACTGAGAAAAACCACTTAATAATTTATAATTCTGAAAAAAAATTATATTAAGCTTAAATAAACTTAAAATACCACTTTAATATATTAGTTATATATTTTTCTTTAAAATAATTGCATTTTCGTATTTTTTCAACCCATACATTTTTATAAATGATTTTTAGAGTATTAATTACACAAGAAAATTTAATAAAAATGTTAACATTTTTTTTCTGTCATAGCAAAAAAATTTTTTTTTCTTCACATAATATTGAAACATTATATTTGAATAAAATAATAAGAGGAATAAGAACTGAAATTATTAATATAAAATGCCTTAATTCAAAAATTTTACATGCACACATTTTACAAAGAACACAAATTACATTATTGTAATGCCTCTTTAATATTCCTGAATTTTGTAAGCAGATTTGGCCAGTCTAGGCAAATTTAATGTCGAGCATAATTTAAATACACCAGCAAAACCTTTACCTATTTGCCACATACTGGCCTGGTGTTTAACATAATTTATGTATACCATAAACACAAGAAAGTTTTTAATTACAATTTATATAATATGAATGTGGAATGCTTTTAATTTTATTTTTAATAATAAAAAGGCTTTTTATTTGATAATGCTATATGGAACGCTATATTTGCTAGTGCACAAATTATTCATCCTACAAGTCAATTTTAATTCCATTGTTACAGGAATGAAACAAAGTATTCAAAACTTTATTTTTTGTGGATCTTTTTAATTATAGCAGTATGCAAGTTATAGTCTTATTTAATAAAGTAAAAATTTTATCAAAAATTCAGCAGTTTAACTCCACTTGATTACTAACGACATACAGCAAAAAGATCTTTTTTTGCTAGGAACAATCATTCAGCAGTGTTATTAAAAAAGAATTAAACTCTTTTGTGATGGTAACACACACATATATATATATAAATGAATATGAGCTTCAAGTGGTTGGATAACTCACTAAATCAATTTATACACTCGAATGGGTTTATATATGTATATATATATATAAGGGAATAAAACTATCATCAACCCTTGAACTTAAGTAGCCTAATGTTGTGCTAAAAATGGAATGAGTCACGAAACAAGAATTGAAATTAAAGGCTAGCATTAGAAAAACAAGTGAAAAATCAGTTTCAAATAATTGATACCGAGAAAATCAAAAGCAGGCTTTTTTTGGAATTAGCCTCTATAACTTACAGGGGAGAAAAATTTAAGTAAACAGTTTCAACATGTTTAGAAACATTGCTTTTTGATCGTTTTTTTTTTCCGCGTTTCTCTTCCAATTAATGGCATAATTTAAAATTGCTCAAGTTACGTCACTCCAAAAATAAGCATGTACAGAGTGTTTTTTTTCCAGGTATAGAAGTTTAAGTTGGCATTACTTTCCAAGATGGCGACCGATTTAACAGCTGTCAAGTGATTTATTCTCAGTTTGATTTGGCAATTCATCATGAATAGACTCACGCCTGAACAACGCTTTCAAATTGTGCAATTTTATTTCGAAAATGGTTCTGTGCGGAATACGTATTGCGCGAATTTTGTTTAGCGATGAAGCGCACTTCTGGTTGAATGGCTAAGTCAACAAACAAAACTGCCGCATTTGGAGTGAAGCTAATCCACAAGTGTATGTCGAAACACCGTTACATCCAGAAAAACTGACTGTTTGGTGCGCTTTATGGGCTGGTGGAATCCTTCTTCAAAAACGATGAAGGCCACAACGTTACAGTCAATAGTGATCGGTATAGAGCCATGATTACTAACTTTTTCATTCCTGAATTGAACAATCATGATGTCCAGGAGCTGTGGTTCCAACAAGACGGCGCAACATGTCACACAGCTCGTGCCACAATCGATTTATTGAAAGACACGTTTGGTGACCGCCTAATTTCACGTTTTGGACCTGTGAATTGGCCTCCAAGATCTTGTGATTTAACACCGCTAGACTATTTTCTGTGGGGCTATGTAAAGTCATTGGTCTATGCGGATAAGCCACAAACGCTTGACCATTTAGAAGACAACATTCGCCGTGTTATTGCCGATATACGGCCACAAATGTTGGAAAAAGTCATCGAAAATTGGACGTCCAGATTGGACTACATCCGAGCCAGCCGTGGCAGTCATATGCCAGAAATCATATTTAAAATGTAATGCCACAAGATTATCTTTCGAATAAAAAAAAAATTCATGTCAATCGAATAATACATCGTTGTTTTATTGCAATTTAAAGTTCTATACCTCTAAAAAAACACCCTTTATAAGATTAATTTAATTTAATTAATCATAAATTGTTACTTAATCTGTAAAATTAAAATTGTACGTCAAATGAAACAAATTTTGAAGAATAAGTTTCAGATCGTGTATTATATAACCATTGAGATCGTACTTGTTTCAAATGCACATCTCAAATCCTGTTTTCAAAAATATTATAAAAAATAAATAAACTCAAAAAAGAAAAATGTTGAACATGTACTAAAAAAATATAACACTGAATAAAGAGAACACAAGAGCTAAATTATGAGGCATATCACAAGATTTGCCATAAAACGTAAATTACAGGTTAAGTAACATGTTTAAAAGTTAATGTGTGCCTCGCTTGCACCTTTCATGGAACTCCAAAACAACGACTGCAATGCCTTCAAGCTATTTCTAACATGACAGCCCAATGTGTATAGCTCTGATTGAAAACAATCGAAGTCTAATTAAAAATGAAAAGCGTAACTTTCTAAATGGAAATTTTGCTCTATCTTTTTCGTTTCGCAAAGCCCTTCTAACAAATTTCTCGCCCATAGGAGAACTGCTGTTGTTTGTATTATTTCCGGCGTTGTTTCTTTACTGTATCATGACCCCTCTTGCATAGCTGTAGCTCTTTCCATTCGCTTATTTTCCGGTTAACTCATGCAGGTGCTGAATTTGACAAAAATAATGTACGCCCCTCCCCCCATCCATTTCAATCGTACAATACGTAATCAAACGTGGTAAAATACGTGGTCAAACTGGTAGTGCATTAGCTTGTTTGATTACTGAATTTATAATTACTGACTTTTTTTGGAGGTATATCCCTTGCATCAAAACCCTTGTTGACAGTACTAAGGTTCTAAGTGCCTGCATTGCAGCTGCTGAAGAAGTTCAGGACGTATAGGAGGATCTTCAAGAACATCGGAATTTCCATACACAGCAGATGCGAAACCTGTACCACAGTTGTAACCATCAATCGAACATATCGTTTGATATCAAATGTATTTCATTTGTATAAACCGCATAATTTCTTTTTGTTTATGTATGAATTAAGGCTACACAGGATCATTTAAAATTTTTTTTTTTTTGGAAACAGTAATAGTAATTTATGTTTGCCTTTCAGATTATATTATGAAGTTGATTCTGATACAATTTTATCAATTTTTAAAACTATTTTAAGAATCCGTTTTCATTACCCTTAAACTTTTTTATAAGAATATAGACACACACACATTCATTCAGGTGATATTCAGATGAATTTTCTCACAAGTTTCAAGTTCAATCATTTTTCATATTATAATACAAGGTAAAACAATCTGCAACAACTTAAATAATTTTGCATTTAAAATTTGTTGAAACTTCAGCTGTTCAAAAATATTACTTATTTGGTTAGTTAAAGCAAAGTTTAAATTTTAAGCAGATATAATTTCTGTTTATCCTTGAATATTTATTAAATATTATTAGCGAGGAAGATATCAAGTGACTGATATGAGCCACCTACACAAAGATGTGATCACAGAATTTAATAGAGTATTTATTAAAATTTTGTGGGGTGTGGCTTTAGAATTTCCTAAGTTATTGTTAGATATGCTAAAATAGTATTCTGAATGTGTGCTTAATAGGAGACAATATTAGAAATCTTCATGCATACCTGTAAACAAATTCTTGTAATCAATTAATTTTAGGGTTATATCTCTCAATAAAGTGGTTTAATTCATTATTATTTTTCTTCATTTTCACAGAGGAAACTCATTAAAAAAAATCTAAAACTTGCTTGAAATTAAGTTAGATGCATTAATTTACAATGGATTGTAATCATATAGATGACAAGGAAAACTTCCAAGTATTACCTTCCTAGAATTTAGATTTATTTTATAAACAATTTTACAAAATATATTACAGAATTTCAAGATATATTTAGCCATATCTATTTTTCAGGTGGTCACAATCACAAATGGAAGTTTCTTCAGTTAGAACAATCCCATGCATACCAAGGAAAAACATAGTATTTCTCAAAACACACAAATGTGCCAGTACATCAGTTCAAAACATTTTAATGAGGTATGCTCATCAAAGAAATTTAACATTAGTTATTCCAATACTTCCAAAGAACCATTATTTTTCTTTGACACGGCCATTCCAAAAAGAGATGGTGGCTGGTGCACCATGGGAAATTCTTGGATATAACATACTCTGCCATCATATGGTCTTCAACAAAGCTGTTGTAGAAAAAATAATGCCAAAAGATTCAATTTATATATCTATCATAAGGAACCCAGTGAGTTTGTTTGAATCTCTGTATGAATATGATGAATTACAGGTAAGATTTTTGAAATACTACAAATAATTTATATGCAAAATAACAAAACGACAGCGTTTTTCCCCCCATGAAATTAGATAAATAAAACTTAAAACTTCAAAAGTCAATGTGAATACACACAAACACCTATATTGACATCTTTTTATATCACATGACATTGAGCACACATTAATATCACACTGAAATCTCTATAAGTGAACACATATTTTATACAATATTTAAAACATTTTTAACAGTCCTATATAACATCTTTAGAAACAAGTACCGGATAAATAAATAAAATATGAAGTTTCAAAATTTATAAGAACATTAAGTACATCAATTTATTTTCACATTTATATTTTACCAGACTAAACACATACATTTAACATGCACTACTTTCCTTCTTAAAAGATGGAATGTGTTTAAGTTTAAAATAAACAAACCATATTTCGTAGATTGGGGAGAAAAAGTTCACTATAAGATACTATGCAATCAGATAAATAAATGCTTAGTAATAATTATAAACATAATCAAATCTTTTTACAAAATTAAGATAAGCAATTTACAGAAACAAAAAAGTATATATAATAGGATTTGAATACATGTTAAAAAAACACACCACACTCTGCAACTGTTAATCATAATTCAATTTTAAAGCTACCTTGAACAATTCAAAGTAAATTATGAAGCTGTAAAATTTTATTCATACATAACAAACTACATAAAGCTTATTACAGTAATATATTGCATATTATACACTTTTGTTGATCAATAAGATCATTGCTCTGAATAAGTACACAAGACAGCTTAACTAATTGAGTAATGTTGATATAATTGAAAATTGTTTTTATATATATTTTACTTCGCAGTAAAGGGAAACAGTTGTTATAGAAATTAACATTGCAGGATTAAGATTTTTCAATGGAGTAATTATTGATAACTAATTATTTAATATTTAAGTTAAAATCAAACATGACTATTGTTTTAAATAAGTTTATATCTGGGCATACAACAACTCAATTGGAAAAAGTGACATTCATGTGACAAGCAGTAAAATGAATGTTTTCAAAATTAAAAATTTGCACATAAAAAATGAAACCAAGATAGTTATTTATGAACACTATATTTGTGGTTTCCTATAATATTAATGAGCTAAAATTCTAAAAAACAGCAAATAACTTTAATTACAATTAAAAAAATTTTAAATACAAATAAAGGCAATATATATAATTTAGCCATCTGGTATTACAATTGACAAAAGCTCATCATTCTTAATATTTATCTAATTATTTTTATTAAATGACATTACATTTTCATTACTATTTATTACAGGATTTTTACCATATGGACATAGAAGAATATGCAAAAGGAACAAAAAACTCCTCAATTGTAATGAAGTTGAGAAATAGATCAAATGGCATGGGAAGAAATCAAATGCTGTTTGATTTTGGAGTTCATCCTGCTTTTTTTAATAATCGTGCAATGATTATGAAAACTATCGAAAACATTGAAATGAATTTCGATTTTATCATGGTAGCTGAATATTTTGATGAATCAGTCGTCCTTCTTAGACATATTCTGTGTTGGGATCTGGATGATATTGTTAGTCTAACAATAAATGCTCGGATGGGCAGTTATAAAAAAAATCTTTCTGAGGAAGCTGTAAAAAATTTAGAAGATTGGAATTGGGGTGATAAAATGCTTTATGATCATTTTCTTAAGAAATTTCATAAAACTATAAACGAATTCGGAAGACAGCGGTTAAACAACGAAGTTAAAGAGCTTCGCAAAAGAAGAAATGATTGGTTTGAGTACTGCATCCAAAAAAAAGTTGAAGCAAAAAATTTAACTTCATATAATATATGGAGCAACAAAGTAACTGGATATGTACTTAAACCGAACATATACAATGAAACTTGTGAAGATCTTGTAAAACCTGAAAAATACTTCACATCTGAGATAAGGCAGCATCAGCTCATAAGAAGTCTTACTAAAGGAGCAACTTTTTCTAATTATGGACCCTTGTCTTTGAGACGACTGATAGATTTAAAATTTTTAAAAGGGAAGGAGCATGCAATAGCAAGAAATATGTTAGCGAATCAATATAAATTCAGAAGAAAAAAATTTCCCTTCATTAAAAATGATGTAATGATAAAAAAATAAAACATATACTTTACAAAATAAATACATTGCAAACATAAACACACATCATGTATCATACTTAAGAAAGAAAATATAATTGAATATAGTCAGTCTGAGAACAGGAATGATAAAAATGGAATGGATTAGAAAATTTTAAATTTTTCAAGTACATGAAATATACCATTATTTTCTTTGATATAAAGTAAAAATGCATTACAAAAACAAAAACAAAAAAACTATTTTAAAGAAGTTATATGGCATCATAGAATTTAAGATTCATTAATACTTTTGTTACCAAACATCTTCAGAAAAAAATGACAAATGATATGTTAGCAACCACAATATTAAAATTTTAAAAAAATTACAATGTGTGATAATTTCGTTCAGTTCTAGCTTTATAAAATTTAAAACTAACATAAATTATGGCCAAAAGACCTAAAGCAAGAACTATACCCCCAATAAAACTAGGTGCATCAAAATGGCGTCCTGTAGGGGTAGTAGCAGTTGTTTTTATTGATGTGGTTGTAACAGACATAGTGATAGTGGTACTTGCTGGTGTGGTAGTAGATACAGATGTAGAGGATGAAGTTGATGAAGTGATGAATGCACCTAAAATTTTAAAAAAATCAGTAATTCAAAGAAAATTGCAAGGTGTTCATGATAAGTAGTCAAAAATAAAAGCAGCATATATAAAACGGTAAATAAATCATTACACATATTTTAATCTATCTAAAGTTTTTATTAAGTTTCCATTTTATATTTGCAGCCTTAAAATAAATCAACAATGCACAATACTGCTAAGTTAAAAAAAAATGTTTATTAGAAATATACAAAGAACATTCAATCAAACTATATCTATGGAACATATATAAGTAATATTGAATGTGAGCACACAGATTGACGATTTTGAAACATCAGTTTTATTATGAAAATAGTAATAATTTGATTGTTAGTTATAATCGTTACAACAAAAAACATTTATAATCTTAGAAAAAAAATATACATATTCAAATAATTTGGAATACAAATTAAGTTTGCTATTGAATAATTAATAACATTTATGCAGCCCCTTAATAGTTTAAAATGGTTCTTTGTGAAGCACAAAAGTTTTATTTGTCAGAATCTGTTACAAGTTTATCACTCATTATGCTTGCTTTTTTAATGTCTTTATATCATACAGTTTTCCCCCACATAACAAGACTTTTCTGATCGATGACCAGCAACTGGAATTATTTTTTAAGCGCAAATTCTTAACTCTCCATCTTTATTTTTTGTGTTTTTTCTTCCGTGTGAATTCCAAATTCTTCATTTTACAACAAATCTAAGAACCTAATTACATTTTTATGTCATTGCAAGAAGTTTTACTAAAATGCTGATCTAGCAAAAAGGTTCTTAAAAAAAACTAGAAGACATATTAAAGTAATATAGTGAATACAAAAATTACATAAACTATTGATATCACATGAATAATCAATATATAGACCAGTTAAAAAGACAGATTTTTCTGACAGCAAAAGCAAAAATATTTCAATTTAACAAATTATCTCTAAAGAAATAAGCTGTCCAAAATAACAGTTTTATGTACATGAAAACGCATTCAAAGATAAAGCATAAAAACCCGTACAACTGACCACTTTTGAGAGAGAATAGTACAATTAACTATATGAAGTATCAAATAATGCTCAAAAAGCAAGAAACAATATAATAACTGTATACAACAGGAATAGAAAATTCCATATATGTAATTTTTTACTAATAACACCCAGTAAAAAGAGCAAACTGGAACACAATACAGTTAAATCAGCAATAATTGAGTAAAAATATATAGTTCAGACTTCAAATGAATATTGACAGAACAAAAACAAATCTGTAAAGATTACAATAAAAAATAAGCTTATTTTATGAATAAATGTTAAGGTTTCATAAAAAGATGAATTGTAGTAAACTCAGTATTTGAAAGAAAAAACATTGATTTTCTGATAAATACAAAATGATAATATAAATGATGTAAAGATGCATTTCCTGATACATTAATAAATAATACAAGCTCTGACAATAAAAGATGGTGAATGAAGTCAGAATGGCTGATCTGCCAACACTAGCGAAAACAAACATTGTGCATGCAAAGCTGCAGGTGTTGACCATCTGCCCCCACTGTTGTTCAGTAAATCATTAGTGTTCCAAGTAAGACTTGTTGTACAAAGCGCTTGTTTAGTGTGTTGGTTCTTAACAAAGAGGAAAATGAAGGAACAAAAGATCAATTTAAGGTTTTGTTTTAAGCTTGGCAAGAAATCGAAAGAAACTTAAGTGGTGCTGGTACGTGTTTATGAAGATCAAGCACTGTCTATGAAATGTGTGTATGAGTGGTTCACCCATTTTCGAAAAGGCTGAGAAAGAGTTTCTGACAACCCCCCAGCGGAAGACTGGCAACCTCCTGAATAAATCAAGCATCAAAACGATGTTCATCACCTTTTTTGATAGTCAAGGCATTATCCACAAGGAATTTCTACATGAGGGAATAATGATGAATGCTGGAAGATACATTGAAATTTTGACCCGTTTCATGAAATGTCTACGCAGGTTACAACCTAGGACATGCAAGGTTCCTGGGTTTTTTGTTCACAGCCAACATCATCAAACGGTTCCTGACAAAAAAGGGGGGCCTGCAAATTCAACATCCACCCTTCTTGCCAGACCTCAATCTTCCAGACTTCTTCCCATTCTCAAACTCGCTTTGAAAGGAAAGATTTGACGATATTCTTGACATGCAATAAAACGTGATGAGGCTTTTGAACTCCATCCGAAAACATGTATAGCAGATTTCAGTTGTGCATGCAACTTTAGTTAATATTTCATCTACTTTAATGTTACAGGACTATTCACTGAACTTTATAGTCAGAGGTTGTATTTAAACAATTAATCAAAATTCCACAATTGTAGCTTTTACCATGTATTAAATTATCCCTCATAGTCAGATACAAAATTTAGCTTTTGTGAAATATTTTCAATGAAGCTGCTTAATTTCTCATGAAATTCTGTAGCCATTTCAAATGGAGACATTTAAAAAAAATTTTCCTTAACTTTATTTACTTTTTGCACTTATAAAAAGCAAACATCATATAAATATGCAAGAGTAAATGACAAAATATCCATACATCTATTTTAAGTTTTTATTTGAAAATATGGCCAACAAATAATTAAAAATTAAGCAAAATAAATGATATGCAGGCTTCTAAGAGTACAACCTCATTTTTTGACTACTTTCAAAAATTAGCAAACATAGAAACACGACATTTGAAAGAAATGTGCACCAACCAGTTTTTCATTGAATGCAACACAAATCTGCATAATCATTTAAGCAGATCCAAAGTCGCAATTAGGTTGGCTTTATACAATAAATGTTAAGAATACTGCATTGGAAAGTCATTGGTTACAGTTGCAGCATTTAAAGCTTGATAGTCTATGCATAAATGCATGGACCACACCCACTACTTCCACCTCCCTTTCTTGTTGACACAAAACTCTCTGGATATGTAATTTCCACACAACTCTCTTCCATGAGGGCTAAGGCAAGTTCTCTTTGTGCAACAACTTCCAGTTCTAAGGTTTTGAGGATAAAGTAAACAGTTTCTTTTGTTGTTTAAGTTTTAACCAAATCCTATGCTCTTCAACCTTGGCCGTTTGCACATTTTCTCCAATGAACAAAATTTATCTCTTTAAAATATTTATCAATTGTTCCTTTACAAGTTGAACAGAAATTTAAGAGCCATTCTTCCTTACTAAACTCTTACACCTTTTCTAGTGTAGCTTGAATTTCACAAAAGACATCTTCCTCTTCAAATATTACTTTAATACCATTTACTCTCGAAGAAAATATTCCTAATTTATTCATGAGCTTATTTAATCATTCTTCTCTGTAATTTTACTTTATAAATAAGTGGACAAAATTGAATTATCCACGAGGTCCTGTCTACTTTGAATAAATCTTATTGAGTATAGTATTGAAAGATATACTTTGTCACCAGTAGCAAAATGTCTGAGGTGTTAAATGCTATTGAAATATTCAACAAAAGGTTTTTTTTTTTGTTCGTCAGCAGCTAATATGGATGCTTGTTCTCTGTAAAGTTTTCTATTTTTAAGTCCAAATTTGGTGATAATCAATAGCCAATTCTGAAACATTCACTGGAAGATTAATCTCTCCTGGCTATGTGGATTTCAGGACAACTAAAAACCCATATGCTTACCTTCCAAACAAAAGTTTAAATGGTGATATACCTATCGAGCTGTTTGGTACTTTCTAATACACGAATAAAAGAAAAGGGAATTGTTCACTTCAATCTTTATGATCATCCTGAATAACATGGTGTAACATACCTTTTAAAACTAATCAATTTTTGACTATTACTAGTAAACCATAACTAGTAAGATATCACGTACATGAAGATCTCAGACAAAGCTTATTTTTTAAAATTAATTCTTGAATCAGTGCCACTGCATAATTTGTATCTTTATCAAATGCTATATTACATATTACTGTCCTTAAAAAAATCAATAGAGCTTCACAAGCCCATCTCATTGGTATGGCCTTGGGTTAATGAGTATATTAATCAATTTAAAAGAATATATATTTATCACCTCTGCTTGATGCTGGATCAATAGGCCCAATCACATCTATATTTATGAATTTAAATGGCAATTCTGGACCCAAAACTGGAGTAATAGGTGATTTATCTGTTATCTTCCCCGGACTTCCTATTTGGCCCTTTACACGTCTTACAAAACTCTGAAATATCCCCAGCTATCTGCAATGAATAACAATTGCATCTAATCCATTTTTTTATTACCTTACACCCAAATATGAAACAAAAACAAATTTAAACAGGATCTGTAGAACTTTCTTCCTATCATATGACAAATCAAATGAGCAATGGTCTCCCCTAATATATCTAATTCTTTTGGTAAATTTATCTAACAGAAACTAAAAAATTCTCTATCCCTTGCTTTAACTCATCATGAATACCTTTCTAAGCTTTACACATTTGGTTGATTCTTTAAGTGAGAAACATTTGGCACTTGTTCTATGTTTATAGTTCATCTACATTCACATTTAAATTACTCATTTTCCTTCATCTTACTTACTCCCTCAAAATAAAATAATTCTTCAATATATTTGAATCAGAACTTTCAAGAATACTTTAATTTTAGAATAACCCATTTATTCCTCTGTTACTTTTCCCTTGCTTCTGATTCATCAATTTTATTTTCCAATCTCCTATAATACAGGGGGTGGGTGGAATACTGTTCATCACAGTAACTTCTACCTTGATCAACATATTGAGTGCACTATTTGTGTGTAACAAATCCCAATAGGAAAAATAAGCAATGTAACTTCAAACACTTTATCGAAAGTGGATCCCAGCAAAATTCTTTCATGGTCTTTGATTAAAAAAATCACACAGTAAAACCGTAAGCCCAAGAATTGCTAATTATGCACTACTGTTCAACATAACTTATAATTTTCCTCTTCTGATGAGGAAAGACACTTTGTTCTTCTATTAGATTGTAAATATTGTGGTCTTATTTTTGCCACTAGTGCTTCTTATTAGTTTTTTTCAGAAATTTCGATTTTTAATTCAACCAATTTTATCAAAACTGTTACAATTCCTAGCAGAGTGATTACTATAACTACATACATATGAAGAGTAATTTTGCCTTTTGTCATTTTTTAAAAGAGGAAGGAACACACTTTTGTGTGCCTTATCATTATGCAAAAGAATTTGATGAACATCAGTAAAACTTTCCCCCTTTTGAAATAAAACATACATCACATTCTTTTTCTAGTTCTAAAGGTGGAAATCAATTATCTGCTTGACAAACACCAATATGAGCTGCTGTACATTTCGTAAGCCAATGAGGAGAGATTGTTCGCATTCATTTCTTTAATTTTATCATAATTTTCAACAGTGATTTATGTACATTATTCACTTTCTCCTCTAAAACATTAATTAAAATTTCGGTTTTCTGATGATTATTCACCCCTTTGTTTTAAATGCCTTTTCTGAAGAAATAAAAAATATATATCCTACATCAGATTTTGATGGGACAAGGACAGTTAAAAAATTTTGTGTTTCTAATGAATTTTCATGATTAATAATTGCAGTACTAAGCTGTTTTAATTCAAATTACTTCTCTATGAATAATTTCTCGATCACAATTTTTTTCTCTTCAAATTCTCAGTTTAATTTCTTCTAATACAATTTTATTCTATTTTTAATTAATTCATTGCCACTTTTAAACATATTACATTTCTCAATAATTTCAAATGAACTATCTTAGCATCAAAAGGTACTTTTAAACCCAGTTCATAGATCAATTTTTGAAGTCCTCATTTCGGCTTCCTTTAAACATGTAGATAAGTAATGAAAACCTCTCATACAAAGTTCTGTATTAAATCCTTATTCCATCATCTACAGCACTTTAAAAGGTGATTCCAATGTGTTACTACTCCACACACCAGTATAAAAAAATTGAATTATAAACACTGTTTTTTATCCCACAGCTGCCCTCACTGTAGAATTCAATCTCAATTTTTTGGGATCTTTTATAAAGGATGCATCATGAACAGGATTTAAGGACTGAAGCTAGTAATACAAAATTAACGAATTTATTTTTACATTGTACAATTAATATTCTAAACATTAATACAGATAGCTAATTGACCCTACACGGTTTTAGTTGTTTCTCTCATTACCCAAACACATTACTTTGCTTTTATACATTTCAGTTACTTCCACTTTTAGCAGCTCGTGCTGCAATTCTGACTCTACAGTTGGTTTGGTTGTATCAGGAGTGTTGTTTCTTCCCAAATAGCAATCCTTCTGAATCACTTTCCAGTATGAAACTGGACTCATCTGTGAAGAGCACAAAAGCCCATTGCTACCTAGTACAAGAAACATGTTATCTTGCAATAAACAAACTGGCTCCTCTATGTAGTCGATTAAGGTTAACACATACTGTTCATCATTTTGCATATAAGCCTGCATTGTAAAAGTGCCTTCTCAGAATAATAGCAGATATTCTTGTTCCTGATGCTACAAAATGATCTGCAACTAGGTAATTAAGTCACTGTAGTGTACTCATCTTTTGAACCAAAAGAGCTACAACTGTAATGCATGGAATGTCTTGTAGACATACTATCTTCATATTTACTCACAATGGTTGGACTACACTGTACAACACATTAAGAGGTCTAGAAGTATCAGCTTCTGTCTACGTCATTCTTATCTATTGAATTGCCTGCCAACTTAACGAATCAAGTAAATAACTCCTAGACATTGCTAGACTACCTTGAAAATTGTCAAAGAAATTACCAATAACTATTGAAGATTAACAATCATGCACAAAATATATGAACAGAGTTGAAGAAGGTTCCCCCTAGTTTTAAACAAGTATACATTTCTTTGAAATAATTTTTTTGAAAATTTTTAAAGTAAAATACTATTATTCATGTAACTTATGATTTTATTCTTACTGACATTTTTTCAATGGCCAGATTTGAAAAAAAAAAGCCTATTATACTTTAACTTTTGGAGAGTAGTACAAGTTTATTAAAACTATCAAAGCACACAAAAGGGATATTTAAAACAAATATTTAAATTAAGAAGTTCCCAGAATTAAAAATATCCATGGCACTCATTGTCCTAATTTAGTTTAAATTTGATTTACATCACAATCTGAAGCAATACAAGGGCTATCGGTGATGAACCACACAATTTTGGGCCTATGTGAAGTTGACGAGAATGACTTGAACTGGCACTCCTTTCCAAACTAACACACCTCACAAACGGGAGGATTTTGAGTATCAACAAATTTAATGTGCATCAGCCAGGCTAAAAGATAGGTCTTCAGTAGCACCATGATTCAAACTCAAGAGTCGACAATGCCAGATACGAGTTCACGACTATGACTACTCGGCTGCCACGGCCCCACTCGTGGTTCTAACTGTTCTTGCAGACAGTTCAATGAATTGAAAAAAATTGACCCTGCAATATACTCTGAAAATAGGACAAAATCAACAGAAAAACTACAAGTATATTTAACAAAAATAGAATGGAAGAGCAAATAGGAGAATGCAGAGATATATGAATGATAAATGTCTATTTTAAACTTAAAGGGAGAAATAAAAATGATAGAAAACTTCAGGGAAATAACAAGTAAAGTAAAATTTAATAATTTTATGCTGATAACCTTACCACATAATAAGTTTCTTTTAAATGTAAGTATACAAGCAGTAGCACTTATTTTCAAGTTAATCTGTACTCAGAGAACCCTAATACATTGTTTTATATACCTCAATTACAATTTTATTAACAATCAATCCGTATATATACATAAGTATTATATCAGCAATTTGCTCAAAACTATGTATTAAGAACAGACTGAAATTTTAATAAAATTTGCACGCATTATTTATATTTAGTAATATATCAACACAATTTTCATTAAATAGTGTAGTTAGCATTATGTTGTATACAGAAAGAATATTAAGAATGGAAAGTATATCTTATTATACATAATTTAGAAATGAAATAAGAAAAGATGATTATGAACTTACAATCAGCTGTGGTATTTATAGCTTTTGAACATTCTGCAGAAGTAGCATTGCAACACTTTGCATCTGATAATGAAACATTTGTAAAGATAAATTAAAAACATTCAAACTTTTACATAAGAGAAAACTTTTCAACTACAAAATCATTTTAATGTAAAGCACACATAAATTACACATATCCCAATATGTTTCCCTATATATTAAGTCATGCATCAATCAGTTCATAAAAATGATCCCCTACCCCAAAGCTTATTATGCACATAATAGAACACAAGTAACAACTAGATATTACGAGTTATTGAATGACTTGCAGTTCTGCTTAGTAAATATCTCACAAAAGATGTATATATGCAGTTGAAAGACCTTGTGTAATTATAGCATAAACATGCACAGACCTCTCTTATGGGGGCGGGGGGGGGGGTACATTTTAAAAAGACACAGAGGAAAGTGCCGAAAGTTAAACTCTAAGGTATATAAAAATTTAAAATTCATTAATCTATACGGGGTACCCTAAACAGTAAGATAAGTGTCAAGATGAAACAAATTCTATAATTGAAGAGAAACCTGATGAGTTAATATATAACACAAAATGCTGAGGTATTTTGGATAGTAAAATAAAACTTTAAAAAAAGCATGTTCCAAGACTTATGTATGTAAAAATTGAACCAACCCAAAATCTTTTAAATATGGTTGAAAAATAATGAATGATCTTGTAGTAAATTGAAAGAACAAAAGCTATTGGATATCTTGCAACACTACATGATGCATTAGTTATTATATAGATCCTATAGCATGGAAAAATGTTTCATAACATTTAATAATGGCATGCATTTCCTTGTATTTTGCCTGAGAGAAATATAAGGCAATTAATATAATTCAATATTTATTGAACCTGATGCCAAACTGAACAGTAGAGAACTAAAGATACAATGAAAAAGGATACATTACATTTCAAAAACTAAAATAAAAGGTGAACTGGTTTAAAAAAATAAATTGTACTTTTTATCTGTTGGAAAAGAGCCAAAAGGATACATAGAATTGGAAAGAAAAGAAAAAAAAAAATTCACCATTGCTTAGCAATCTGATGTCATTTAAAAACATGCAAGATGAAACATTAAGAATACCAAGAATGTTGATCTACAAAATTTTGGGTAATGCATTTGTGGAAAAGTTGTTAATTTTAAGAAAAAAAACTGTACATTTACAAATAAATAAACTGATTAAAAAACTTTTGAATATTTTCTATGAAAATATGGAGCACATATTAGTCCACAATAATTAAAAAATAAACAAGAAAGTATCAGCACTTTTAGAAGTGTAAAAAAAATTTAGATTAAAAAGAACATTAAATTAAGAAGATGAAAAACACAATAGAATACATTTGAAACACTGCAATCAGAATGCTGAGTCAGTCTGATACAGTGACATTTATGGAGAGATCTCAACCAAATAAACATTTATTTATCCATCAGTTAATCTTTGAAAGCAGGTTGAAAGACTGATACATAATAGGTTTACCTTAGAAAGAATGAGTTTTTCTTCTTTTAAAAGGTTAATGGGTCCCTCCCTTCACTGCAACTTTTATAAAACATACATGTAAGACTCAAAAATTTTTTTTTTAAAATCTTATCTGAAATATATTGAATTAATACAAGTCCTATATAAATAAATGCTTATCAAATGAGGGTGATGTTACAGATCCATTATTTAAGCTAGAAATTATACATGGTACACATATACAGCACTTACAAAAAGAAAAATTTTAAATCAAATCCTTAAAACTCAAAAAGCCAGTCCTATATATGAATTTACTATTTTTGCAATAAAAATTAAGAATGACCATAATATATCAATTGTTCCAACAAAGGTAATTCTTAAATGAAAAGGAAAATATTTAGATTCCAGTAGAAGCAGGAATGAAATCATGGATTTTTTTATGTGGTTTAAAGCAGTGCTCCCCAACCTTTTCATCACCGTGGACCAGTCAATGTTTGATAATTTCACCGCAGCCCGCTGAGAGTGGGATGTTGATTGTTTTTATTTTAGATTGTTTTGACTTAATAATTTTAATTTACCGTAAAATCTGGCATATAACGCGTACCCATACTTTCAAGTTGAATTTTTTTATTTTTAGGTATATTCACCGGATAACACACATTCCCTTTTTTATAAAGGAGCCTGAAGTGTATGTGTGCAATACTATTATGTTCTGAAGTAATTTATTTGAGATATTATCCCAAGATTATGAAAAAATAATATACTTCTAGAACTACAACACTTTATGTTCATTAGAAATGTCATTTATTTTAAATAAACAGTATTCCGATCTATGTGTAACCCTTAATTTTTTTCTAGGCTCATCTTATTTTTTATTTTTAAAGCTCTCCTTTTTATACCCAGCATATAACACACCCATACACTTCAATCTTATTTTTTTGTGTTAAAAGTGTGCATTATACGCCGGATTTTACGGTAGTTGTATTTAAATATGTCTTTAGAACAAAATACAGTTACACTAAAAAATGAATATAGAATGATTTAACATGGAATATATATAAAATGATTTCTATGGAAATTTACACAAACTGAAAAGAAATACACCACAGTAAATAAAATGGATATAACTGATGTTCCTTGGGCGACCCAGCACCCTTAAGGTCCATGGACCAGAAGCGGTCCACGGACCGGTGGTTGGAGACTACTGGTTTAAAGGAAATGTTTGATTTAAAACGTGAAATGATTTTTTAAGTCAATGATGAGTATTAAAAGTCTCTTCACTTACATTTGTACATTATTGCAATGTGCAGCTACAATAACAAATGTAGCAGATTTTTTTTATATAAACTTCATACTAGCATTTTGTATGTAGTCAATTACATTACTAACTTTGCTTGATGTTTTCCACTCTTTAAATGGCTAAAAATATCAAAAACCTCGATTTTCAAATACTCGTAATTAAAAAAGATTTTCAAAATATTCTAAAAAATATATCTTATGGAAGTATATATTCACTGTAATTTCTTCACTTTTAAGATATTTTGATGATTTCACAAGTACTTCTGTGTAATTACAGAAGAAAAATAGAGCACAAGCTCAATTTTTCCTCACAATTTTAGGATCTTTATGCTCTTCAGGCATGTGAGAACTTTTGCACCATTATGTTAGATTACAAATATTATCAATCCTCTTTTTCACGTATTATAAAACATCTTGTATATGAAATAATATAGCTTAATTTTTTATAATCCTTATTACTTAACAAGAAATTAAATAAATGTTTTAAATTTTGACAAATTGATAATTTAAAATCAACTTACTTTTCTGAAATACAAACAAGAAATTATTCTCCATGCTTTTTTTCTTTTTCAAAAAGTATTTAGATCATGTAACAGATTTTATTTTGTGTAGAATTAGGTTAATCCAGTTAAAATATTGCTTAAAATATAGGAAAACCAGACCTTAGTATTTTAACTCCGAAATTTTTATAAATTCTTAAAATTAGTTTTTATTATAAGAACAAACAGATGCTCATTCAACAGGCACACTACATACAAAAATATAGTTGTCCTTGATTTTATTGCATTTAATTTTCATGGAATTCACTATTTCACAGTATTAAGCAAGCATTTTAAAATTAGGTTTTATCTATATGTATTATATATATATATATATATATGTAGCATATCCTATATTTTAACTCACTAGATGGTAGCACCTTACAATGAAGTGTACATCTAGAATAGTACTAGTTTTCTCCGCTAGGGTTGCAGTATATATACGTTGTGCTCATGGGTAATCTCTCTCTCTCTCAACACTCGCAGATGATTTAGAACATGTGTCTATAATAAAGTAAAAGTTGTTAAGTTTTATCCGATTGCATCCTGATTGAATATTAACGCAACATATCCTTCAATGGTGACCTGCATGAATAAGATATTATGGCATTAAAATAATGCTTTATTTTTAAAATTTTCACGAAATAGCTAAATATTGCGAAAAGAACTGGTAACCACGTGTAAGCTTCAAAATGAATGACGTAGGCGCCGTCAAGATACCGGCATATAACTTTCACGATCCTGCTCTCTGGTTCACAATGTGCGATAGCACATTCCAACTTGGCTGTCCCAAGGCAATAACAGACAGCAAAACAAAATTTAATTACATCATCGCACATTTACCACCGGAAGCCGCAACCATCATTCGTGACGTCATTATGAATCCCGACCCTGTGGAGCCTTACGAAAAAGCGAGAACGGAGCTAATAAAAAGAAGCGGTGAATCATCCCATCAAGAAATCAGGAAATTACTCATCGGAGAAGAACTCGGAGATAGACGTCCCAGCGAACTATTGCGAGTCATGAGGAGGCGCGCGGAATCTCATAGCGTTCCGGATGACCTCATGCTTGAACTTTTCAGCAGCATCTGCCCACTCGTGTACAATCCATTCTTGCAGCTATAAGCCCGCTGACACTGGAGAAAGCTGCCGAAGTAGCCGATCGAGTCATGGAGGTGACTCAATTGCGGTAAGTGCCTGTTCCGTTTCCTCAGACAAAAATTCCATTGAAAGCCATGTACTTGAAGAAATAAAAAAATTAAATTTGCGCATTGATGAAATTTCGCGTAGCAGAAGTCGTAGTCGTAATCGTAATCTCCCATTTCATAAACGTAATCGCTCTAAATCAAAAACATACGAGCAGTGCTGGTACCATTACAAATTTGGCTCAGCAGCTCAAAAATGTCACCCTCCATGTAAATTCTCAAAAACGAGTCCGGTTAGGTATAATGGCGACTACTGCCTTGCCAAGAAATTCTCGTCGCCTTTTATTCGAGATAGACGTACTAATGTCACATTTTTAATTGACACGGGATCTGATGTGTCCATAATTCCAGCAACAAAAACACAAAGGCAAAATAATTCACAAATGACACTTTCTGCCGCCAATACATCACCCATACACGTATACACAACTCAAACACTTTCTTTGGATTTAGGCTTAAGGAGAATTTTCCAATGGACATTTTTAGTTGGTAACGTTTCAACCCCAATTATCGGTGCTGATTTCTTGTACAACTTCCGTTTAGTACCGGATATAAGTAAGCAAGCATTGTTAGACTCGGAGACAAATATTAAATGTCATTGTATTTTTAGGCAATAGTAGAATTCATTCAATTAAAACTGTGTCAGGTGATAGTGTTTATCATGAACTTTTAAGAAAATTTCCTGACATCACAAAACCTCCCCGGCCTGATCAAGAAATTAAACATTCCGTAGTCCATTACATCGAAACAAATAGTCGACCTGTATCAGCTAAAGCTCGCCGCCTCGCTCCCGATCGTCTCCGCATCGCAAAGCGGAATTTGAGAACATGATTACTCTAGGTCATATGCGACCTTCCAAAAGTAATTATGCCTCACCTTTACATATGGTTCCTAAAAAGACAGCACAGAGTGGCGACCAGTCGGCGATTACCGTGCACTCAATGCTCAAACTATTAAAGATAATTATAGCGTTCCCAATATTTTAGATTTTACTTCTAATCTTCACGGTACAAAAATTTATTCTCACATTGATCTCGTGAAGGCATATCATCAAATTCCAATTAACCCAGATGATGTACATAAAAGTGCAATCATCACACCTTTTGGGTTATTTGAAAGCACTCGGATGCAGTTTGGTCTTTGCAATGCCGCTGCTACATTTCAACGATTCATAGATGAAGTCTTGCGAAATCTTCCATTTGTGTTCGCTTTTGTAGATGACATTCTGGTCGCGTCTTCTTCACCCGAAGAACATTTACAACATTTACAAATTTTATTCACACGCTTACAACAATATGGACTATCTTTAAAGCCCTCTAAATGCATTTTCGGTGTAACTTCAATAAAATTCTTAGGCTTTAAAGTATCTGAATCAGGAATAGAACCCTTGTCGGATCGCGTCGATTGCATTTTTAAATTTTCCTCAACCTACTACACTCACGCAATTAAGACGTTTCCTCGGGTTATTTAATTTTTATCGACGCTTTGTTCCCAAAGCTGCTCATTTATTAGCCCCACTAAATAAATTTTTGGAAGGAATTAAAAATTTTAAAAGTCTAAAAAAGTTTCCTGTAAAAATTTGCGTGACTCAATTCAATGGACTGAGGAGGCAGAGCAGGCATTTAATGATGCCAAAAACGCTTTAGCTGACGCAACTCTTCTTCGACATCCCATTCCAGGTGCAAAATTAAGCCTTTGGACTGATGCAGTGACAAAGCCGTAGGTGGTTCTCTTATGCAACTTTGCCAAAACAATTGGGAACCTGTTGCCTTTTTTGTCAGTGAAACTGTCGAAAAGTCAGCAGAAATGGTCCACATATGACAGAGAACTCCTGGCAATATATATTTCGGTCAAACGTTTTCGTCACATGCTCGAAGGAAGAGACTTCATAATCTACACAGACCAGAAACCTCTCATGTATGCCTTTATGCAAAATCCTGACAAGTGCAGTCCACGGCAATGGCGACATCTAGATTTCATATCTCAATTCAGTACCGATGTTCGTCATATAAATGGTACCCACAACGCAGTCGCTGATGCACTTTCAAGAATTGAAGTGAATCAAATATCCAATTCATTTTTAGATTTCGAGGCACTTTCAAAGGCTCAACTAGAAGACAACGAATTACAGAGTTTCCAAAATGACGAGAAATCTTCCCTTGTCTTTATACGTGTGCCATCTCCAGTATCAGCCACTGAACTTATCTGTGATACTTCCACTGGCTCTCCCAGACCATTTGTACCACATAATTTTCGTAGGACCATATTTGAGCATTTTCACAACTTAGCTCACCCTGGTGTTGCAGCATCTTTCCAACTCATCGCATCCAGATATGTTTGGCCAAACATGCGGAAAACAGTGAAAGATTGGGTCCAGAATTGTATTGCTTGTCAACATTCAAAAGTGCACAGACACACGAAGACACCTCTGGGCACTTTCGCCTTACCTGATGCAAGATTTTCACACATTCATGTGGATTTGATAGGTCCTTTACCATCATCAGAAGGAAAATCTTTTTGCTTAACAATTGTCGATCGATTCACTAGGTGGCCAGAAGCAGTAGCTATAGAGAACATTACTGCAGAAACAGTTTCTCGTGCCATTTTTGACACTTGGATCTCTAGATTTGGTTGCCCAGTTTACTTAACAACTGACCAAGGCCGACAATTTGAAGCTGCTCTTTTCAAAGAATTAACGAAATTCCTGGGCACAAACCGCATCAGGACCACATCATACCACCCACAAGCAAACAGTTTAGTGGAACGTTTACATAGAGTGCTAAAGAGCGCCTTAATGGCTCATGAGAATATCAAGTGGACTGAGACCCTACCTGCCGTTCTTCTTGGCTTGCGAGTAGCTGTGAAACACGACATCAATGCTTCAAGTGCAGAATTAGTGTATGGTGTTTCCCTCAGATTACCAGCCGAGATATGCACTGACACATCTTCAATGCCACTAGACTACGGATTTGTGCAACAGTTGAAAAACCACATGAATCATTTAAAACCCTTGTCAACATCCACTCATGGATTTTCAAAAATTTTTGTGCACCCTAAATTGGATGACTGTTCTCATGTGTTCCTCCGTGTTGACAAAGTTTCCCCATCATTGTCTCAGCCTTACACAGGGCCACACGAAGTTCTATCAAGGAATGACAAACACATAACCATTAATATAAATGGAAAGAAAAGTTGTGTGTCACTTGATAGAGTTAAACCAGCATTTGTGTTCAAGGATTTGCCCGAAACCATACCTGATCCTATCATTAGTGCAGAATCATCACATCGCCATCCAGTGACAACAAACATGCAAACTACCAAATCAGGTAGACGGGTAAGATTTCCTCAGAGACTAATAACTGAAATTAAATAAACTATTCAAGTACCAGATGGACATATATATTTTTCTAGGGAAATTTGTTTGACTTTGTCACATATCTTATGATTTTCATACCTTTTCATATGTATATTTATGTAATGTAATTTCAAATATCTGTATGCATATTATATTTTTTTTTTTTTCAATGTAATTTTCAAGCATATTTCAAATAATTGTATTTGAGATTTTGCTCATGAGCATGTCATATATCGTTCTTTCGATTCTCTCCATCACTGGGGGGATACTATTGTAGCATATCCTATATTTTAACTCACTAGATGGTAGCACCTTACAATGAAGTGTACATCTAGAATAGTACTAGTTTTCTCCGCTAGGGTTGCAGTATATATACGTTGTGCTCATGGGTAATCTCTCTCTCTCTCTCTCAACACTCGCAGATGATTTAGAACATGTGTCTATAATAAAGTAAAAGTTGTTAAGTTTTATCCGATTGCATCCTGATTGAATATTAACGCAACATATCCTTCATATATATATATATTGTAGGATAATTGCTAAGACCATGACTAACATGTGAATAAAGCCTTCATACACAAATTTTTTTTAATCACGATGGGAAAACTGGATTCCGCTGGAAAAAGATAGTGTAGTAGAACACATTATCAGGGGAAAGAATCAAGAAAAAATACGAACCATCTATCTAAATAAATTTGCAAACACTGCATACCGATTAACAAAATGTACTTGTATTTATATGTAAATAAGTTTCACTAAAATATTTTGAAAAGCTTTTTTACTATGCATTACTTTTGTGCATTTTAACTTTCATATAAATTTCAGAAACTAAACAGGAAGGAAAGTCAATGAGTCAAATTCTTCATATATTTGTAATTAAACTAAAAATGTCATAAAAAATCAGGATACTGAATCATATTTATATATCTTATACATAGAATGAGAACATCTTTTCTAAATTGGTGTAGGGGAGACCTGTGTACCTAGGGCCACTTTTTTTCAGGGCACAAAAACAGAGCCACTGGCCTCTTTAAAAATGTGAAACTGATAAGAATTCATCATTATATTAACTACCATCCAATAGGAGAGTTAATATAAGTACTTAAAATAATACATTCTGTGAAATAAAATGTTTTTAAAAAATTCACAACTGGCCCTAGGTACAATGATGACATACCTAGGGCCAGCAGCTGCTGTACCTAGGACCTTTCCCTGGAACTTTGTTTTCTATTGATTACAGAGTGAAACCTAACATACACGCGAGTTTAATAAAAGAATCAATATCAGCTAATATATTGATTTATCATGCCACTATTTAATTTACAATGCACTAAATTATTAATGAATTACATGTATTTTCAATCAGCATTATAATTTAAAAAACTGGTTACAAAAGGAGCTGCATACATTGTCGTTCTGAAGCACCAACAGATTGTGATTTGAGCAATTTAAACACAATATTTCTGTTGTCAATTTCATAAGTTTCTTCTTTATCATAAACTTATTTGAAAGTGCAATATTCTTCTGAAATTTAACACTATAGTGTTCTTTAACATCTATTATTTCTGCCACATAAAAATTTTAAGTTTTTTTTTTTGCCTTGTATTTTTGTTAAACAAAAATCCCCCCTTTTCAATAGTATTCCTTACATCAGCTGCTGTAGAATTTGCATCATTGGAATGAGAATCTTCAATATCTGATAATTCTTTGGATGAAGTTGATTTATTTCAAACTCTGGTTTTTCACAAGTTTTTTTCTATTTTTTTTTTGGCAATTTTAATAGCATGATGTTTTTCGATTTCTTCCTTTTCTGGAGTGTCAGTCAAGATTCAACCTCTACCTGGTTTATGACCACCTCTGTTGAATTTACTTCAAGAATTATGCTTATTAGAAATTATTTAGAATCATGCTTCTGTTTTTATAATTATAAAGAATTTTCTTTATTAAATGAATTCTTATGTTTGTGTGTAAACAAAATAATAATCCTGAATTAATAATGGTAGCAATTTTTTTATTAATCGAGCATATTGAAAGTTTCAGAACAAAAAAATATACACTCCTCTCATTTAAATAACATCCAATTACAATAAAAAACTTGACTAAATCAAAATGGTTAAGATAATTAAGGCCACTTGCCTCCCTTTAGTATAAGAACTTTTTTTTAAGAAAATAATAACAAAGAATATTAATTGCAATTGTACCAAGGGCCATGGCCCTAGGTACAAGACTTGGTAATTTCATACAAAATGTCTTCTGCAGAAAAATCCACATGGAGAGGGGATTTATTTAAAAACTAATTTAGTACTTAATGTTACAAACAAAATTATGTGTACTAGAATTCAAAGAAAAATATTTAATTTATCTTTGTACAACAATAGAAAGAGATGAACTGCAAAATTTTACTTCAGACCATGTAAAACTGTTTTTCCATTCAAAACTTGCCACAGCTTTCTTTTGAAAATTTCAAAATGAATGCTGAGGTAGAAATAGGTATTGTCACTTACCCAATTAAGTTATAAAACTTAGAACTAAATATTATTCAAATAAAATGGGGTGGCCCTAGGTACACAGGTCTCCTACATTTGAAAACACAGTAGGGAAATTATTGCATTTAATTTAATCTACACATTAGAAATATTTACTTACCAGATTCGTTTTCACAATAAATTTCTTCTCCATTTACGCAATCCTCACAAGTCACATTTTTTCTGCAACCAGCTAAAATATTATAAAGGATATAAACAAAAATAATTTGAAGATAAAAACTTTTAATTCCAAAAACAGCTTAATATAAGGAATAATCCCCTCCCCCAATATTTTCAGATTAAACATAGGAGAAAAACACACACAAAAAAAGAATTCTCCATGATTTCTCTAATGTATACTTTAAAAAAAAGTCATTAGTTAGTTAGCAATTGTATGTAATCAGATTTTTAACCCTGACATTCATATTAATAGTAATGCAAATTATATATAAACATCTAAACATTTATAAAATTTAAATATTTAATGATATATATATAATCATTAGAAAATACTATATATATATATATATATATATATAATAACATATTAAGCATTTTAAATTGGAGCAGGTTTGTTTGTTGAAATTTAGCTTTGAACTTGTTTACTTTTTCATATGTTGATTACAAATATGAATTTACAGTGATTCTTGATGACACAAACAAGCACCTACTTATGCAAAAAAACAACAGCAAAACACATGCACAAAGTTTATGATAAAGTATTCTCATTTTCCTAAGGATCTCATATAGTCCCATCACAGGACATTCCAGAACTTCCTTTACTCACATGAATTCCCAGTCTTATGTTGATCAATTGGATGCAGTGCGTGTGTGGTTGATGTAACATTACATCTGTTGTAACTAGTTCAGCGGCGCTGCAGTCGCTTGTTTTCAAGTTTATATAGTATTCCTGTCTGTCTTGTTTGTTTGTAAATAAACGTTTGTCCTCCATCCGACTGGCCGTGTGTTTTTAGCGTCACCTCATCCTTCTGACAGGTAAGAGTCTTAATTATTCCATTTTTTGTACGAAACGAAATTGAATTTGATTTTTGAAATACGATAACGAATGAATTACGAATTTGAACATCATACCACAAAATCTGATGCCACAGTACTTTTTAAAAGCTTAAAGTTGAAGTTAAAATTATTATTTCACATCAGGCAGATCAATAAAATAAAAAAGTAACATGGAATGTCTTGGAGGGTTTAGGACCATAATGAATTAAAGAAAAGCCAGCTTAAAAATAATTAAAATTAAGAATCAATGCATATATAACTGAAATAGTTTGAAAATAAAATAAAAACAGAAAATTTAAAAAATTTAGTCCTGTAACATTATCTATGTCAATAAAAAGGTCCACAATGTAGGAAGTATTTCTTTGCATAATTTTAAATGTGAATTTCACTAAAAATGAAATAAACCCCCATTACTTTTTAATTTCTTGAATTTTGAAAAATACATTATAAGAGTTTATGAAAAACATTTTACCCACTAAATATAACATGTATCACTGTCTTCACTTGTCATCAATATTAACCCTTGAAAAAATGTTTACTTTATAACATTAGTATATATTTATCTTCTACCAACAGTTATTTCTCACTTTTTAGAATAAAAGTTGAGAATAAATCAAAGATTAGTGATTCTTATAAAATATGTCCAAAATTACATACAGAGTATAAACACAAAAAGTACAAATTTCACACTTTCCAAACAACAACCTTTTAATTGAAAACAAAGCAGCAAAATATCCGTCATTAACAATTCTTTTTACAAATAGCGCAATTAAACACAAATATTTCATTTCAATGTAATCACAGTAACAACGATTTTCAAAATAAAGTTTGAAAATGCGCTACATTTTTTTAAAAAAATAATCTGCTTTTAGTAATCCTTAATTTTATTTTGTCATTCAATATAAGCTCAATGATTGTTTTTATTATAATTATCCAAATCAATACAGTTTCAATTATAATACACTGTTATCAGCACCTTCATGCTCATTCACTTTTTAAAGTAATGAGCATGCTTAATTTTTCCACTTACATATATAAAGGTTTAGCCTTTTTATTATGTTATAGCATGATGGTGCTTCAATTTTATATTTAACTTTTTCAACCATCTAACAATTATTTTCGGGATTAAAAATATATTTTCAAACTTTGGGTATTGCAAAATTTATACTGAAGGTAATTGTATGAGAATCAATAAAAACATCCTCGAAGATTTAAAAATAATTATAGTTTATAAAGAATACAAAATAATACAGCTAAATACATTTTTGAATATAAGAGGCATAATTTAATTTCCTTTGAAATCATAACATTTATTTTCCTTGCATTAGAAATTTCAAAATACTATTTGCCAGGAAACCAGATACATCTGAATTTTTTACTTCATTTTCCATTTTTTAACTTAAAAAGCACAAAATAGTACTTATTTGAATGTCAGATGAGGTAAAAATTGTTATCAGCAAAATACGAGAGAGATTAAGCCTTATGTAATGATAGATGCACTAAATTTGTTTTAATTTAAAATTGTACTCATTGTGAGAATGTTTTACTCCATTATGATTTATTAGTAAGCATGCAAAATCTTTAAAAATATTTTTACTAAAAAAGAAAAATTATATCAGTTAAAATATATTAACATTCATTCAAGTATATATTATGTGCAATAACAAAATTCTAAAAACTTTAATTTTACATTTTAAAGCCTTACTTTTAAAAATAGCAAATGCAACATAACATATTTCAACTCATAAAATATTAAGATTATTATTGCATTATTGGTTACTACTGAAAGTACTTAGATAATCCCCATAGAATAATAAAAGAATAATTAACAAAAGGAAAACTAGTCCAGTGGGAAACTTATTCAAAAGAATCAATCCAATATAAATAGTAAGTTCAAAGAACTTAATTTAAATTCCATAACAGTAAGCAAAAAAAAAAAAAAAACATTACAGTTTTTAAATAAAATTAGTTAAATACAGGATTTTCAACCTTTTCCATGCTAATTTCAGTAACAATGATCATATATGATAGAAATGTCAAAAGCATTTTTAAATCTCATGAGACATTGAAGTATATCAGACTACAGATAAGCTGTAGTGTGGTAAGCATGATGCTTAAAAATAGTTTGCAGATAAAGTCAATCACAATTCCAAAACTTTGAGACCACCAACGAAAAATTATAATAAAACTACTTAAAGTATTATTTAAACAATAATAAACAAGATTTTTCAATTAATCATACTTAAATTTTTATTAACAAGAAAATAAAATAAATCAAATTTTTACTTCATTATGATTTTAAGTAAACTGCAAAGAATATAAATTAAACAATTTTTTAACGTGAATACTACTGTAAAAATGATTCAAGACACTTCATATTAAAAAAGAAAAGATCTGATCAATTGCAACCTCCATCCATAAAGTTAGGAAGGGATATCTTACCCTTACATAGGTCAGATGGTTACTTCAGACTAAGGGAGATTCCTTTTTAAAAAGTTTTCCCCCTTTTCTTAATGCCACATGGAATTAAATTAGTTCTATTTGAGAACTATAGTTGTATGATTAGCAAAGGAAGTTTAGATAAGAAACAAAATTTAATTTAAAGAATAGTTACTAATTAAGAGTTTTAAGCAATTTAATATGAATGGCATTAAAATATTAATAAAGTATTTTATTAGAAGTTTCTGTTGGTTAAGATACAATTTTGTATTAAAAAAGACAAAAAAGAAACTGAACATATCATGGGGGAAAAAAAACAATTTAAATATCTGCCTGTAAAGCAAAATAAAGAATACACATGAAATATGGCAAAAGATCCAAGCATTTCAAGAAAAAAAACTTTCAAATCATTCTCTTTTTGTTCAGATATTTTAAGAACACTTCCTGGAGCAAGCAAAAATGTTGAATGAGCAGAAATGAGAAAATAAAATATTCAATAAATATTTATATATGTTAGTGTCTTAGATTATTTAATAAAAGAATAGAATGAAAGATTTTCAGATTTTTATGAGCACACTCTGGGTATAAAACTGGTATTTGAACCACATTTAGTACATAGACAGACCTCCATTTTATGAACCTCTATTTAGCGAATATTTCTATTTTGCAACCTTTTTCCTGGAACCAAGAACATTTTACTATTGTCTTTGCAAAATAACCTCTAAATAGCAAACTGCATTTTCTATTTAACAAACTTTCTCTTGGAATTCGATTTTTTCTCTATGTTTTAAAAATATGTCTGGACATTTCAAATTTATACTTCAAAACACAATCTATGATGATCAATGGTCTTGAATTGGTTTTACCAGGTGACTAATTCACCTAGAGCAAAGGTGTCAAACTCAAAGGCTAACTTGGGCCAAGCAAACAAGGTTTAACTTTAGCCGGACTGGGAAAAAATGAATATTGATAGAAAAGTATATAGGTTTATTTTGAATACATTATAATAAACATATGTAAAAGAACAAGAAAAATTTAATGTTTACATCCTGATACTTGAAATATCTTCTCTACTACTATCTTTCTCATTTGGGAGAAATTCTTATTTTATTATATATTATTGTGTGTCGATATATTGGACAGGCCGCAAAAATGTTTGTTGTGGGTCGCATGGAGCCCCACGAGTTTGACACCCCTGACCTAGAGCAATAAAACTGCCATAATTTTTCAAATAAAAAACAAATAAAATAAACGGATTTTATCAGTAATTAAATTAGGGACACATGTGGTAATGTATGCTTAAATTACTGGCTATAAAAAAATAATATGTTTTAAAAATTACTTGTAAGCTTAAAATCAGAAATCAAAATTATTAATTTTACTCAAAATATTTTTTTAAAGTTGAAAATACTGTGTATTCCTGGACAATGTCTTTTTCTTCTTGGTTTCCTTACAGATTACTTTTTGATATATAAGCACAATTTATTATATATATATTTATAAAAAAATGTATGAATAATTATTTTTTTAAATATATATAGTATTTAAGAATTTTAAATTTTTTTATGTGGTTTCTAAAGTACATTAATAGATGAATCTATTTAATGAATTTTCCACATAACGAACTTTTTTCGGGATATAGCGACTTTGTTAAATAGAGGCCTGACTGTATATTCATGGCTCCTACAGAACTACAAATGGAGTTACTTGAGTTGAGGGAAGATAGTATCCTCAAAATAAAATAAATAAGGATATAATAGAAATATGGAGAAATGCTGTTGAATATATTCATGTTTACAAGAGCATGCACACAGTTTACTCTCCTGTTTAGGAAGTACTGACTGCTGCTGGTCAATGTTTCCTCTCATGACAAAAATTAAAATTACTTAAAGCAAATCACAGATATTCATTTAGAGGATTAAGGCTTTACATTATGAAGCTTGGGTTCGGTCCTAGGAGAGCCCACACCTTTGGTGCAAATTATTTTGATTAGCGATAATTGTACTGTCTTGATAACCCTATTTTGATGCACTAGATATGGTAAACCTAACATTTCTGGAATTTTGGTATTTTGTCCGCGGATATTATGAATTTTTTTTGTTGATGGGCACTAGGCTGGAAGTATGGCTGCGTGTGCGAGTGAATATACCTTAGAATTCTTTACTTTGTTGAATGCGAAAGGTAAGAAAGAATTGATTAAATGGTGCATGAAGGAAGAAAGGGGAGATTGATTGCTTTGAATTATGAATGTCCAAAATACAATGATGGCATGAGATTATATGAAAGAAAGAGTGCTGTTTTGGATGGATTTGAATGGGTATGTTCAACCATTACCTTGCACAATATATATGGCAGCACTTCCACGGTCATTCGCTTAGCAATGAGACCTTCAAGGCTTTAAAATCTTCTGTTACGCTGCACCCTCCACTCAGAAAGATCAGCAGTAAGAAAGTAAGTGTTTTTAAATTTTTATCTTAAATATATTTGATTAATTTCTGTATTGTTAACATATATTTTCATTATGCCTCCACCTTGTCCCACACTATATTCACTTGCCGCCATTGTCGGGTTCACTTGGTGCCATCTTGTTCTGGCTTGGCGCTTTTTTCGATTTATCGCCAAGGGAGTGAGTGGGTTCTCCTAGGATTTTACCCCCCAAATTGTGTCGGTGTATCTACAAATTTAATAATTCGATAAAAAAAAACATTTAATAATTAATGTTATAGCGAGTGCAAGTTATGCAAAAATATTTTATAATATACCTTTTTAAAGAGTGTTTTTTTTCCAGGTATAGAAGTTTAAGTTGGCATTACTTTCCAAGATGGCAACCCATTTAACAGCTGTCAAGTGATTTAATCTCAGTTTGGTTTGGCAATTCATCATGAATAGACTCACGCCTGAACGCTTTCAAATTGTGCAATTTTATTTCGAAAATAATGGTTCTGTGTGGAATACGTATCGCGCGAATTTTGTTTAGCGATGAAGCGCACTTCTGGTTGAATGGCTACGTCAACAAACAAAACTGCCACATTTGGAGTGAAACTAATCCACAAGTGTATGTCGAAACACCGTTACATCCACAAAACCTGACTGTTTGGTGCGCTTTATGGGCTGGTGGAATCATTGGTCTGTACTTCTTCAAAAACGATGAAGGCCACAACGTTACAGTCAATGGTGATCGGTATAGAGCCATGATTACTAACTTTTTCATTCCTGAATTGAACAATCATGATGTCCAGGAGCTGTGGTTCCAACAAGACGGCACAACATGTCACACAGCTTGTGCCACAATCGATTTATTGAAAGACACGTTTGGTGACCGCCTAATTTCACGTTTTGGACCTGTGAATTGGCCTCCAAGATCTTGTGATTTAACACCGCTAGACTATTTTCTGTGGGGCTATGTAAAGTCATTGGTCTATGCGGATAAGCCACAAACGCTTGACCATTTGGAAGACAACATTCGCTGTGTTATTGCCGATATACGGCCACAAATGTTAGAAAAAGTAATCGAAAATTGGACGTCCAGATTGGACTACATCCGAGCCAACCGTGGCAGTCATATGCCAGAAATCATATTTAAAATGTAATGCCATAAGATTATCTTTCGAATAAAAAAAATTCATGTCAATCGAATAATATACATCGTTGTTTTATTGCAATTTAAAGTTCTATACCTCTAAAAAAAACACCCTTTATGTCAAAAAGGGGGTTTTCTTGTAATATTTCTTTATAATGAACCAAATTTTTAAAACTATACAGTTCCCCCACCTCTAGTATAATGCATGTTAGCAAATATATGTTTCTTAGATATCTATGACATACACATAATAAGAAATGAAACTTTACTAAATATTAATAAACTTTTTTAAAGACATGGACACTATATAACACTTCAGTAATTAATTTTATTAGAATCCACTTTCAAAAAACTCAAGAACCAAATTTAAAAAACCATCAAATATTAAAATTAAATATATTTTTAGAAAAAAAAATGCCAGTAATAACAGTTAAGACCCAAAACATCCCTATTTACTAACATGGCATAATTTTAAAAGATTCATCTCGTACATATTTCATTATTTAAGAAAAATCTGTTTTTTCACAAATTTTTTTTGAAAGTTTAACAATATTGAAAAAAATCTAATATAAACTACACAATACTTATTAAAATAATGCATTAAATTATATTCAAATTTCAACATTGCATACAAAATATATCACAGTTATCAATTGTACCTAAAAGGGATCTTAAGGATGAACCAACAAAAAAACTATTTTAGATATGGTATAAGTCAAGAATGATTTTCTTTTAAGAAATGTCATTAATAAGGTAACCAAAAATTTAATTTTGAAGGTTTTTAATAAATTGCTGTAATAAATTATTTTGTGAAATAAAACAATTTTTTTTATTCCTGAGTAAATTTTCATAAGGTTTTTTTATACCAATATATTACATATTAGTAAGCAATTATTTATAAAATATTTTTATATGTATTTATTACAAAATTATTTAAATAAGAACTATTTATAATTTTCAAATGTAACATTTCTATAGAATATAATCAAAACACTCATCACCAAAATATTGTTATTCTTGCAGGATTATTATTACAAGGCCCTGTACAGCATTTTTACAAAAGATTTATTTTTCTAAGGTAGGCAATTATTGACATAAACTTTTTTTCATAGGATAGGTAATCCCTCCAAACTTTCAATCAACAAGTGAGAGAAATTAAAGGTAATTAATTCTATGGAAATAAACACAGACTGATCTCTAATATTTATATCAATAGATGAATATGCATATTATTTACAACTCAATTTTGGCATGCAATTGGTAGTTTAGATTAAAAAAAATTTGGCGGGGGGGTTTCCGGAAGAAATAATCATATTTGTGAAAAAGGGAAAATGCAAATAATTACAAAGAGAAAATAAAACTACATAACGAAACAAAAAGGGGATCTAACCGCAATATTTAATTTATATCACAAAAAAATTTAAGAAATTCCAACACAAGTTAACGTCGCCAAAACTAATTTTCATTAATATTACTGAACATAATAGGAAACTGTCACCAAACACGAAACGAGTCATTTTTTTTCCCTTCGTTATATCTTGTAAATGCGAAATATTACTACAATTTTAGTAATTGATACTGCAAATAAGAAAAGAATTACTTAAGCTTTATATAAAAATAAGTCTTTATGTTACAAAAATAAATGCATAAGAAAGCAATATATTTCATTTGACAGTTTGAAAACAGAATACTATGTTAAGTATTAAACATAACATTTTATAAAAGTATTTATTGTTTAACAATTGAAGAAAAAGTTTTTTGGCTTACTAGAATCCTCAGTTTTAATAACACTACTTGTAATTACACTACAGCTGACAAAGAGAACGAACAGCGACTTTATATACATGATTAACGTGAACTAGTTAACACAATTTTAGGAATAACAGTCACGTTATTTGATAATGATAAACACATTTCAACTCGTACAACAATACGATGAAAAATCCAGTTCGATTAATCTAATCGATAAGAAATTCAGTAATCGTTTGAGATGCCCCTATTGAAATAAATTAATTTCAGTTTTGACAAAAAAAAAAACGTTAAAAAATAAAATGAATTTAGTAAAAAAAAAAACTAAAAGAATTTAAAGAACTACGATGATTTCTGTGTAACAGTTTAGACAAATCCAGGAGTTGATCATATCTTCTACAACGCTATCTTTTTGACGCTACCATCCAAAGAAGGCTGATATTCTATTAGTAGTTGGGGTGATCTTAACACGCTAGTCCTTGAGGGCTAAAACAGCCACTGTAGCCCAGTGGTTATGGTCATGAACTCATGTCCGAGGTGTCATAAGTTCGAGCCCAAATGCCACTTAAGATCCCCAGCGTAGAAGAGCTGATTCATGTTAAATTACTCAAGGCTCAAAATTCTCCCGTTGGCGTCGTATAGTGTTGATAATCCTCCAAGGTCTGACGAAGCCAGACCCTTTTGAGAGTCAATTAAATCATTGACTCCCAAAAAGTTGGGCACAAGAAGGAGATCTGTGTAGATATCTTTGCTTATAAGATCCACGCAAAGCATCATGCGTTCAGGAGAAACCTGCTGATCTTGCAACCCTGCACAGATAGAGAAATTTTTTGTTCACTAAGAATGAGAGGCACTTGATGGGACCACTCTCAAGAAGAGAGTATCTGTCACACTTGAGGGCTAGGGTCAGATCTGGTCTATTACCTGCATACCAATGATGAGTGGGAGGCTCCCTCCTCTTCACCAAATTTCGAGAGTTTTTTTATCGAGTATAATTCCAGGCGTCGTGTAGTAGATCGAAGAAGTGGTGCCAGCTCAGGTGTCATCCTCGTTACATGACCTATGTTCAAAATTATGAGATTCATCATCAGTAGCTCTCGAGTTGCTTTATAAGGGGATTTTATTAAACACTCTGTCACTCATTTAGGGCTCTTGGTTTGTAGACAGTAATGATCAAGCCGTATCTCGAATTTAAAACCTATAAATTAAAACCTGTCGTCTTGATTTATAAATAACCTCCTGCTTATATCAAGGTTTTTCTTCAGCTAAGATGAAAATCCTTCTAGGAAAGACTTGTGCATGTTTAAAGAATAGTCGAAGTACTCATACGAACTGGTTTTATCAAAGTAACTTACTGGAGAAAAAAAGAAAGGAACACAATTGAATTTTGTTCTTAATTTTTAATATTTATATTACTATTTAAAAATTAACAACTCTACCAAGTTCTTAATTTTATTTCTTTTCTTCTAATTATGTTTTCACGGTCTGGTGAAAAGAGATGAAAATGACTCCGCAGGAGACACATCTTCAACATTACCTTCATGAAAGAAGCCAATTTAGAGGGAAGACTACTTTTTTCTAGCACCAATCCCCAATCGGTGCTTGAGGCAAAAGTTCTTATTTTCATTAAAGGTTAATTATTTTGATGCACTTTATTCTCTGCTGTTTTCTCATAATTTTTTCTCTATTTTTAGTTGCGGTTTAGAATTTGTCGTCAGTGATTCAGCATCGGGACTCAGTTTTATTCTGCCACACGAACAAATGGGCCCTTTTTTTTTACTCACAAGTGTAAGGTGTGACTGCCCTCGCTAAAAGCAAGCTCAAGTACATTAAAAAGCGACAGTTAAAATTCTTAATATAATGATATGTGTGCTGAATATTAATGTACTTTTAAATAATGTGAATTAGTAAGGATTACAGAAAAAGATTCAATTAACATTCAGGGTTCAAAAATCAGTGAACTGCTTCATAGGCATGAGGGGAGTGAGAGTAAGATAATATTAACGTCGCACTATTCAGCTACTCGAGGGCTTTAGACATGAGGGGAAAGAAACCAGTATAGCCATTGGATACCTGTGTTTGATGCTCAGTTCGAAATAAATCATTAGAATCGTTGAATCAGAGCTTAATACTATTTTTTTCAATACAATGTACAATTGATAATGTAGTGTTTAGTGTGATTGAAAGATGTTCGGTGTTACATCAGAAAGGCGAATGGTGCAAAACTTGTATATCATGTCAATGAAGTAAAATTACGAGGCATGATAAAGTGCCCCCTATGAATATTTTAATTACCAGATGAACGATTTTCACATGGTACTTTTTGATATTGTATATCCATTACCTCCATCAAAATGGTATACCCCTTTAAATCAAACGATTGAGGGGGTTTGCACAGGAAGTATAAAGTATCACGTTGTAGTCCATGTTTTACTTTTGGCTGGAAAATCTAGCTTTGTTTCAAATACAACGAAAGCACGTCTTTTTTTATCTGTCGTAGAAAGGTAATCATCATTACATTTCTAATTGCTTTGATACAAATTTTTGTCTAAATGTTTAAGTAATTGCAAAATAGTAAAAATATTAACTATACTCTATTATTGTTGCTTGTAGGATTCGGGATTTCGTTACCCGCACGATCGTGTGACTTGGGTGCTACTTGGGTCGCTGCATATGTAAAGTTAAGGGCTTGCCATGGTAGTTTTCTTTTCGGCTTCAATAATATTGATAGAAGCCTAAATAAAAATGAAATATATTGTTATATAATTAATTTCATATTTCCTTGGAGTTGCCATGAACGAGTTCCTTTTTTCGTTCTCTCGCAATTAATATTTTCTCTCATACATTTGTTGGGGTGTATGGTATTTTCATCCTTTACACAGATATCTACATTCATATCTCTTCCTCTCCCCCCTCCTAAAAATAATCTGGATTTTCAGGTGGGAGTTGGTAAGGTGCAGTTCAAATATTTTAATTTGTTTCAAGTAAAAAAAACTTTGATACATTTTATTATTTTTCATGGAATACTGTGCTAACTTTTTTTTAACCAAAAACTTTTTCAGGTGTTAAAAAGGAAAAGAATTCTCACACAAGAAGAAATTTTGCAATTGAGGAATAAATCAGATTCTGAGCTTAGTGATCTCTCGGATGATGAGTATGCTGTGAACAAAACATATGAATCACGTATACTGGAAGAAGAATCAAGTTCAAATGAGAGCGACGAAGAAAAACATAGGAATATTTGCAATGGAAAGACAATTTTAGATCATTTTTTACCATCAATGTCTCTTGAACGCATTCATTACATTGATTTAGCTGTTGCAAATTCTTCGTTTCTGTGCAAACACAATGCAATATCAAATAAAATTCCTCTAAAAATCAAAACGGATCGCTTAAAATTTAAGTTAGAGATAGTTAAAGCGTTATCAGCCTCTTCACTTACTAACAAAAGTATTTTGAGGATGAAGATAACAGTGTAAATCCTCCCACAAAAAGATAGGAGTGTTATAATCCGCCTGCTATACATAGCATGCCTTTTATGCTGGACTTTCCAGGATAAAGGGGCATATATAGCCCTTTTTGGTGTGTTGATCGTATTTCAAGGCCTCGCAAGTGTAGATTTGAAAACTGCGAAAGAATTTCAAACATGTTGTGAAAAAGGCAATGTTCTCTCTCTCTCTCTCTCATTTATACTTGTTGAAAACAAAAACATGCTTTAAAGATTTTCACGGTAAATAAATAATGAGCCAATAAAATAATTAATTATACATAAATAATTTCCTTCTTTGTAACAATTTTAGTTGAATTAAGATATTGATTCTTCTCTCAACTTAGAACTAACTTGTACAATTTCATAGAGGACCTGTTCCACAGATAAAGCCCAACCTTTTCGAACGTGCGGGTACCATATACGTTCCAAGGGTGGAACGAAATTTTATTTATTATTTTTTCCATTGTCATTGGGGTCTATATAGTGCTAATAACCAGAAGAACTTAATGTTTAAAGATAAAAATATTTCGAATCTTAAAGGGGTACTCACTGCTTGACAATGACTGATAGATTTATGCAATGGCTTGAAGTAACTTTCTCTCTCTCTCTCTCCCCTTGTGGATCAAAATATTCTTTCAGTTGCTGTAGCATTTGTAACTAACTGGATTCCTAAATTTGGAGTATGGAAGTACCTATTCTCACAGATCAAGGTCATAATTTTGAAAAAGTTCCTTTTCATTTATTGGCGCCTATGTTGGGAAATAAAAAAAAACCGGAGCACTGCTTATAATCAATAATGTAACGGTATACCTGAAAATTTTCATAGACAACTTGTGAAGGTCTCTCGGGACCTCACTTTGAGAACTAGAATAATTGTGAGTCATAAAAGAACCAGTAGCCATTTTTATAAATAACTTTCTTTATTTGGTTATCTTTCCCAAATAGAATCAAAGAAACTTATTAACAAATACTTCCAATATTATGAGGTTTTAAAGATAATATCCTTTAAATTAACTTAATTAATTAACGATCTAATTAATTAATTTATTAAATAACGATCACGCAGAAATTACCACGATAAGAGATCCCAGAATTATATTTAATAATGTTCTTATTGAACATATAACTTTAATCTCACTCTTAAAACCTTAATGAGACTTTAAATACAATTTTATATTTACCACTCGGAATCTCAATTCTTCATGAGATTAAATTATCTTCAACAATAAGATTTCAATTCAAATTCACTATAACTCTATGTTTCAATGTCTATCTCCTACTGCTCTAACTTTACTATTTCGTTTGACTTAAATACTGAATCTAATCTACATAACAAGGAATCCTGTCCGCTTTTTTGGAGTTGATTGGAAATAGGTAGGGAATTAAATTTCCCTAAAAGGTCGGTTCAGAAGGTTAGTGATAAAGTTCCGTATAGATTCGTCACAATCCTCCAAAAGAAAACGGGATTTATTCGAAGGACTCATACGTCCTGAAAATAAATTACGTAAATCCTATCTTTGTCCTACAGTTCCGACGATATTAATTTCTAACTGTATATTACTGAAACATTTTCCGTAATGAAAAATGACAAAATTACGATTTAGAATTAATTGCCAAACATCATAATATTTTACAAGTTTAAATTAATCCCTGCACTCTATCCATTTGGCCAAGGGGGCGTGGGAAAAACCACCCTAGTGGTGGCAAAAAACCAGCCCCATAGAGTATGACTTAGACATTATACAAAAAAGAAATACAATCTTCTGTGGCACTGGTACATCGAAGACTTCAGGGTCAGCTACCCTGAAAGATTGATATCCATTTGAGAAGTAGGTAAAAGCAGACATGAAGTTATACATTTGTTACATGAATGTCATATACAATAAATATCTGGTTCCTTTGCCTTCCCATTCGAAAAACTTGATGCGCTAGTTAGTGTTAATGGTTAATCCTATCTAACTTCGCCGCGCTCCAAGGCACCAGATGTGAAACAAAACATACATAGAAACACACATAGCATATAATAATAATCATTTTGTAATAAACAAATAACACAAACAACCAAATGAATTGTCGCATCTTAGCGAAGTCATACATCGAAGTAAACAAATGCAAAATTTACAGATGTTTTCTCCAAAATACAAAAAGTAACACAAAAGTCGTTTTTTTCTGGTATAGAAAAAAACACACACAATGCAGTGTCCACTTTTGTCAGTCTTCTTAATTTTAGAGTCCGCCCGTGACTTGCTTTAATTGCAAAAATTCTTCATTTGTTCGTACCGCGAAGATAAAGAAACAATACAACCTGGATTTTGTCTGTTAAATCCTATGCACTGGATCTCCATTCAACGCTTCCATACTGAGGCTTCTTCTGTGGAATGTGCTGCCAGGTATGCCGTTGATTTCGATGTTGCTGAGCTCCTCAGGAATTCCGTCTTTTTCTTGTATACGGCTCCGTAGATAGTATGGGCAAGGTCTCCTTGTATTGGTTTGATTCGACCGGACTGGTTTCTCCGCTTGTTCTTTGCGTCTTCTCGTTGTCGCTCTGGTTTGACGGGTCTGGTTATCACGTCCATTAACTTCCATTCGGGATCCGCCTGTAGTCGTAGCAGTCCTGCGATCAGGTAACTTTGATGGACCTGCAATGGACTCTACTCCTGGTGAAGAGGTTTTATGTTTTTGAAACTTATAGTTCTTGGACGAGAACGAGGAAGGGATCGACCTCTTGACTCCTTGCCCTTGTTCAGGAGCGCGTCTTTTCCGGTCCTGATGATCAGATCCTTGTTGTGATCTCTTCTTACATATCTTGGACCGTTTTAAAGCTTGGTCCTTCGACGCAGTACTATTAATTTTACGTTTATTTCTGGGGATCTCCCGTGTGGTGTTACCCTGCCGTGATCTACACCCCTCACTTTCCTGACTAGAGGTTTTCCCATGCTCTTCAAACTGTCCTTGATGTGATCTATTCGACCCATGACGAACTTCTTGTTCGCCATACAGAGTTTCTACTGGACTATCCGAACTAATCGTGTCCGACTGACGAGGTCGGTACACTCGAACCTGATCAATATTAACAGTTATATTTCTTCCGTTTTTCCAAATAACTAAATTATTTCCTTTTATTTCCAAAACCTTATATGGACCTTCAAACTTAGGCATAAATTTTCCCACCTGTTTCCTACCTGCAGCACTTAAGAAATGTGTTTGAAGTAAAACCAAATCGTTTACTTTGATGTGAACATCTCTCCTTCTGAGATTGTAATGTTTTTCCCAAGACTTATGCTTTTTTTGCATATTTCGTCTTGCCTCATCGAATAATCTTTCGATGTTACTACCAACATATTTCGCATCCTCCGTAACATTTATGAGCTTGCTAAATGGAGTTATGATTTTCCTTCCCAAAAACAACTCAGCCGGAGTTTTATTTGTCGTCTCATTTACCGCCGTGCGCAATGCACTCTCTCCGTGAGATTAGACTGTGGTCGGTACGTTACCGTTTTCATATGTTTGATGTCCAACCTGTGACTGAGATGTTCAAACACGTCAGAAATAAATTGGGGGCCGTTATCACTTATCAAAGAAATCGGAGCTCCGTAACGCGCTATATAGTTATCAAAAAAAGCATTAGCTATTGCCTGGCCTGAAGCTTTACGAAAAGGAATCAGCTCACACCACTTAGTGAAGTGGTCAGTTATAACTAACATGAATTTATATCTCTCGGGTCGGGATGCGGGGTAGGGGCCTACTAAGTCTAGCGTTACAATTTCATTTGGATATTTCGAAACTATAGGCATTAAACGACCAGCTGGTAGCGCGTTTTTATAATTAAACTTTGACACCGGTCACAGGTTGAAACATATTCAAATATATATTTTCTCATAAATGGAAAATAGCACGTGTCACGAAGTTTAAGATATGTCTTCCTCTTTCCGAGATGTCCTGCCAGTGGCAGATCATGAAATTCTTTCATTATATCTTTTCGAAGAGAACCAGGAATATAAACTCTTAGTTCTCCCAGATTGGAAAAATACTTCGCGTAAAAGAGGAGACCATTTATTAACTTGAAGTCCTGGGACCAACTTTCGCATACCGTCGCATTAACAGAACCGTCATCAGGGTTTTCTAAGTATCGATAAATATGTCCTAATTCAGGATCTTCCCTCTGTTCCTTAATGAATTGTTCACGGGAATTTATTGCGAGGGCTCTAAGAGCTGCGCACGAAATTTGCGACCCCTCGACACTGTCTACTGGATTTCTTGATAAAAGATCTGCGACCACGTTTTGAACACCAGGTCTGTGCTCCCATTCTATGTTAAACTCTGACAATTTCAATGCCCATCGGATCATCCTACTTGATAAATTCTTACCATTGGTTAACTTCGTTAACGCTGCGTGATCTGTAATCACTTTCACAGGTAGGGGTCCAAAATAAGTTTTAAACTTATTTAGAGCCCAAATTACCGCCAAACATTCTCTTTCGGTAACCGTATAATTACGTTCTGCTTTATTAAGGGTTCGAGACGCGAAAGCAATAGGTTTTTGATTTTGCTGAAGCACAGCACCAATTCCGACCCCACTAGCATTAGTGAATAAATTGAACTGTTCAGAAAAATTTGGTATTTGCAAAATCGGTTCTTCCGTTAGTGTGCGTTTGATCTGATCAAAAGAATCTTGTGCTTCTCCCGACCAGTTAAACTTCGCCCTCTTTTTTTTTAATTGGTACAATGGTTCGCATATATCTGCGTATCGCGGAATAAATTTTTGGTACCAACCCGTCATCCCTAAAAATTTTGACACTTCTCTATTATTTTTGGGAGGTTTCATTTCCGTAATTGCCCGAATTTTCTTATTGTCAGTTTCGATTCCTTCTTTACTAATAATCAGGCCTAAATATTTGAGTTTGTCACGAGCGAAGTGACATTTTTCCTTATTTAACGTTAGCCCTGCGTCTCGTAATAAGGTAAAAAACCCGAGTTAAATGATCAAGATGGTCTTTGAACGATGGAGATGTTATAATAACATCGTCCATGTAAACTGACACGAAACGCCCAATAACAGGTTGGAGGATTATATCGATAGCCCTTTTTTAAATTAGGCGCCGCCCCAGAAAGACCAAAAGGCATGCGTAGGAATGTAAAAGTGCTATTGCGAGTGATAAACGCTGTTTTTTCTATGTCCTTTGGACTAATCGCCAACTGAAAATAGCCACTTCTGAGATCTAGAGTGGACATAACGTTGGTGTGAGGGATATTGGTGAGTAAGTCATCAATAACCGGTAATGGATATCGAGGATATTTGGTAATTCCATTTAGTTTCCGATAATCGATCGCGAAACGATACGCCTCGGGAGAATCTGGAGGAAGGTCATTGTTCTTTCGAGTTAATACGACTGGAGATGCATAGGGCGAATTAATAGGACAAATTGTACCATCCCGTAACATCTTATCTATGTGATAATCAATAATGCCTTGTTTGACCCGGTCGTACTTGTATGGTCTCGACACTACCGGTCCCTTATCTCCAGTATCTATCTCATGATATACAACATGCGTTAATCCCGGTTGATCGAAAATAACCCTTTAAAATTATTAAATAAGGCTTTTAATTGCTTCTGTTGCTCGTCATCAAGTTTTGATTCTGTGAGATCAATATCAATGAGTTTCTCCTCTTTAGGCATTTGTTTGATCAGATGATCGGGAATGATCAAGGATTTCTGATCAAAATCTAATGTTAATCGCGACGCCTTCATAAAATCAATCCCCAAAATGCACTGATACTGCATGTTATCAAGTATATGGAATTCCCAGGGTTTCTGAAATTCCCTGATTCGAATTTGCAACTCGACTCTACCCAAATGACTGCACGGGGCTCCTTGTGCTGTCACGACTCTGTCTTTCGTCTTTTGACGAGGTCGGTATGAGAAATAATTGCGGTATACCTCCTCCGAAATAAAAGATTTCTCCGCTCCCGTGTCCCATAGTGCTGTAATAAAGGTTTCATTTAATAGAATAGGGACATACGGTAATTCGACTGGGGTCATTCTTATAGAGGATACTCTGATAGGCCGATGATCCCAAAGTGGAGGATTTTCCGTACCCCGCGATCGATTACCCCCATATTCACATCGATCGCTTAAAAGTTTAAATTTCTACTTCGTTCATTTTGACCTCGAAATGAACTATTTCTCGACCCACTTTGTCGACCGCCTTGACTGTGGAATGGTTGATCCGATTGTCCACCTTGGCGTCTACCCTCGAATCTGCGATTATTTGTGAAACCTTGGTTTTCGAATCGATTAAATTCCCTTTGTGGTCGGCTATTATTGGCGTATCTCTCATTATTTCCGTTTTCCCTCCAATTTCCTGTCTATGCCGGGTATTAAAACGATTGTTTTCATGAGGGCCTGAGCTTCTAAATCCCTCACTCGAACCTCTGATTTGTCTATGCATAAAACGTTCTTCGTATTTATCAACGATTTGTAGGAGATTGGCAGTATTTCGTGGATGTCTAACTTCGACATAATCCAAAATTTGAGGTTCTAATCGACTAACGACGTGATCTATTAATTTTTCCTCCAACATTTCTAGTTTAAGGACTTTATGAATTTTCAACAATTCATAAATAAAGTCCGAAGGTTGTTGATCTCGTCTTTGTGATGAGGAATAAAATCGCGTTTCTAGTTCTGACCTGTTTCTGACCACGGGAAATTGTTCCGACAATGCCTGTTTTAAGTGCGCGTAGTCTGTTGTCTTATCTTCAATGACTCTATAACCTAGAACTTCGAACCAGTCGAGTGCCCGTCCTTTGAGATGACCCTTCAAGTAAGCACATGCCAGTTGTGCAGGTATCTCATAATACGCGAGATTATGATCAATATTCTCCAAAAAAATCATCTATGTTCTCAATTCCCGAAAAATATTGTTCCGGAATGATTCTAAAACTGGATCCGACTCTATTCTCGGGATTTATACGTTGGGCGCCATTGTGAAGGTCTCTCGGGACCTCACTTTGAGAACTAGAATAATTGTGAGTCATAAAAGAACCAGTAGCCATTTTTATAAATAACTTTCTTTATTTGGTTATCTTTCCCAAATAGAATCAAAGAAACTTATTAACAAATACTTCTAATATTATGAGGTTTTAAAGATAATATCCTTTAAATTAACTTAATTAATTAACGATCTAATTAATTAATTTATTAAATAACGATCACGAAGAAATTACCACGATAAGAGATCCCAGAATTATATTTAATAATGTTCTTATTGAACATATAACTTTAATCTCACTCTTAAAACCTTAATGAGACTTTAAATACAATTTTATATTTACCACTCGGAATCTCAATTCTTCATGAGATTAAATTATCTTCAACAATAAGATTTCAATTCAAATTCACTATAACTCTATGTTTCAATGTCTATCTCCTACTGCTCTAACTTTACTATTTCGTTTGACTTAAATACTGAATCTAATCTACATAACAAGGAATCCTGTCCGCTTTTTGGAGTTGATTGGAAATAGGTAGGGAATTAAATTTCCCTAAAAAGGTCGGTTCAGAAGGTTAGTGATAAAGTTCCGTATAGATTCGTCACAAACTAAAAGTAGTACTCAAAAGTAGATTGATGGAAAACCTATTAGAGCAAAAACTTTTAATTTTGTTGGGTTTACGTACATCATTCAGAGAGGATTTAAGAGCAGTTATACCAGAATTAGTTTATGGTACTAACTTCCAAATAGTCTGGAGATTTTCCCCCTAATTTTTCAGAAAAGAAGATAACGCGGACTACGAATATCTGAAAGAATTGCGAGATTTTCTTAGATAAAATTAAATTAGTCCACCTGTCTACTATTAGTCACATGAATTGTGCACCTGGCGTTCTCCATATTAAAGTCCGACGTAATCAGATCACAAGCTAAACCTAAACACGTAGGAAAACATCACATAACCCCCCTGTGAAGATGTCCATATATTGCATGTTCTCTATTCCAGGCTAACCACAGGTGACAATGAGTTACCTTTAAACGGAACTCATCTGACAGGCATGCAAGTATATAGACCAATGTTTTTTCCAAACCCGATTTACCTTAAAACTGCCGTACCCATGACCGCAGAGAGCTGACAAGACAGATCGGATACTGTTCGTCTGTTTCTTTAAGCAGTTACTGCGTAATATCGGTCTTCATTATTACTAGTCTACTTGTGAGCGACCTCTACTGTAACGTCTAGTGACATTTCCTTCATCTTGGAATCGTTGCCAAAGTCTAGAGATGATGCCTTTATGCAATTCCAATTTTCTCGGATATTTCCATCTGAGTATGCCCATATTCCAGGCAATCGATAATTCTACCACACAGAAGTGTCCTCTCTATCATAACTATTAGGTTCTGGCACTGAGTGGCTTACAGAACACTTGTTAACCCTTTTACTTCATTGTCCCCATTCCTTACTCCTTTCTTACACTCTCGTCATTGTGATGAACTATTGGCGTCTTCTGTAGGCTTCCTATAATTTGCATATTATTCTTGTAGATGTATTTGATGACTCTACAGGTGAAATTTTTACTCCAGAATTCAATTTCCGTCTGATTCTGAATTATCTTTAATTTATGGACACGAGTGTATTTAGAACTAAGAAATAATTGTCTTGCTGAAAAAGGTTATCAAATTCTTTTACTTATACCGCATTTTATCTGTCTATTTATATCTAATCAATTTCTATAAACATGATCATAAAATCCGTCAAAAGATTCGTTGTTTCTCAAACATTCATGCATATCACTTATAAAAGTGTTTCATGTTTTATCTTGAGCAAACACTGTGGAAAATTTCTCTTTGCTTAAGATAAAATAGGAAAATACGTTTCGTTAGAAAGATAGAAACTAGATTTAGAACAGAAGCTTGCAAAACTTATATCTGTTGGATTATGAAAAATTGGAATCTTGTTGGATTATGAAACTCCAAGACAAGTTTATCACCTACAAATTATTACTTTTTAAGAAATGTGTGTGTGTGTTTTTTTTTAGAATTTATAAAAGTTAAAAAAGAGATTCGGAATAACTTTACAAAACAATTGTTCTCAAGGGGAAAAAATTGTCGTTGAACATATCGTACAATATTTTTTATCAAATTTATCAAGCTTTTTTAACTCAAAATTAACGAGCTACTAAGCAAAAGCTTTTAAATGGATGGCAAATGGGAAAAATTGATAAGATTACAGATAAAATATCTTAAATAAATGATGTTTCAGTGATTCTGAATGTGTTAAAAAATGTTTTCAGATAAAAAAAAATTAAGTTTTTTGGAAAACATTTATTTTACTTATAGTAAAGATATCTTTTCAGATTTGGTCATGATAAAATATTTTTTTCAACTATATTAATCTGATTTAATTTTTTCCCCTCCAGAGGGTCTTTTTAACGATTTCTCATGCCTTTTTAATGTTGAAAAGAACTTGTTTCAAATATTATTCTAATATATTCAATATCTTGTAAGAAAAAGCAAAAGAGTGAAAGGGGAAAAATGCATCTATCTTTGGAAGAGTTTTTTACAAGAAAAATCTAAAGATCATTCCAAAATTTTAGATTTTTTTTTAGTTTTGAAAAGTAAATGCCTTACTTATAGGAGTAATTAATACAGAGGAAAACAAAATGTCCATATCCTTAATGATTATAAGAAAGTAATTTTAATTCTTTTTTAATTAGATACACTATATTACAAGCTTTTCATTTTGTTTTTAGTTCATTAAACACTTTTTATATACTCGGGAATGTTAATAAAAGTCTTAAACCTTTTAACTGACATGCCCAAGGTTATCTAGGGCATGGATCTAGTGTTCCAAAATGTGATGCCCGAGTATTATACGGGTAGCTTTTTTCATGTGCATCTTATTGTTTTATACCCAGATACATATCGGAAGATGTTTATTCCGGCTTCATCCCTTAGTCTTTTGGCTTGACATTGGTTATAAATTACGAGGTCCTTCGCCAAGCGTCCTCGTGTAGATGAATAGGATGACGTTAGTATTCACTTTAAACTCACTCCCTTAGTCTGTTGCATAATGGCGATAATTATGCAACCCAAGCAATTCGACGCCCAAATAATCAAAGTACCAACGAAGTTAAATGGGTAATCGTTGTTTATGTAATCAGTTTTTTTGCTTACGGAACAAAATGCTAATGGCTTTACAGGTGTAACTCAATATAACATGGGAGTTATGTCTCGAAAAATTATCGTGTTATGAGAATCCATGTTATACGATCCAAAGAATTAGTATGAAAAGGAAGTTAGGCTCCCAAAACTTAACAATAGACAAACATGTTATTACATCTTCATAATTATAAGATAAATATCTAATAATTTTTTTAAAGAATTAATATTCATATTAATATGAGCTAAGCAATATTTTCTTCGTCATCGCTATATGTACAATCAGTCGCCGATTTAACAAATTCAGCTGGACCGAACCTTTTATTCGTTAATTCGAGACTATTCGTAATTTAATTCGTATCCCAAAAAATACAATTTTTTTTGCACTTACCCTTTGGAAATTCTATAATAAGTAACTATACAAAATATATATAGTTAGAAACTACACACTTTTTTTTATTCGGCTGCTAAATATACTATTAGCGAATTACTACCCACAAGTTAACTGGAAATTATAAGATATTGAGACTAATAGATGTTTGACAATCTTTCTGATTCCTGACTCGAAAGGGTTCTTTTTCGATTTTATGCAGAGAAGAAAGAACTGCGTCCTTCATATCCTGCTGCATGAGGTATGTTTTCACAGCTTCCACACACAAACAATGTAAATCATTAAAAAAAATAAACAGTTTTAATAGGAGTTCCATTATTAATTTTTTTTGTATAAAAATCGTTACGCATTCGTTTCCGACAATCTACCATGCTTCACAAATTTTCAAAAACAAATTTTTCTACAAAACCTTACGTATAATAAACCTCACTTCTCTCAATAAAAAGAGCAAATGGTAAAATCTCTTTAGGTATCCGACTACGTTTGGAACCGTGATTTTGCAAAAGCGTATAAATGGATAATATTTATGATATTTAGTGTCACTTAGATTAGAAAATGTATATAAAATTGTTTTACGAATATTATTACAATAAAAAATTATTTAAGTCAATATTTTGACAAAAAATGAACATAGAATGACCAATTTTTAAATTATTCTCCTTTTGTGAAGAATGCTTTTATTATAAAAATATTTTGCCTGTATATAGCTCAGACCTCTCTATAGAGGCTCAACTAGAAATTTTGAAATATATAACTTAGAAGTGGGTTTATCCATGTTTAAGGACAACAGAGGGAAACAATTTTAAGAAAAAAAAACGCCGATAATTATTTCAATTGATGGTAACTCTGAAAATGTGAATTTTTCAAAAATCTTAGTTCAGACTCTCTGGAGAAGTCTTTACTTTATATAAGCGAAATATTATTATTTTAGAAGCATTTATTATAAAAGGAGAACATTTTGAAAAAAAGATTATTCTAAGTTAATTTTTTGCCAAAATATTGTATTTAAATAATTTTATTTGTCAAAATATCCTTAGAACAATTTTGTACATGTATTCTAAGTGACACTAAATATCATGAAAATTATCCATTTATGCGCTTTTTTAAAATCACGGTCCCCCCCCGAACGTAGTTGTTGTCCTATTCAAAACTCACGCGGAGGGTTACATTAACAACTCATTGACATCTGTAAAGTCTAATAATGGGTTGTGTGTGTGTGTGTTGTGTGCACACTTCGCTGTTGAGATTAGCTACTTACAAGAAAAATTTTTCTGATGCTGAAAAGCAAAAAGCATGTCGTTTGAAAATCAATTCCCCTTTTTCTAATCCAAACTAATAAAAGATTTTTTGCGAATGTTGAAATAAATCGTTAATTTAGGGTATATTATTCGTTAAGTATAGATTTTTAACATTTTAAAATGGGAGAAAAGAAAAAAAAATTGGTGTAATAGGGAATCGTTAAATTGACTGTAAGCCGACTGTATAAATGAACACTTTAATCGTCATTATTTATCTTTCAAGGGACACTTTTTTATTTTAAACTGATATAGCTTATTGATACAGCTTAATTCATGAAAATAGAAGGATAATTAGTATTTCTTTAAAAAAGGCTTTAGTGTCACCTTCCCAAAAGTTTTTAATCAACTTAGTCAAAGAGAGACGGTTTAAGTTAAAAAGTGTACCTAAAGACCTTATCATACGCGCGTATACGTATTTGGAGCAATTTTCATTAACAGCAACCATTCTGAGCAATTTCTACCTAGTTGCCATAGCAATAGCTCCGAACAACTTTTTTCCAGTCAGATGAGCTCCAAATAAGAATTGCTTGAAATTTCAGCCAATCGGGTTCTTCAGCTCCCAACGTCATAAACAAGATGGCAGTACAGATGGTAGCCTCGGCTTCTTCAATCACATCAGATAATATTTTATTATTATAATAATATTATAATATTTTAAACAGAATGGTGTTGCCTTTCTGTTTATGACTGCAAACAAAAGCGCGAGCGGAATAAAAGAAATAATATTGGATGTTCGTTGTCCGAAGCAGAAAAATTGGTAATTTTTCAATGGGAAGATAGGGCACGACTGAAGCCAGAGCGTATCGTTTTGTTTACGGCATGCCTTCACCCTCACAGATTCTCGAAAAATTTCCCAAAACAGTTGTTCCAAATATGCGTGTGTGATAAGGCCTTAAGTATGAATTGATCGCGAAAATTCTGCTTGAAAATCTGGCAGCACGTGCACACTCGAATGCCAAATGTCAAATGAGTTATTTTTCGCACTTCATAGCTTTATTTCATTTATTGAGTTGTTGTAAGGGCATTTCCCTTATTTCAAGTTAGGAAAGTTTCTTCTAATATTTTTTAGTACTTTTCATGTTGTACGGTGGTTTTACCCAATTCGAATCGTGCTAGAGTGAATCCGCGCTATGGAAGTGCCCTGCTATTAAGGGGTTACCTGTATTTAGTTCCTACAAGAGGGGCAGTAATACATTTTTTATTTGTATTTAAAGTAATTACTTTAACTTAAATTAATTTAAAGTAATATTGCATTTTCGATAGCAAACGTAAGATACTAATTTTTAATGAAAAGAAATTAAAAAGGATTTTACATTGATACATTCATTCATTTTTTTTTTTAGTTATTGAAAAAATTTGGTAATTGAAATCTGATAAGTAAAAATTTAAACGTATTTTTTTCTTCGGTTAACTTCTGATTTACGCATTTTCATTAGCAAATTTACCAAGTCTTAGTTGCCTTGAACTTTAATTTAAATTTCTTGTCTGTCGTTGCAGAAATTAATGCTAATTTCCATTTTAATTAATAGTAATAGTCATTTATCTTGTCAAAAAAGTGTTTTCTTAAATATTCAGAAGAAACATTTTTGAAAAAAAAAAAGGATTTTAAAATTATTTTCAAAAGAAACTGATGTATGTAACATTTTTGAATGAACCAATATCATAAATGTTCAATAATTTTTACAGTGATATGTGTTATGTTTTCTAATAATTTGAAAAAAAGGACAACTGGAAAACAAATTTGAAAAAAAAAAGTTATAGATGAATCTGATGAATATATGGTGGCCAGATTGTCAGTTACTGACGTAAATGTCCGTGACTTGCCTGATATTTTTGCTTATGTACGCCAATCTATGCACTCTAATGTGAGTCTTGTTCTTGAGTCTTTCCAACACCTTTTGTAAAAGATTTGTTCATCAAAATGAGTATCAATATAAATTTCTCCCTTTGACTTACTAGTCTTTTTCATTTACCTGTTGTTACAACTTATTTATGTGCTAGTACTTACTCACAACATTTTGGTCCCCCCCTTTCTTTCCTATACTTCATCCGCTTATTTGGGTGAAATCTTCTTGTCTTAACATTTTTGCTAGATATTTTTTAAACCCTCTATGTTTTTATGTAATAATTCCTTTTACTAATAATTTATTTTAATTTAACTTAAACAACTTTTTAAATTATACTCGCCCTGGCCTTCAGGACTCGCACGTAAATAATTAACTAGCTTACCTGCATAACGGGATAATGCAACCGTATATCTTTAAAATTAAGATTTTGCGTTTTTAAAGTAAGACTATATCAGAATCCATTGTGAATGATATCTTTCCACCAATCATAGTCTTCGTACACGGAAGACACGCAGATTTCAAGACTTCCTGTTGCCGCTTCCAACATATACCCAAGACTCTGGAAAATATCCTTCTTATTTCTCTTCATCATGTCCTAATCAGCTGCAGCCCTTGTATATATTATTTTTGCTTTGTGTCGTCCATCTTTGTTTGTGTGTGTGTGTTGTTTAAGTGTCTAAGTGTTAAATGAAGTGGATAATCTGTGTCAACAAGACTGTCTCATCAATACTATATCAACCATTTAAAATATGATACAGATAAAGAAATTCCTTGACACTCACCCTGCCCTGTCACTTATATATATATATTATATATATATATGCAGCATGAAGTACACACACACACAGATTATTTTCTTAAAAAAAACAAGACTTAAATTAATTCTAAATATCACAGGTTTGTGCAGCTTTAAGTTGTATTATACATTAGCTTTTTTTAGTATTCTTGCAATGGGAATGGAAGAACATTTTTCATTTGTATCGTTATTGCTGGTAAAGCTTCACAATCCAAATTTCAAAATTTGTTTGTATTATATATGAAATCTTCTTCGCTAAAAATTTGAACCTGATGTGAATAGTTCTGAAGTCCTATTAACAAATTTCTTAACTATTCCTTCAATTTTCTTTTATAATAAACTCACATCGATTACGAAACTTGAGTAGAAGTTTCATGATGAGCCTTCAGATTGAAATAAAAATCTTATTTTAAATATATATATGTAATAATTCCCAGTAATTTAATCTTGAACACATTTTTAAGTTGTAATGGTCCTGGCCATTAGGACACGCGCGTAAATAATAAACTAGCTACCCACCTAACGGGAATCTTTTAAACTAGATCTATCCACCCACCCAGATCATGCGATTTGAGCTTCCTATAAATACCGAGATTCCTGGAAATTCCGCCTTCTCTGTTGTTTGTCCTTCATCATGTAGTCGGCTACAGCGTGTAGTTCCTTCGTTGTCTTTGTTCTGTGTGTGTCGTCTATTCCCTGTTTTATGTTTAAGGTGTACATGTTTGTGTGTCTCAAGATATGCAATAAACCAGATTTAAGTAATCACACAAGACTTCCTTGTCAATATCATCAAATATAAAACATCAACACAATCATAAGCAATATATCTATTATTTAGTAATTGTTACCACTAACCGGGAATATTACAGGAGTACGACATATATGAGGTATACACACTGAGATGTTAAAAATATTTATTATTTTACATCTAAAACTTAATGTGTAATTTTGAATTTGTTTATTTATTTTGTATTCTACGAAACACAAATTATATGGAAAAAAAATTTAAAGTATTCTTATCTAAAGAAATTTTGAAGATCCAAAAACACTTTACTTGTATTATTTGCTTGAAAAAATGAATCAAATTATTGTTCTCTGATATGCAGAGTGGGGTAGCTATAGTGAATATTGAATGATTATTATCTTTTACTATAAAAGTTTAAAAAAATCTTGCAAATTATACTCACACATATAAGTTTTTTTAGGATATTAAAAAATTTCGGAATTTTGGGTCTGTGTTTTTTCAAAAATCCGAATAGTACTTTTTAATATATGTTTTAATTTATGAATTCCAAATAGAAAAGGCTCTTTTAAATGTTAAATCAATATTTATTACACTTTATTGTTTTGTACAACATAAAAAAAATATGCACCAATTTTGTTGTCATCAAGTTATTCTTAAATAATATGAACAACCACACAAAAAGCATTTACAAAACACCAATACCAGATATTATGAATAGCAGCATGTTTAATGAGATGGATAAATAGTTCAGATTATTATATTAATGTTGTAAAATATTTTTCACTGAAAGACTATCAAAATACAAAGGAATACAATTAAATACAAAATGTACCCACTACTACAAACATATACAACAACAAAGTTTTTTTCAACAATTCTGACAACAAACAATTTTAAATTTCCAATTTTAATAATCTGAATTCACATTATCTATATAAAATTCTGAAAACAATAACAGTTATTAGCTTTTGAGCCTTAAATTTAATCTACAATACGGATGCAACAATTGTTATGACATATATATTACTTTTAAAACGATAGAATTATATAATATTTTTTTAAGTTTTCAGTCTATATAACCAAGCAACTGACTATTTTAAATACAATAATATACACATAATGCATTCATTTATGTGAGCAATTTATCATTGCTTCCGCTTTTTATTATGCATTTAAATGACGACATTTAATAATAGAAAGCGTCAATAGATGGCGCGCAACATCTTGCAAGCATAGAAGCAGTGAAAAATATCCAATGTGTATATTTCACACACACACACATATGATTAAGTAATACATTACAAACCACTGTGGCTTACCTACGATCAACAGAGGCTCACTTGCGTTGAAATAACTCAATGACTTACTATAAATACAAAAAATGTTCAATTGCTATTCAATACATCATCATAGATAAAGATTAAATTTGTCACAGCATGTAATGCAAGATGACTTACATTCAAAAGGAAATTTAAAATTCCATAAACTTTCATGTTAATTTTAGAAATTAAAATTTATTTTATAACTTATTTCTTAGTACGCATAACTGATATGCGGGATAATATTATATTTCTTATACCTCAAGTCCTTGTGCTGATACATAGACATGCATGTACGAGCATAAATAATATGAATACGTATGCATGAACATCATATCAAATTTTAAGAAGCAAGCTTCTACATATTTATTTGTAAATTTGTATATATATTTGTTCATATATACATGTATACCTCATGCTGACGAATGAATGCACACATATTGCTTGACGTATAGATACGCATTATTTACATACATGATGCGGCATGAATAAGTAAACAAATGCATATTGAATATTAATACACGAAACACATATGTTTATTGATATATACACATTTAAATATGAGCTATATGAGTATTCACAGCAATAGAAGCATTCCTTAGATAATGTAATTCTCAGTTGACTAGAATACGTACATAAAAATGTTTCTTTCTCAATGGTTTTAAAATCCATTTCACGTAAAATGATATTAAAAATAAATAAATGATAAAAGGCGGCTCCATTAATAAAATTTAAGAGTTTTTGGAGTAACAAATTCCTTGAATTTTTAGTTGTAACAAAATAATGGGATACTGAAGTAAGTGCTTTTGCTTATTAAATTATTTTTGAGTAAAATATATATGTCACTTATCACAATGAAATAATATTATAAATGTGATCCAAATCGCAGTATGATCTCTGTAAAGTTTTCTAAAAATTAGATTCATCGGATTTAAAAATGTACTTTTTTTCAAAATATTTCGCAGAATTATTCACGTTGAATGAAATATAATTTGACAAAAATTACGTGAAATCTTAATTAGTGAAAAATTGCAAAACAAAAGAAAAAACGGAATATTATTCTCTTTTTCAAATATGGCTTAACATTTTTATATGCCGCAAATTAAAAAAGTAACTATTGATGAAATGAATGGAATATTAAGACCATTGATAAGATCAAGTAATGATTTTTCAAGTATAAAAGCGGTAATAGCTGATGAGACATAGTATATTTTAAATTGGATTGCACACATATACATTCTGCTTAACACAAAACCTTTCTACATCGGCCGAATAAATTTACTTACTTTACTATTGACATTTAGGAAAAGAAATAATTCTCCACCATACATATATTTTCGTATGAAAAAGGCATTTAAATACATCAAGTGCTTTCTGAAGAATTTCGAAAAGGTCTTTGGTGGAGGACATCAAAAAGACACAGCCATAAACTTCAAGAAAACCCAGCCTCCAGTAGTAAAGTTTTAAATATATGTTTAGTAATGCATTCCAGTAATGGTCTTTACAGAAAGTATTGGATTGTTCTTGATCAAGCGGAAGCCAGTTGGTTTATCTTTAACCTTATATTTCTGAAGAAGTTACTTCCAGATTCCAAGTGTACATGGAAGCAGTTTTCCTTCCTCAGTACTCTTAATCTTTGGTCATTCATACATATACCCAATGTTTCCACTGTAAATAAATCAAATCATTTTGATATTATTTGTATAACATTTAAATTTGAACAAAGAGAAATTGCAAAAATATTATTCATTCACTGGGTATCAAATTGCACACTTCTTCACATTCTGAATTTTGAAAATGTTTTGTGATTTTAAAGGGCGCTTTTCATGATGAAATGAAACATTACTCATAAGGGTTAATTAAATGTTAGTATTTATACTAACATTTAATTAACCCTTAGGCCGTTACGAACGTGTTAGGCGCGTTTATCTCAATCTATACCTGAACGTCATGGACGAGCGTCACTCGTCCATTTGGGTTTTGTACTGTTTCAAACGTGTGTATCGAGTTCTTAAGAAGTTGTTTATTTACTAATTGATGACAACACTTGACTGAATGATAGAGATTTGAATACAATATTTCAAGAGAATTAGTACTTCAGTTTTAGTGGTGAAATGGCGTCAATTTCATGCTTTTGAAAGCTAAAGGTGAGTAAGATGTCAAGTGACAACAACAATCTGTATATCAAGTAAATATATATATATATATATATATATATATATATATATATATATATATATATTATATATAATTATTTTTATTTTTTAGTACTAATTTTATTTTGATTAACTAATTATTTATTATGTACTATTGTTTATTATTTTGATTATTTGATTAAGGTTAAATAACAGCAACTATACTAAACTCATTTTTTTGGGGAAAAAAAGCTCCGCTGCCTCCAATACGCGCTTTTCAAAAAAAAAAAAAAAAGCGCGTGCCTCTGAGATAGCGAAACAAACCCAACGCTGGAGGAAGATCTCTCTGAGAGGCGAAAGCCAATAAATATAGCTTAAATTGAAACAGACAATTAAGAAGCATTTTTGAAAATAATTTACCTTCTGTAATTAATTTACCTATAATTCACTATAATTAACTTTTAATGATAATAACTAATTTAAATAGATATAATTAAGTAGAAAGGTTTTACTGAAACAAAAGAAACAAAACACACATTAATTATTCAAATGAAATTAAACTCACGTGGAAACGTTTCACATCCCCTTCTTCTAAGACTTCTCTTTCTTCTTCTGGAGTAATTATATAGGCTAATTTCTGAAATAGTTTTTATACATATTATAAGTGTGAGACATACAGAAACGGATATTATGCATCAATTTTTGAAGTAATATTGGGAATTTAAAATATTAGAATGGAGAGAGATATTAAATCCAATGATTTGAAAAAAAAATTGTTTAATTTTACCTCCGAGCAAGTATTTCCAGGTGATTTCGAAAATTTGTATATTGCTACTATTGGAACCATAGCTACAGATGAAAGAGCAAATCCCCATCCAAGACCTACGGCCCATGATGGATAAACATAGTCTTGATATTGAAGAGTAGAATTACTGATGATTGCGGATACAATAACAGCCTGAAATATAAATAATGTACAACACATGGATAATATTATTCAATTGAATGAATTTTTTCGAAGGTCAACTCTGAAGCAATGATAGCCATTACGCAAAATGATTCGAATCAATTATAAAGCTTTGATAAAAGTTGAAAGGCATCACCTTAAAGTTATTTATTTATGCATGAAAATATTGTTTCATTTTTAACCATTTAGCGGGCAGTGGTTAATATGTCTAGCCACATATTAAAATTTTTTTCTCAAAGCGAGTGTAGGATATTTAGTCTATCAATATGCGTATAATTGAAGCTAAAACGCATAAAAATTAATACGGGTGGCAGCACGATACCTTTATTTGCATTTCATGTCCTCTAATGGGTAGTTAAAAACAGTTTTTCTCGGTGTAAATCTACAAATTATATTTTGATTACTATAAATAAAATTTCTGATGTTTGAAAAAAATTTCGACATGTCTTAATTATACTTTTCTCTCATCTGAATGAATTAAGCAATTGTACAGTTAAAAAAAAGGCTTCATTTAAGTTTTAGGAAACCTTTAATATGTGGATAGAAACTATCCACTGCCCACCTAGAACAGAAAAATGACCTAGAAATTTTCGCTTTTCCTGTACTCGAGAAAGAGCATTTAGAATCATGTGAGAATGTTGGGGTGGGAAATATAAACAAATTTTGTCCACAATAAGTGGTACAAGATTCTTGGGTTCGAAAATCTTTCATTACAGCTTTCCTGTTCGGAGAAAACGTTTGCATATTATTAAGTTCCACAGTAAATAGCTCATAAAATTTGGGAAATAACTAATTCAAATTTTTAAAAATATTACTTTTTTTTCTAACTTTTCATACTAAAATTAAATAAAATATAAAATGTGAATATATACAAAGTTCAATGTACACTCAGGAACATTGAAAATAGTGACCTAAGAAGAAAGCATCGGAGTGAAATGAAATTTAATACACATAATGACACAGATGAGAGATTCACTTGATCTCAAAAACAAGACAATTAAACGAATACAGGGTGTGCCACGACACAAATACTGGGAAACTTCAATAGCGCGTTGGACCACCTCGAGCTGCAATGCATGCCGCCACACGGTCTGGCATTGAGTTGATTAGACACCTTATGTTGCCCTGAGACAGATGGGCTCACAAATCTTGAACAGCCAACTCTAAATCATGTACAGAGTGACACGATGGCATCTGCCGTTTTAGCTGATCTCACACGTGCTCTACAGGGGACAAATTGGGGGAACGGGCCGGCCATGGAAGAGTCAGAAAATGACGTAGTATGTCTTGAGAAACTCTTGCTGTATGCGGACGAGCATTATCTTGCAGGAAAATTGCCCCTAGGAGACCATTTAGGAAAGGTCCTACATGGGGTCGAATAATATCATCAACGTAACGTTGGTCCGTTAATGTTCCACGCATCACAATTAAAGTGGACTGGCTATCATAGGCTATGGCCCCCCAGACCATTACACCAGCTGTGTGGGCAGTGTGACGTAGAACAGTGTGGGGGGAATTGTACCGCTCACCAGGGCGCCTCCACACCCGTACACGGTTATGATCTGTCCCTAAAACAAACCGGGATTCATCGCTAAACACAACTTTTTGCCAATCTGTGACATTCCACGTTGATCTAGCTTGGCACCACTGTAGACGCAGTTGCCGATGTTCCGGTGTTAAAGGGAGTGCACGGAAAGGGCGCTTGGATTTAAGATTTGCTTCTGCAAGGTGTCTGGAAATTGTTTGTGGAACAATTGCTACGCCTACGTCTGCTCGTATCGTTGAACGAGTCACTGTGGGGTCCACAAGTGCTTGCCGCACGATCCTTCGATCTTCTCTCCTCGTGGTCTTCCTGGTCGCTCCAGACCCGGTTTTCCGCGCGTGGGTACCTTCTCGTGTCCACTGCTCCCAACAATTTATAACGGCACACTCCGAACAATCCACCTGGTCAGCAACACGGCGCGTCGACCAGCCTGCAGTTTTCATCCCGATGATCAGGTCTCTCTCAAACTCGCGTCACTGTGAGAAATGTCTTCTAGCGCGTTTACCTGGCATGTTTCGCTTACCAAAGTCTTCCTACAATTGGCGGGTAATCGTCACGTTTATGAATCCTCGAATTTGCGCTGGCTTATATAGCACCCTCTTCCTGATTGTAGCGCCACCTCGGCGTGTATGAGCATGCATATTGGCACAAAACTTGGATCATTTGCATATCACATTACGCTGTACTTATTTGCTAAGTTTCGCGATTGTACTTAGCTTCCTTCTTGGGTCGCTATTTTCAATGTTCCTGAGTGTATATTCTAAGCATTCTATATATATATATATATTCTATGCTGTACAATTATTCTATTATTATTAAATTACACTTATACTTTGTATTTAATTGTTAATGGAATAGTTATTACATAAATGTTAATTTTTCATAAAAGGTTTATTGTAATATGATTCATTATTTCTGTCCTGAAAAGTAGGTTAAATGTCCTAAATGCGCAGTGACTGTAACGTCTAGCTACTACCCAGCAAAAAACCCCCACGATTATATATTTTTTGTGTGACTAAATAATGTTTATAGAGAATGAGAACACATTACATTCATCAAGTACTTTATCACAGAAAATTGTATTTTAGCTGTGTGCCCGTTAAAGGGTTAAATCGGGGGATACATATTTATCTCACAAATTATATATATATATATATATATATATATATATATATATATATATATATATATATATCAACTATATGTGTTACAAGAAAACGAGACAGATCTGATTGTAAGGAATATGTATATGACTTGTATATAACTTTATAACCTTATTTTGAGACATAGCAAAGTAACATCCTCTTAAAATTAATTTAAACTTTTTTTTCTAATTTTATGGTTAAATTTCATTTTCTATGCAAAAATATTTTACAGGAGAGTTTTTGAGACACAGGAGCACTTTCTAATCATTTTTAAATTCAATCCACTCATGTTTTCTAATACACCCAATTCTACTTACGACCAAGAAAAACGGACTAATTATTTTCCAGCAAAGTCTCCAAAATAGTCCAGGAGTGAAACCCATCATCTCATTAATGTTGTCACAGAATCGATCCAGTCCTGAAAAAAATTGTATTGTAATTTTTGAACAGTTAGTTAAATTTCTTAAATTTTTTTTTCTATATAAAATCCCTACAAATATTCTCAGATATCCTATACTAGTTACAGTAACTAATATTTGTAATAGTCACTCAAATGAAAAGTGCTTTTTAAAATCAAATTAAATGTTTATTGCATGGATACAGTGGCGCACACAAGGGGGGGGGTCCTGGGGGTCCGGATCCCCCCTAAAGCCCTTGATTTTTTTTCCGATTGATTATAATTCTAAGTACATAGTACGTAAAATTTAATTAAGTATTTGTTATTAATGATTAATTTTATTAATTAATGCTAATTATTTATTCAATAATTAGTTTTTTACTGTGTTTTGTTCCCGAAAATCGACAAAATCAAAAGGAGCATGATACAAGAATGGTGAACTTTCGACCCCGGACCCCCCCTCCCTTGAAAAATTCCTGTGTGCGCCACTGCATGGATATAATACAGAAATTACTCGAGGTACTTAACATTTTAATAACTTTATTCCAAGGAAATAAAGTACATGATTAATGAACAAATAAATATTTATTTAATCACAATCAGTACTATGTATTTCTACAACTATGGTAACGGAATCAATGTTTGCCTCAATAATGTAACAATATTGCGATTTATCACTAAAACTTGATTCCCTATGAAACTTTATAACAAATTCTCTGAAAAGAAGGTTTTAAATAAATAAAAATATAAATTGTGTGTGTGCCATTGAGTAAGGCATTTTTTTTTATTTGACAGGATCAAATGATGTCATTCTAAAATCTGGACAATATTCGTTCCTGATGAATTCTCGTCTGACAGATTCAAAATAAATTTTCATCAAAAATTAAATAAACACTACAAAAAAAGAGTTTGTTGATTCTTAAAAATCTTAAAATGATTGAAAATACGTACTATATCATCGTAATTGAGAATCATAGCCGGTTTATTCATTAGGCACCCAGAGGCTAATGGTTTATTTGTTATTTTAATAATTAAGTTTAAAGATTCATAATACAAAAATTTGTGCCCAATTTAAAATTTTTATTCACATTGAAAGGATAGTTATATTTTATATCTATTTTTATGTTAAAAAATATCTTTTAACAATGCTTAATTAATGTACAATACAGCTTTAAAACTGTATTCTTGACACCTATCCCCTAACTTCGCAGGCATTGCCCTGGGAATCGAATTGTTTCAAATATTTCCTTTTGTGCGGCATCCTGACTCATATTAGTATATTGATTTGACACACCACAACAAGAAGGTTGCCGTCCCCTGGTCTTCCAATTGAACATTATTTAGAAGTTAATTTCTATTGTGATTTCGAATTTCGCTCTTAAATGTTTGATATGAATTTTAAAGCAAAAACTTCTTAAATTTCAATAATTATGAATGAATAGTAATTTAGGTTTAAGCACCTAACTTTAATCCTATCATTCATAAACTCGAATTTATTTGATAGTTTGAATTCGAGATCATAAAAAAATAAATACACGAATATCTGGATTAAAATATTTTTTTTTATAATTTAGGAAAAATTACAAGAACCAGGGAGTGTTGCCTTGAGGCACCTTTAAATTAAGTGGGCAAAGTCTAAAGTACGACAGCACATGTTACGAAAAATGGAAGTTTCTAAAGCAATATTCTTGGTTTTCGTTTTTCATAAATCTACTCCCCATTTTTCAGCAACAATGTTGTCAAATCTAACACACTTCGGAAAAGCTCCTTCGCCTAGGTCAGGGATGGCGAACCAATGGCACTTGACACAATATTTTGGGCACGCCACCGATCAAAACGGTGTGCATTTTCATTCAAAATGACAAAGCACAAAATGAAGTATTACGAACAAACACATATGATCGGTCGCAGTTTTCAGTGAGATTTTTTCAGCCCAAAGAATTTTCGGAAACGCTCAAGTTTTTTATGTATCCTGATGTGTGACTTCATTTGAAAAACTGAAATTCCAATTCGACTGATAAGAAATTGAAAAAATAGAAATGCACAACTCTGATTGATTTCCAGTCTTTTTCAATGTGGATTCAAAAATTTGTTGAAAAAAAGGAGAAAGTTGGAATTGATTGAAACAGAAAGATAAACAAGCAATGTAAATAAAACTGCTAGTAATGAAATTTTGGAAACATGGAATTTTATTCCAGACACCATTTAACTGTTTGAAGAAGTCATATTTTCATCTATCAACGCCTGCGAGTCATTATTTTTAGAGATGAAAAACAATGAAGATTCATTTAGAAACCATTTGGCAAATGACTTCAATTCAACATACTATCTGCTAAACGTAATATCTTACAATCCTAATATAAGTTATTTGTCATCTAATCTGTAACAGCAGAAATCACGCTAATGTTACTTTACATAATTTGAATTACACGTACAACTAAAACATTTACTGCTATAAAGTACAAAATACATTTTTTTCCTTAAAAATAAAGAGTTTTGAGTTGTTAGCAATTGGTTTTATTATTTTCCCAATAATCACAAGTCAAAATTATTTGACGGCACATCTATACATTATTAAATATTACTTAAGAAAAAAAAAATGGCACGTTCATTCATAAAGGTTCGCCACCCCTGGCCTAGGTGATCTTGGCACTTCATTGCCCTTGCAGTGCCATCTAGTTGTTTTCTTTGGTACAAGTTCGTTAGCTCAGAGAGTGCAGACCTCGGCTTACAGTTCATTACAAAATCAGTTTAAGGACCCAATTTTAGAGGTTGAAATACATATGAATAAACAAAGCTTCATCACCTAGTGTGTTTTAAAATCCTGTGTGTTTTGAATAATTTTTTTTACTTTTATATATATTCAAAGTTCTGAAATAGATTATTAGTTCCTTATTATAATCCTCTTAAGTTTCCAGTGAGTTTTACTGTACCTTTAGCCTTAAATTACACTGCAGGCCACCGTAAATGCAACACCCTGAAGGAAGCATGCAAATAACATGAAATTTACAACATGCAGTAGCGGAGGTGAGATATGCAAATAATTAGAATTTCAGCGCAGATACACATCACGCGTGCCAAGCGCAATTTATGGCTTGGAGATTTCGACGATTTCAAGTTCGGCAATTGTGTTTTTTTTGTGTGGTTTTTTTCAAAAAACGATCAGTTATATCTCGTGGAAAACAGCGATCAGCTTTTGATCAAGTATCCGAGTTCAACAGAGGAAGGATAGTGGCCTACCGAGAAAATGTGGATTATCTTTCAGGGAAATCGGTAGTCGTGCTGGACGAAACCAAGCAACTGTAATGTGGATATGTGACCGTTGGATGCAGGAGGGTACGACGGATCGACGTGGTTGATCGCATCCACCTCGGTGCATCACTTCACGTGAGGACAGGAAAATTGTGCGCATGGCAGTGACGGATCGCTCAGTCACATTACGAACCGTAGCACAGCACATTGAGTCTGTAACGCATCCTTCAGTGTGTGCGCGTGCCACTCGACGCCGCTTACAACAGAGTGGTCTGTCCGCAAGACGTTCATTGCTTGGTCTACCCTTGACGCAGAACCACAAACGTCTCCGCCGCCAATGGTGCGATGAAAGAAGGATATGGGCGGCAGAATGGAAGGAAGTTGTCTTTACTGACGTGTCACGCATCTGTCTGCAACACCACGATTGTCGGATTCGAATCTGGGGACACCGTGGAGAGAGGATGCTGAACAGCTGCACCGCCACACTGGTCTCGCACCGGGTATTATGGTATGGGACAGTATTGGATATCACTCTAGCACTCCTCTAGTACGCATTTCCGGTACTTTAAACATCCAGCGCTACATCTCCGAGGTGTTGGAGCCAGTTGTCCTTCCTTACCTTCACTGCCATATTTCAACAGGATAATGCACGACCACATGTGGCACGCATTGTCCAAAGGTTCTTCGCCAATCACCAGATTGAATTGCTTCTCCCTGGCTGGCTCGCTCTCCGGATATTTCACCGATAGAAAACATGTGGTCCATGGTTGCTCAATGATTGACCCAGATTACACCCCCAGCTGCCACACCAGATCAACTTTGGCAACGTGTGGAAGTTGCTTGGTTTGCTGTACCCCAAGAACATATCCAAAGTCTTTGAATCAATGCCGAGGCTTGTGGCAGCGGTGATCTCCAACAATGGCGGCTACTCTGGCTACTGATTCTGGCAGGAACCACACTTCACAGAAGTCTATAAATTTAACCATTATACTTGGTCAGCATGTTATCTACAAAATAAATTTTGTTGTGCTATCTCTTGTCTTTCTTGGTGTTGCATTTACGGTGGCCAGCAGTGTAGTTTGTAACATAGAGAAGTGCATATTTTTGCTTGTTAAGGAGATCATATGATAAAAAAAATGTGCTGAAATAATTATTGACATTAAAAAGAAACATTTGTATGATAAATTAAAGAGAGAAGATTTTTAAATTAGGTGTTAAATACAGCATTATTTGCAACTAAACAAAATTACATTTTAAATAAAGCGTGTGAGTGGGAATCCGATAAATTATATTATCATAATTTCATTTGTTACTTAGGTACCTATTAAAGATGCATAAATACTATTTTCGAATGTAGATCTACAAATTGAGGCAATTCAGAGTTTATAAATTTTTGTAGATTTTAGCTTTTAATATTATTTAACAACAATAATAAAATCTCTAAAAAATACGTGTATACACCAATAATTTTTTTTAAGAATGGAAATATCACAATAGAAATTACAATATTTTGGTTCGATAGAACTTCATTTACCCCACTGAAATAAAGGGGTGAAAAACTCGTCATTTGATTGAGATTCAAAATGACGAGGTCTAGCGTCAATAGCCCTCGTGTTTCTTTATAGGGCAACGTTTATATAACTCTCACTCAGGAAGCTATTTATCCCGTGGTTTTTCTTGGCTTCGAAATAATTAGTTTGCAGTTTTTAACCTTTTTTTATCTACCCATGGTACTTGTAAGTACCCTCTCTTTAAAATTACACAGAATAACCATTTTTACCAATATTCTGACCATACTTAGCAGGAATATTCTTTTAAATCCCCTCTTCCGAGATATATGCAGCACGGGTTCCAGGATGAATATTTTAGCGGGGAAGGCGAATAGTTATATAGGAGAAATTGCGTTTTCAGCTGATGACGTTTTCAGCAGATTGCGAAGATTGTCATTTTTGTTCCGAAAAAATATTTAATTTCAAAAGGTAAATGTTTTATTTTTTTTTTGTATGTTAGTTAAGACCTTAGAAAACGATTTGACTATTTATTTTAAGTGAACAGTGTTTATAATTAATTTTACAGTTTAATATCTTTAATTAATTAATTAGCTCTAACGGATTAAATTTACCAAAGTTGAGTATTTTGTTTATGTATATCCCTTAATTTTCAATGTAGTGATTAAAAAAAAATGCATGAAAAAAATTGCAGTAAATAATAATGTGGTTGGTAAAGGGTTAAAAAGCAAGCCGAGTATATATATATATAGACAGAATTTTTAAAAATTACTCTCCTCCAAAAACAAAGAAAAAAACATATTTGGGTTCTTACCGTAAATCCAGGCAACTCCAATGGCTTCAAAAAGAGCGGCGCACAACAAAGAAATTCCAGCTGAATAGGTGTCGAACCAATACATCATATATCCACCCCCCTGGAAAAAATAACGGAGAAAGAAATAAAAAAAAGTCTTCGGCAAATAAAATGAAAGTAGAGAATACTCCAGGACCAAGTATCGCAATATATACGTCCTCAAAATATAATCTATATTTGAAATTTTGCAACAGCTGGTGTCCGCCATAAATTTGCCTTGCCACTGTTGACATAAATGGATATAAAGTTACTTTTTGAGGAAAAATAGAGGAATTTTATGTTCAATGTCTCGAAGCGGTCAGCTCTTGAGTCTTTTATACGCTATCATATGTACCTGTCCCCCCCCTCTCAGTAAATCTTAAATCTGTTCTAAACGTGATGTTTTAAGTTTAATCTATTTCATAAAAATGCCATGATATATTTCTCAAACACGGTTTCAAAGTTCGGATACACAATTACATACTTTCGGAGAAAAATGAGGTACATAAATATAGTAGTGAAAAAATAGGAATGTGTGTGTGTGAGAAACCAGCTTTTGGTATACTTCGAATAAAATGTGTGGGTGAAGAAATTGAATTCTGATTCATTAGTTTAAGCGAAGAGGATGTAAAGCCGCTTATTTTATTGGATATTTAGAAGGAGTGGGTTAATTTAGTAACATATCTCCTCATGGAGTAAATTTAAATCTACTAGAGACCCAAAAACTTCGTTACAGGAAATTTAAAACGTACTGTGAGGCTATTTCTTTATTACTATAGTTGAAGATATGTGAAGATAATTTTTTTTTTTCAAAATTCAGTTTCAGAGAATTTAAAATCTTTCTCGTATATTCGATACTGTTTTATTAAAAATCAGACTTTATTTTGTTCAACATTTTAGGCTTTTAAATTGAAAACAAGATAGCAAAATAAACGAAAATTATAAAAAATGTTATAAAAAACCTAATGTTATAAAAAACCAAACTCTTGCTCATTCCGTTTAATTTTTAAACAATGACAATGAGATGATTTGAGCACCATTATTTGTAACAATTATATTAATTCAAGATGTGTGCATTACAGTCACCATACACATAACTTATTAAAAATTCTTAATCATCTCAAACAGAAGCTTTTATATTTTATATACAATTTAAAGTTTCGAGGTTGGATTATATTGCTGTATAGGGTGCTAATTTTAAACTAAATAAATAATTTATTCATTTATTTGATTCTAAGAAGAAAGTTTAGATATATTTTTTAATTATAATAAACAAATCACGAACCCTGGTGACGTTTACTAAGGATACGCAGAAAGACGAAGCCAATACAATCGCTGTAAAAATTTCACGGTTCATCTTCATTTTGGCGAAAAAAACGTTGCATTCGTCCAAAATTCCTGTGATAACTGACTCTAGTCCTCCCATCTGAAAAGAGATACATTTAATAAAAAAATTTCATTAGTAAAATTAAAATAAGTTTCGTAAGTATTACTTACATTAAAATTTTTTGTTAAATATGCTTTTAATTAAATGCTATCATAATCTAACATTACCGTATTACCTCCCAGAAGTATTTTATGAAATGACAATCTTTTTCATTTAAATGTTCGCAGGAAATGTTTAGTATAAATACATATAATATAAAAGAAAAATATTATTATAGTATAGAGTATATTTATTATAAATGTTAAGTGTATATATTTTTTAAAATATGCTGTTGTTTGTCACAATTTATTATTAAATTTAATCCTTTTTTCACATTAATAATAATATCCCAATGAATTATCTCGGTAAATGCTTGCGGTCAAGAAAGAGAGAATATATTTTCAGTCAATAGACAAAAGTTTTTTTGGGTAAACAGAAGAAAAATGCTTCCAATAATACGTATCGACATTTATGTCAGGCAATTATTTACTTACGTTCTGATTTGTACACGAAAAATACGGCCGTTGTGTCCTACAAACATAAACAAGTGCAGGGAGTTGATTCTTTCTTCTTTTTAGACCTGGAGTAAGTTTCGACGAAAATATGATTTCTAATGTTACTTATAAGTAAACATAGTTTTCAGTATGTCACATACATTTACACCATTCCAGAAGAAATTTGGAAATAATCCTGCTTCATGGCGGAAAAACTGTTTCTTTTTTCTTGAAAGTTACTGGTACTAAATAAATAATTAAAATTTTGAGAATTTTTTTTTTTTACAATTTTTTGATGAATTAAAGAGAAGTAGAACTAATCGAATATAAATCAAACAATTATTTATAGTTAATCACTCAGATTAGTAGCTCTTTTACACATTCGGTTATACTAAGCATTACGATAGCGCACTTCTTTTTACAATTACGTATTTGTTTAAAAAATCATGTACTTATGATAATTTATTTAATAAGAAAAGGAAACAATTAAGCTTCCTGTTTTATTATTATGGGTGAATAATTATATTTTATTGTTTAAGTTATTTGAGTTTAAAACCCCTTTATAAAATGAGAAAGAGAAAAAAATTAGGAGAGTGACTATGAATATTAAAAAAAAAGAAAACAAAAGGAAACGGGGTGTGAAAAATGACATTTTAAGTGTTCATTTGTTATTTCTTGATTAAAATTATTAAGATTTATTCGTAATGGTTTTCCGCCCTCCAAGACTTAATGTGATAATCAATTTTTATTCTTCCCGTCTCACGGGAAAGAGTCACAAACTTATCTCCCCCCCCAGAATGAAAGGTTAGCGTTTTTAAGACAGGATGATGCAATCTTGCATCACCTGTGTATTCGTGCCGATCAGAAAAATCTTTACGGATAAAAAAGGATTCTAATAGCTTCCGGTTGACAAAAATTATATAACGGTGTGATCTCGGGAGTGAAAGGAGAAAGTTTTTGTCCTTTGTATGTATTTTTGTTGTTTGTGTAGTCCCTTTGTGTTAGTGATCCTCAATAAAATAATAAAATGTGGACTTTAAAATAATATAATGCTTCCGCATCAATACATTCAATGACTGTAACAATGAAATTAATTTATTTCATACAAAAATGTTATAGTGCAAGTCAGTGGCGTAGCTACCGCCATTTTAATAATACGGGGCCCCAACGCGTGTAACTACGGTTCCCCTAACAAGGCTCTCATGTGTGAAATGGGGCCTCGAAGAAATTTGGATACATGGCCCATTCAGAACTAGCTAAGCCAATCATGCAAGTAAAAAATACCCCAAGTCATTTTCATTTTTTTATACAATATTAAATTTAGGGATAAAATATATGTATCAGAAATTCAAGAGTATATTTTTTTGTTAAATGGGTTAAATAATTGGTATAAAATATAGAGTTTATTATTAATTTTCTTAGGTTTTAAGCATAGCGAAACGCAATTCATCTTTGACTAAAATAAATCTGTAATAGAAAAGGTTAGATTTTAATGAAAAACAATAAGCCAGAAATGTGCGTGTCTTATGTTCGATATACTAAGTGAAACAAATGAACTAAATCGATGATTTTTGATATAAAATATTTAAAATACGTGTCACATTTATATCAAGATATTTTTCAAATACTACACAAGAGAAATTAAAAAGAAAAATATTAATGATTTTTTGTACTTTTTAAACAAAGTTATTTTTAAGTAATTTTTACTCTTTTTACAAAAAGAGCTGAAAGGAAAAGAAGTAAACTTATGTTTAAATAATGGGGAAAAAGTGTTTTCTAGTGAATTACGTCACCATTTCTCTTTAAATATGAATAAAGAAGCACCAGAATTTAAAAACATTAAACTATCTTACAAAACTTTATAACACAATTAAAACTTTAATAATAAATTTGAAATTTAAATTTAAATACAATATCTCTCTCTCGAGGGAAATTTTCTTAAGGCTGTTTTCGGCAAAAGTACGAGAGCCTGAACTAAACACGGAGCATATTTTCAGACAGAAAAATGCCTCAATTTTCATGAAAATTTGCAACATTGTAACTTATACATCTTTTAACAATATAGCGTTTCTAAAATTTCAAAATATTCCGTGAATATTATTTTTTCATTTTAACACGTGAAAAGACAGCTCATTTAACGCTACGATATAGGAGAAGAAACGCGAAACACACATTTTATGCCAGAAAAAATGGCTCAGCTCGGTCAAAAAAGTGAAGAATGATAAAATATCTTGTTCTGTAAGGGATAGTGAAGCCAGAATATAATATTAATTTTTCATTTCTTTTATATCTGAAAAAATGTACCTAATTCGGGTCCTATTCTTTAACATTAACCAAAGACAGACTTAAGACAATAAGACTTATATACAAGAGCAACCAAATGTAATTTTAATTATTAATGTAAATATCAAACTCTAGATAATACTTTAATAACTCTAATAATACTTCCAATATTATTAGTACGCAAATGTTTTCACGAAGCTTGAGCAAGTTTAATTCCCAATTTTTTTATATTTTGACATTAGTTGCTCTTTCATTGAGTCATAAAAATAAAAATTACCTTCGGTAGTTCTTAGTTACTAAATGAATGGAAAATGTCGTTGGGCGTAAAAATTTATTTATATACTACTAGCCGTCAGCTTCCCGCCTTTCTGGGTATTTAATGTTGAGTGAATATGTACTGTTTGCATATATATATATATATGTATAATCGTTATCTAAGTCACAGCACTGAGCGTTCGATTATACAAAAAAATATTCTTATAACTCTCCCCTCATGATTTAAAAAGTACAGGAATTCTGAATAATAATTTCTGAAACTGAAGTAAAATTATCTTTAACTCACCCGTTACCTCCTACTCTAAAATGGATTTACGTAAAACCCATTTTTAATAGATCTCTACTTAACAAAATAAACATGATTGTCAAATTTCAAGTCTAAATCTAATAGATCAAAAACGGAGTTTTTTATCAATAAGTCCGTAACCCTCTCGATTTTCTCGATTCTCAACAAATTACAAATAAAAAAAAGAAACATGCATGCCAAATTTCATTATTGTTGGCCTGGTAGCTCAAAAACGGGATTTTTTTAAATCAATACGCCCCACTAACTGCTCCCCCCATAGGAGTCAATTTCCGTAAAATCCATTCTAATTGGATCACTATTCAACAGAAGAAACTTTCATAACAAATTTCAAATAGTTGTGTCAAATAATTTAAAAGCAGGAATTCTTTTTTCTATAACTCTCCTTAACCCCCCTTTGGGGATGATTTTCTCAAAACTCGTTCATAGAGGAACTATCCCTCAACGACCCTTGGGAGTCGTTTTCCGAAAAACCCTTTTTCTGGCGGATCTCTATTCCATGAAAAGAATCTGCCTACCAAATTTCAAGTGTGTGTGTCTAATAGTTTAAAAACGGAAATAATTATTTATAATGCCCCTAAGCCCCCGCACCACTTAGGGGTCGAATTTCATGAAATCCGTTTTTAGAGGATCTTTGCTCCATGAAGGGAACATACTGACCAAATTTCGAGTCTGTAGGTCAAATAGTTCCGGAGATATCGTGATGAGTGAGTGTGTGTATGTGTGTGAGAGTCACTTTTCTCTCTCCTTTATACATATAGATTTAAAAACTATTAATTTTATACAGCATAACAATCGTGATAGTGGCCTCTACTGGAAGGAGCACCTCTTTGGGTGGCCACGCGAATGCATGCAAATTGCTGATTGGTAACTTCATTTTCTAATTTTACTGACACACAACTCGGTTCTCCTCTCTCTTAAGTTTTCTGACTCTTGTTCTAGTATTACCAAGAAGTATACAGATACTCAGTGTTAAAAAATTTAAAATACCCAAGCTGTGTAACTACAGTTCCACTAACAGGGCTCCCATATCTAAAAAAGGGACCAAAAGGAATTTTGAAGCAGGGCCCATTCAGAGATAGCTACGCCAGTGAACACCAACCAAAAAGTTCTAAGACAATTATCAGTCATTGCTTCAGTAATAATTTAATTAACAGCAAGCCTCCCATTTATTTTAGTATTTCCACTTTGTTTTATTTTATGTGTCAACAGTTTATGTTTGTTTTATCTTTTAAGAATAAAATGTACGTCATTCTTTAAGTTTATACGAATAATTAGAGACGATAAAGTATATGAATGGAAAAAATGGCTCATATTTTACGTCGTATCTATAACAGGGAATATATTTTCAAAATACATTTAATCTATTCAGTAATTTATATTCAGGAGGAATAAACGTTGCTCCCAAAGAATTATCTAAAAATTATGTCTCTAAAATATATCAGAATAAAATAAAAAAGAGTGCGACACACTTGCCTCTTTCTTTCAATTTATCATTAAAATTTTAGTTAATTTGCTAAATCATTTTTGAAAAAAGCAGTCTTATATATATATATATATATATATATATATATATATATATATATATATATATATATAATATTTAATGATTTTCTACTCATTTTGACTTCATAATTTCCTACAAGTATTTTTGATAGATTTAAGGAAGCAAAATCTCAGAATAAATATTACGGTAACACTTATCTTATTTATGCATTAGTTTCATTGATGCACAACTATTTTTTAAAACTTTAGTTAACTTCTCTTTTGAAATATGCAACTAAAAATTTAAAATCACATATAAATGCGTTCAAAAATTTTGTGCACAGACAATTCGTAAATAAAAGATTTGAAAGTTTTTAAAAATTTTATCAATGATGAAGTCTTCATGAAGATATCTTGTTTTTATTCCTTAAAAAATCTTTAAAAATTAGTCAGAAATTTCTTATACAAATTTCAATAGTTATGAAATGAATCTAATAATGCTTAGTAACATCAACAGATGGCGCCAGCAGAGTTGATTAGACTGGTTTTTGTGCAGGATCACTTATTTTAAATTAAGAGATTTTTAATTCGGGCAATTTCACACACTAATTTAATATAGTAGCAGCTTTCTACTGTTAATTAAAATTTTTCAAATGAAAGAGTTTATATAGTTTTACCCAAAGTTTAGTTTATATGTAGCAGTTTTAAAAATAAAATTCCATATGATGTTTGGATCGAAGGGAATGACGGATAAAATTTAGAAATGAAAGGTTCCTAATTAGTTGCTGCCAATTTTTTTTTCATAAAATATTCATTAATACACTGCTTTCAAGCGCAAAGTTAAAATATTATTATTACAGACATAAATAAATAAAGTTGTAGAAATAATTACTCCTTTTTCTTTAAACTTTTGGTGAAATTACTTTACTGAGTACAAATTCCCCTTTCAGAAAAATATTTGAAAAGAATGAAATATTTAAAAATATAATTTTGTTTGTAAAGTTTATCTTTGAGAAGTTTATCATTATTGCCCATAGTAAAGTCAAATAAGGACTTTATTCAGATTTCGCTAGATAGTTTCAGTACTTCAAAAATTTATTTAAAGATGTTTTCAGTTTCATTTTTGCACTTCTTTTCCAATAATAGAGCAAACTTTTATTTTCTTTTGAATATATTTCTCTAACGTTTAAATGCGAAAATTCAACTTTACAAGGAACACCGTTCGCTGTTTACATCTCATAAACTAACGATTTATAAAGGAATGTCTGAAATGTGTATAAAGAATTACATATTTTTAAAGTGTGTTGAATTTTGTTTGATATTGTCATCCTGAAGTCTTGGAAAAAGTTATTTTACTCTTTTAACGGGGAGTTTTCGTGCAATTCAAAAGAATTCTTAGCTTTTTCCCTCTTAAGAAAAATTAGAAGTGTTTTAGGTTGCTCAATAACAGTAATAAAAAAAATATTCTCAATAGAATTACTTTAAAAATTGACTTTATTGAAAATATAATTTATGCCAAGCAAAAATGAAAATCCAATAAAAAAAAGCTGAGTCTTCAATGTCTCTTGTGTAAAAAGTGAAGCACATGATAAAAAAAAAATTTAAAATAATAAAAATAACGGTAAAATTTCAAAATGTATACACTTTTCATTTTAAGAACTGACGAGAAAGGAAAAAAAACCTTACATACAAATTGATAAATTAGTAAATAATAGGGAGAAGAAAATATATAATGCTTCATCTTTAAAAATTAAAGAAAAAATTCAAAAGAAAGACAGATTCCCGAATAACCTTTTACTAAAATTTTTAATAAGGAATCATGGACAATTAAATGTATTCACGTCAAATTGCTTTTGAATCATCTAGTCAATCTTTTTTGAATTAAAAACAATATTTTTCAGTGGCTTTTTATTTTGCGAAAAGTTTATGTATTATTGGACTGCCCAATACTGTGTCATCGGAAGAATTCGTTGCAGACACGATGATAATGTGTGTACAGCTCTAATTATGGCAAGCAAAGACAATATGGAGTGTTTTCAAAGCTCAAAAAGTATTATTGACGCAGATTTTGACGATGAAAATGCAATAAATAATGCAGCTCCTGTTCCCACATCATCCAAAATGAGGAACGTAAGGAAAAATATGCGCAGTTACTTAGACACACATTCCAATGATGAAATGAATAACAAAATGGACGATGTTGAACAATTTGATGCTAAAAAACAATACAAAGATAAATACCAGATTATTTTCCCAAAACTCAATAAATGTTTTGTTTTTCAAAAACTTGAAACTTTTGCACTAAGTTTCATTAAGTTTTTGTTTCATTGATTTTTATAAAATATATGCATATATACGTATCTAGGCAAATAAAATAAGCTCTAATAAACTTAATTTTTTTAATATATTGCTTTTTTATAATATCCTTTAACACGAAAAAATATTTCGGTCCCTTCAGTTTCGTGTTAAGCGATTTTCACGGCATCTTCAATTATATTTTGAATAGTCTGGTACCGCCATCTGAAATACAAATTAGGAAACAAAAATTTTTCCTGGAATAAAAATGGTTTTTTTGCGTTATTTTCGTACATTTCAGCTGAAAAATATTACAGGCACGAGAAATAGAGGGCTCAAATGTCACCACGTCATTTTCGTGGGAGCAGCAAGGCATTAGGGGTTTATGAAAAGAGTACTGAAAATACAAAAAAAGTTGTAGTAAAAACTGAAAAATTCATTTATATAATAAAAAAGACTGCAGTTGAGAAGTTTTACTTATCATGGACTTCATCTCTTAATTTTTTTTCAATATTGAAATAAACCCTTTTGGTGTTCATGATAAATTAAATAAAAACACTCAAGTGGAAAATCTTTTTCTTAAAAATGAGCCTTGTAGAACTTTTAAAAAGAAACTGCATAGTTATTTTTGTATGTTGCAACTTATTAATAATATTGATAATTAATAGTGTGTGAATATATATAAAAATACCTCAAGAAAGATTTCGAGTTGATGAAAGAAGAACTAAAAAAATGCCGAAGTAATGTATATGCTACGGGGTCAAAATGTATAATTAAGTGATTTCATAGAATAACTAGGTATTTCATGAAATAACTAGACAAGTCAGTTAAAGTATTTAATAGATGAAAAATTTCATACTTTACCAAGTTATTCTATGAAATAACTATAAAAATAAACCGTTAAAGTGAAAAATAAACAATTTAAAAAAAAAGTCATTTTATAAATTAATTGATCAAGATAGCTAAGCCCTCTTCATTTATCTCTATTGCGGATAATTAATTGATAAATAATAAGGAAAAGCAGATGATATAATTTATTATTACTCATATTGCTAACATTAGTTAAACAGAAAGGAAAAAATAAAAAAAGAAGAATATGTTTTGCAGTTGTGTTACTGGCACAATTCTACTTCATGAACAATAATGTGATAATGCTAGAGCAACCAATAGTCTTGTAATACTTTTTTCTGTGCTATTTTAGCAATTTTTACCTCTGCTACCAAAAGTTAATAATTTTTCATGAGTAAATGCAACACTTTTTTCCGTTGTCCCACGCTTATTTAACAAATATTCAAATTTCTTGCATTGAGTCTTTCTTATTTACAGGTTAGTCTTCCATTCCCACTGAAGTCATTGCTTGAAAATGGGTTGCAAAAGTATTTGTTAATAATCCAAAATGTAAAACGCTAACTTATATACACCGCCTAAATTATACGTTTAAAAGCAACGAAATGAAGGGTACACTCACACACGTCATAGCAAAGCACCTATAAGCAGTTCAAAACTGATTAAAAGTAGCTAGAATCGGTTCAAAGAACTTTCGAGTGCTGTATTTTATTATTTAACGATCAAATCATCGTTATTCTACAGAATACCGAGTTAAATCGTGGAATTCAATAATTTTATATACTTTAACTGACTCGTCTAATTTTTTTATGAAATTATCTATTTATTCTATGAAATAATGGATTTCGTACTGTAACGGTAACATATATTTTAAGAAATGCTGAAAAGTAATACATTTTGAAGCTACTGGTAACTTTTAAATCATTTTGAATTTCTTAGGAAAAGTGAAGGATTTATGAAATTTTTATTGTAAAAATATTCGCCTTTACAAAGAGACTTATACTCTTTAAAAAAATTAAATTAAAGACAGCTGGTGTACAGCCAGTGCTTATCTGCGGGTGGTTGTATATTAAGTCGTGCAATATGAAATGTGGAGTAGATAATGTGCTCACTTTGAAGCTACACGATTGGGGACAGACCTCGTTTCTGTGAATCTCGGTCAAGTGACAAGAACGACACCCGAGTTGCCACTCTCATTCCCCAAACTTCCATTTCACACCCACCGTATATTACTTACTGTTACACAATACTGACGGTTTAGATTGTTTGCTCAATCAATCGTAAGTTTCGAGAATGAGGTGCAAACTCAGGTATCATCTTCGTTACTTAAGGTATCCGAGTACTTACGACAACTTTTTTTTGAAAAAATGATATGGAATTTATTCAGTATATTTTAAGGGAAAAATCGTAAAATTGAAAACAGAAAAAAAAAATTATTATTATTAAAAGGGGAAAAACTGATGAAAATGTACAAAAATTACATAAACTGGGCCTGCTCTGAAGAAAAATGTTTTGAACAAATTCTCAATTTTTCCATTTTAATGTGTTACTTTGTTATTCATGTTTGAAATGACCTTCAGGATGAGAGATATTTTAATTTTTACAAAAACTAGAGCACTCTATCTTAGTGACTATATGGAATTGCTTAAAAAACAGTGGTTATATTCACACAAAGGACTGTAAATTTTGAAAAAAAAAAGTGATTGATAAATCTGAAGGTCAAAACACTTCTACTGGTATACAAAACATTCACAAAAAATTTCAGCAAATTATTTTCAAAACTTTTTGAGCAATTGCTGTCCCCGTTTGAGTTTTTCGAAAAAAAAACCACATTTTTGAGTAAAACCTTTTTAAAGTTAGACATCTTGTGTAAAGTTATGGCATTTTCTTTTATTAGAACACTTGTAGTTTTTGTTTTAGTGAATTGGAAATAAAAAGCTTGGTATTTTTATTAAGCTAATAAGATGGCATATAAAATAAAATCATAAAAAAAATTGCCAATTTTTGAAAAAAATCATGATTTTAGGGTAATTAGATACCTCAACCAAGGTTCAAAATTACGAGGCCAGTTGACAATAACCCTCAAACTGTTTACGAGTGCAATGTTGATAAAAAAGGAAATTAAACCAAAACAATCGTTAAGAAATTCATCTATTCCAATAAACCACAGAAGATTGGTATGGTTTGTTCGGATTTAAAACTGTACATTCGACTATTTTAGAATGAGCTGAGACAATAGAGCTAGTACCTCATTTTCTTGACTTAAATATATTGTGTGAGGGTACTTTGACATCATACTCTAATTCGTAAGACTATTTTAACCCTGGAGTTACCGAAAGTCAAGGCGATACAAGTAGAAATGAAAACTAGAATAGTTAATACTATTTAATTAAATCATTTCACAGTTTTTTGATTGGACAGGTTACACAAAAACAAAGCTTAGCTTTGTCGGAAACAGATAATTTCAAAAAAAAACACACACAAAAAATGAGATATGTGAATTAGAATTGAAAAATGCGTAAAGCTAGATATTTCCCGAATTTGTATGATTTCAAGAAATTCAAGAACATATATCGTAGTAGTAGGCGGTTCAGTTGCTGTATAGGTAGAAGAATACAGTTCAAATCATTATTCTCTATTCTTTTCACCTGCATCCAACAATGCTTTATTTTTCTCAGATCTGCTCACTTCAGTTCTTTACATAAGTAACTTCGGAAAGTGAATGTAAGTTTATTGGAAGGAGTAGAAGTGATAAAGCAGAATAAAATTACTTACAAAACGGGGGGAAACTTGAAGTGAATCTCACAACTTAATTTCATGTAACATGTAACATCTCCCATGATTCCATTTGGTATTTTAGGAATGAAGCTATATATAATTCTCTAAATTCTTGTCATCAGCTATGATGTTTAAGGTATCCGACTACGTTCGAAACCGTGATTTCGAAACAAAAGCGCATAAATGGATAATTTTCATGATATTTGGTATCACTTAGATTAGAACACATGTATAAAATTGTTTTAAGGACATTTTGACAAAAATATTATTTAAATACAATATTTTGACAAAAAATTAACTTTGAATAACCTTTTTTCAAAATGTTCTCCTTTTGTGAAAAATGCTTCTATTATAATAATACTTTGCCTGTATATAGCTCAGACCTCTATATAGAGGCTATTTTTGAAAAATTCACATTATTTTTAGAGTTACAACCAATTGAAATAATTATCGGCTTTTTTTTAAAAAAAATTCTCCCCTCTGTTGTCGTAAAACATGGATAAATCCACTTCTAAGTTATATATTTAAAAAATTCTAGTTGAGCTCTGTACAGAGGTCTGAGCTATATACAGGCGAAATATTATTATAATAGAAGCATTTTTCACAAAAGGAGAATATTTTGAAAATTGGTAATTCTATGTTCATTTTTTGTCAAAATATTTTACTTAAATATTTTTTTATTGTAATACTATTCTTAAAACAATTTTATATACATTTTCTAATCTAAATGACACTAAATATCATAAATATTATCCATTTATACGCTTTTGCAAAATCACGGTTCCGAACGTAGTCGGATACCTTAACCAGTCAGCATACGTAGCTCTTCATTTTTAGAAAACGTTCAATATCTAACTTTTCCGATTAAAATAAACCATTATACTTACCGCACTGTCCAATCCAAGAGTGAGAAGCATGGTGAAGAAAAGAACTGCCCAAAATGGTCCTCCGGGTAGTGTTGCAATAGCTTCGGGGTACACTTGAAACACCAGTCCATGTCCTTCAGTGGCTACCTCAGATATTGGTAAACTTTCCTTATTAGCCATATATCCCAAGTAGGCAAAAATTACGAAGCCACTGTAGAAACTAGTGAAGCTGTTTACAGCTACAGTGAATAAACAATCTCTGAAAAAAGGAAGAAAAACATTAATAAATTAAAGAGAAGACATAATTATATGTTAAGATAATTATTTTTATTTTATTTCAAAGAGAAAAAATGAATACACTTTTGAGAGTGAAAGTGAATATTTTAACCCTTTAAGGTATCCGACTACGTTTGGAACCGTGATTTTAAAAAGGCGTATAAATGGATAATTTTCTTGATATTTAGTGTCACTCAGATTAAAATATATGCATAGAATTGTTTTAAGGACATTTTGACAAAAAAATTTATTTAAGTATAATATTTTGGCAAACAATTAACTTAGAATAATATTTTTTCCAAATGATCTCCTTTTGTGAAAAATGGTTCGATTATAATAATATTTTGCCTGTATATAGCTCAAACCTCTCAACAGAGTCTCAACAAGAATTTTTGAAAAATTCACATTATTTTCAGAGTTGCCACCCATTGAAATAATTATTCGCGTTTTTTTCTTAAAATTGCTCCCCTCTGTTGTCGTAAAATATAAATAAACCCACTTCTAAGTTATAAATTTCAAAAATTCTCGTTGAGCCTCTGAACAGAGGTCTAAGCTATATACAGGCAAAATATTATTCTAATAGAAGCATTTTTCACAAAAGGAGAACATTTGGAAAAAAGATTATTCTAAGTTAATTTTTTGCCAATATATTGTATTTAAATGAATTTTTTTTGTCAAAATGTCCTTAAAACAATTTTATGCATATATTCTAATCTTCTAATCTAAGTGCCACTAAATAGCATGAAAATTGTCCATTTATGCGCTTTTGAAAATCCCGGTTCCGAACGTAGTCGGATACCTTAACTTCCTCCGGCGTATATATCTGTCTCGCTCAACCGGTGCATTGAGTGCCCCGGACGTATAAGTACGTCTTTCCGAAATACTATTCTTTTTTTCGCGCTTCTGTCAGTAAAAGTATTCCGAAGGCTTTGGAACACAATAAAACGAACTTGACAGTGTTTGAAAAAGATTTACTTATTTCAGAGAGAAATTTGCTTATTTAAGCTTTTTCTTTTTCCTCCAATACACCGCATATGCCCGACTATGTAAAAAATGCCCCTGGGGAGTGAATCTCGTAACTTTTAATCGGCAGTTAAGACGTTAAAAGGTGTTTGTGCGAATTTATTAGGGAATTAATGTAAATAACGTAGATGAACTTAAAGATTTATCATATGCAGAATTGTGATAGTATTATTTTTAATAATTCTTACACACGATTATTATACGCCGATTTTATACGAATATATGTAATTAAAAATGCTTTTTTTATGACATGATACTTAAAAAATTTATTCTGAATTTGCCATATATGCTTCTTATAAGTTCTCTCATTTCATAGTAAATATAGCAGAATCATTTTTCAGCATTTATTTTTTGAATTGCAAGATTATTCTAATATTCATATGTGATCATTCACTTAAGTTTTGTTTAAAAAAAAACTCACAGAGATTAAAATCCTTTGAGTTACCATTCTGACAAAAATTTCTTTTGTTAATGGAATGTTTGATTTTATTTAAATAGCTTCAAATGTCCATTACATTTATATTTAATAAACGCATTTGATGTAAATAAAATGTATTAGCTTGTTTTTTAAATTAAATATGCTAAACTGCAAGGTTCTTACCTGTAGCAATTGTTATGGAAATTGTTGTAAGACGCATACGTCAAATGCACACCAAATCCAACTCCAACGGAGTAAAATACTTGTACTGCCGCATCAACCCATACCTAACAATAAATATTTTCGAATTAGTTATAAGGTAGAAATAAATTTTTAAAGCATTTTTACAGCATGTTACTTTCACTTAAATAAATTTACACGTTTCTAATTTAGAAAATGTGATAAATAGAGGATTGATAATTTTTATGTAAATTCTGTCATATACCTACATACCTGTAAAACATTTAATAAAAAAAAATTTTGAGCTAAAAATAAATTCAAAGAGGAAATAAAAAAGATCGTGAAATACTGTTATCAGAGATAATTTTTCAATCAAGTACCAATCAGTGAAATGAATCTATGCGTATAGAATAGTACGCACTAATCCGTGTGATCTAATATGAAACAAATAAAAAATTCTCCTTTTATGAGTAAATAGTCGAAATTACGGCACTTATGGATACCATTTTACAGAGATGGAGAACCAATGGCAAGGGTGCCATTGACGGCACGCAACACTATATTTTCGGCACAACACCGATTAAAACGGTTTTCATTTTAGTTCAAAATAACAAAGTTCACTATGAAGTATTACGATCGAACGCGAATGATTGGTCATAGTGCGGCGGGGAGCACACTCGTTTGTTCTTATCTAGGTACGTCGTGTACTACAAATGCTAATGATGCGAAATTTGTTAAGGCATAAGCACAGTAAATTTCGTAGACACAACTGTATTTTAAAGTTTGTGTTACATTTACGATTTTTAGCCTTTATTTAACATTGTTAGTTCAGTAAAAAAAAAGTGCAAGATAGTAAGTATAACAAAAAATTTCAAACTTGTGGATTGAGAAACATGTCAGGATTAGTAAAGGTGACAAAGCGGAGTGTGTTTCATGTTCTGGAACAATTGTACGTAAAACATAGTCTGTGAAACGGATACCAGACACATTTAACTGTTTGAAGAATCTCTAGCTCATGCTATTTTAACCCTATTTTCATCTACCTATGCCTGCAAGTCATTATATTCAGAGATGAATAACATTCAAGAATCGTTTAGAAACCGTTAGGCAGATGACTCCAATTCAGCATGTATTCTGCTAAAAGTAACATCTTACAACTCTAATATAAATTATTTGTCACCTAATCTGCTACAACAGAAGTCGTACTAATGTTACTTTAATTTGAACTACACGTATAACTAAAACATTTACTACTGTATAGTGCAAAATGTATTTTTTCGTAGTAAATAAAGTTTTGAGTTGTTAGTATTTAGTTTTATTATTTCCCTAATAATCATAAGTCAAAATTATTTGTCGGCACGTCTAAAACTTATTAAACACTTCTTTAGATGAAATGTCTCGTTGATCTTTAAAGGTTCGCTTTCCCTGTCATATAACAATATATTTTCGCTTTAGTAGTCAAAATATAACAAAGATTCGTAATGACTTTAATTATATCAATGATACACAGATCGTGGCTTATGAATCGCATGCGACCATCCACTGATTTGATGACGATTCCCTTCTCTCCATGGACTATTTTAGCTAAAATCTTCACCCTATAGAGAATCATGTAAAAAATGTCAAAGGAAATTAAGCTGAAAGACTAAGAGGATATAAACAGAAATAATCAAGGATAACTCAGAAAAAAATGGTTCTCAAAATTTCCCTTTAACACATCGCTTTGTTATGAATCAGCCATGGTAGTCAAAATGGTCATGGTTATGAACTCTCAATCAGAAATAGTTTAGTCGAGTCAAGTATTCTAATTCAGGTTCCACTAAAAGATCGTTGTGTTGATATGCAAATGCATATTAAAACTATCAGGGCTCAAAGTCTTTACAACGTATGGAAGTTAGTAGAGTGGAATCAGATATCGTTTTTATTACTTGATCGTGTTTCAAAATTACGAAGATCCGTCAACAATAAACTTTATAACGCTTTAAGAATGACATTAATAAGTAATCAGTCAACCCACTTGGTTATAAACGTCTTTCTGACGTATCCACTTGTTTACTGAAACGTCTAATGTAATAGCGAAATAAATATTATTACTGGGATTCTTAGATTTTCTCTGCTTTGTACTATAAACTTACTTCTATAGGTGAAACTTTAAGATTCCGACAAAACCATTGAAATTATGAGGTTCATCGTCAGTAGCTTTAGTTGTTTCGAAGTGCGATGATAATACGAAAACAATCATTGAATCAACTGACGAGACTATTAACTGATTTGGAGTCATTGAAATATTATTTCTAATTGTGGGAAGAACATGAGTTGAATCCTAAAATTGGTCATTTTAACTAAATCTATTATGACTTTTTTTTATATTACCAGTGAAATAGATGAATTTCTGCAAAAGGAAAGTAAATTTTTTTAGGCTTATCTGAAGCAGTGAAATGAGCATAGTTTTCATGGCCTATTAAGAAACGCACGCAAGCACAGGGTACTAGAGTGGCATCTTATTCCTTGAATTTTCAATTTCACAGTTCGCTCACACCTTTTTTTAAATTTTTATTTTAAGAAACAATTAGAAACTTCATTTTTTCACAAATCAGAGATTGGAGGATTTTGTGCCTCATCACGATAGAAGCAGAAAGCAAATATGTATAGATAGCGACTTGTGTGTGTTCGTTCACGTCACGCTCCCCCACTCCCACCTCTACCGTCGACTCCTGTTGCTTTCATTTTGCTCTAGTTCAGTGATTTCCAAAGTATTCTATATAGTACCAGGGTCTATTATGACCTACAAGGGGTCCCCGTCAGCAAAATAATAATCTGGGGATCCATGAAGTTGTGAGGAAGTTTTTAATCGCTTTTCCTAGTGTGAAGGAGTTTCAGCGCGGTTGCCAATCTCCTAGTCTATATGATAGTGGCTCTCATCAAACTAGAACGTGACTTTAATTTTATAAGAAAATTTAATCAAGTGGATACCACAAATTTAACAAATTTAAAAAATTTATTTACTAAATTTAATGAGGGGAAAGCATAAATTTTATTAAAACAAAAACCATTTCAGCGCTTTTCTCCAGAGTTCAGCTAAAGAAGTGTAACAGTGGAGGTCCCGAATTTTGTCAATTTGTCACAGACAATCTATCAGGATGTTTTAACCAACGTTCAACATTTAACAGCCTATTATTCAGATTTTGAAACCAGGTTTGAGAATGATTTGACTATGGTAATACCACAATAAGCAATGAATTCATATGGTCACATTAAAAAAAAAGTCACATTACAATAGGAACTGATCGTAATAAGCACTAACGAAGATCTTGACGTTTAGAAAGGTATGTCAGCAATTTCCGCTTTAAAAAGCCAAACCTTTTATTTGTCCCGAAATATAGAAAGTTGTGAGGAAGTTTTTAATCTCTTTTCCTAGTGTGAAGGAGTTTCAGCGCGGTTACCAATCTCAAAAAAAAAATCTGGACACTACTAACGGGGAAGATTTAAGGTTAAACCTGACAAGATTGGTACCAAATGTTGAAAATTTGATATTGTAGCACCAGATTCATTCCCACATTAAAATAGTTTGTTTATTGTTTAGTTATTTTATTTAACTGTTTTATTTTTATTAACTTTTAATTTAATTATACTTCATTACAGTTAGAAATTTAATTCTTTTAAAGTAAGAGTAGTAGTACCAGCTGTGTCAAAAAGACATTTAAGTTGATAAATTGGTAAAAATTCAGTATTAATTAAGCAGGGGGTCTACCCCAAACCGAAAAACATGGTAAAGGGTCTATGAGACAAAAAGGTTTGGGAACCTCGGCTCTAGTTGTTGTGCAAGTCAGCTACGAGTGCAGCTATGGCTTCTAATTTGAAAAGTGCTGAACTAAATGTTTAATTGCCGGCGAATTTTTCTAAATTACATAAAGGAAGTTAAACAAGGGAAAATTAATTAAGAGAAGTTAATTTAAGGCAGTGATTCTCAAAGTGGTTATATTGACCCCCAGGGGTCTATGACGACCTGCAAGGGGTCCCCGTCAAAGAAAAAATAGTTTTGGGGTCCATGAGGTGTAAATGAGGGTCTACGATTGTGGCTCTCAATAAATCCGATTGTGGCTTTAATTTTAAAAGAAAATTTAATCAAATTGAAACCAGATTTTACCTATTTAACAGATTTATTTACTACATTTAATCAGGTTAATTTGCAGTTACAAGGTGACAGCATAAATTTTACTAAAACAGGGACATCCTTTCATCGTTTTTTGTGCCAGAATTAAGCTATGGAGTATAATGTTGGACTTCACGAATTTTCCCAGTTTCTCAATTGGTCACAGACAATCTGACAGAAAAAGGACGTTTTAACCTACGTTCAACATTTAAATGCCCTTTATTCAGATTTTGGAACTAGGTTTGTGGTAATTACTACAGTAGGCGATGAATTTATATGGTCACATTGAGAAAAAAAATAGAACGAATATCATATTACATGAGGAACAGATTGAAATAGGCAGTAAAGGAGATCTTAAAGCAGGGGTGCCCAACCCAAATCGGTTGGTGGGCCAAGTAAAAATTTACTAAACTGAGGTGGGCCGCACATATCAAAATAAAACAAATTATTCAAATATTTTATTATCGTACAGCGTTCAAAATACACTGGTGTGCAAAGCTTAAGCAACAGGTGGGTTTATTGCCATAACTTCACGAAAAATCATCTGAGAGACATGAAATTCAGAAATGAGGGAGAGTATTATGTACGTAAAGGATGACGAAAGCATCGGCGCTGAAAAAGTAATACAATGCATACGGTATGGAATCAAACAAAAAAAAGCTTTATTGAACGCATAGTATCGTGACTCATGATGGTCTATCCAACTGGAAGAACAACAAGCAGATGTTCCTTAATATGGTATATGCCCTCCCCTCACTGCAATGGTTGCTTCGCACCGTCTCCGCATACTCAGAACCAGCTGGTGCAACATTTCTTGCGGTAGGAGTGCTCATTCTTCAATCAGCATCTGTTTGAGTTGTTGGGTGTTCTCCGGATGATGTAAGGGGGCTGCAATACGTCTCCCCAAAGCATCCCACACATGTTTGATGGAGTTTAAATCTGCGGAATACGCTGGCCAATCCATTCGAGTGATATCTTCACTTTCCAGCAGCTCCTCAACAGCAAGAGTCCGATGTGGCCGTGTATTGTCATCCATAAAAATGAAGTCTGGGCCAATGGCACTTCAGAACAGACGCACATGGGGAAGAAGTACCTCCTCACAATAGCGATCCCCGATTACAGACCCTCTATCGAAAATGTGGAGCTCAGTTCGCCCGTTCAGCATAATGCCTCCCCAGACAAGAACTCCAGGACCACCGTAATGGTGTCTTTCCTTGATGTTACTGGTATAAAACCGTGTTCCGATCTCTCTCCAAATCAAAACGCGTTGAGAATCACTTCTGGTACTGAACCGACTCTCATCCGTAAAGAGGACACGACTCCATTGACAGTTGTCCAGTTTTTGTGCTCTCTGCACCACTGTAAGTGGTGGCGTCGGTGGTCAACTTTCAACGGGAGGCAGCGTTCAGGACGGCGGGCGAATAGGCCCCCTTTGTGAAGGCGTCTGGCCGCAGTAAACCGCGACACTTGTCGCCCGTTGCTGTAGAGAGTTGTTGAGCAATGACGCTTGCTGACTGCCGTCGGCCTCTTTTCGCCTGCAGGATGATATATCGGTCATCCCCTGCAGTTGTTGTCCTCGGGGGGGCCACCAACAACATTTCTAACAGCTGTACCTGTGGTTTGGAACGCTTTCCAAGCGCGCGAAACGACACTTTTGCTCATTCCGAACTCTGCAGCTACACTGGTGACGGTACGCCCCTCCTCCAGCTTTCCGATCATTCTTCCACGTGTGAAGTCGTCCAGATGACTTGTTCTAGCCATATTTCACGAACTGACTCACTGGAACTTGCAGCAAATATGTTGAATTGCGTCTGTGTCCTTCATTTTATTTTACTGTTGAACAGCACGCGCCGACATCACGCGTTTTGCGTACGCTCACGTCCCTTCTGACGTTTCGTTCCTGATATTTGCATACACATGACGTTTCTACTGACTTACGTGTTCACTGTACTGATCTCCAGACCTCCTTTACTGCAATTTCATGGTTATCTGCTTAATTTTTACATTGTTGCTTAAGTTTTGCACATCAGTGTATTTTATTACCTTACAATTAATGTGACACTTGTTTTTGTATTTTACTTGAGATAAATATATAATAGAAATTTATTCAATAATTATTGATTTGATCAAAAAACAGCAAGTTTACCTTTTACTGGATCACAATCACAACAAAGTTGAAAGTCGACCGATTGCACTTGGTGGAAGAATATCTCTTAACATACAAGGTTCTTATCTACAGTAGATTTATGCTGCCATCTGAGGTTACGTAATATAACAACTATGTGCGTAACATCTTCACATTTTATATTTGTGTTGCAGTATGTTTGCATAAAATTGATTTAGATTTTCAAAATTTTTATTTCAAATGCAGAAAGGCAATTAAGCAAAGAAGAACAGCATTGTAATTATTACACTGTTTGACAAAATAAGTTTTTTTTCTGCCCAATAGCGAAATGTTTAGTTTCTTATTGTATGATATTAATTATTGTGCACCGGGATTAAAATATATCATAAAATGAAAAAGTTACATAATTTCAAAAGGTAAAAATATTAAACATTTTTATTCTGCTGCCGTAATTATCTTACATTTCTACTAGCTGATATTACAGTTCTGAGGCAACTCATTAAATCCATCATCGGATTCTTTCATTGCCAAATGAAACAAGAAAAAGACTACTAATCTGAACTTAAAAATATAGACATAAATTATTTCTCTGACAAATAGAACTAAATACACTACTCACTCTCAACGAAGTTCTCGTTGAAAGAGGAATAACATACCCACGCTCATCTGCTTTCCTTCATCCATCAACACCTGTTATTACAATTGCTTGGAAGTCAAATGAAGGAAAAAAATTATTTCGGTAAGAACTGCATGGAGAGGTGGGGGTGGGTCAAAACACGATATTTTCGATTCAACTGTCGGTAGTCTAAATGTCTAAAATAATATAGACAGAAACTTCAATTTGACCGCAAAAAGTCTCCAAATGGGCCGTATGCGGTCTATGTACCGCGGATAGAAATAGATATCAGCTGTTTTTTGGCTTTGAAAAGCTATACCTTTTATTTATACTGAATTATGGAGTATTTTGAGAAAGTTTTTATAGAAAGCATTCTTTTGAGGAGTTTCAGCGAAAAGGTAGGCATCTCTCTCTAAAATAAAAAAAATACAAAAAAAAAAAAAAAAAAAAGGAAAGAAACGACTGGCCGCAACTAACCGAGGATATTTAGGGTTAAACCTAACAAGATTGCTGCCAAATGTTAGAAATTTGTTACTGAAGCACAGATTAATTGCTCCCATTATAAACATTTGCTTGTTCATGGGTTGTTTTATATATTAATTAAATTTTAATTTAATTAATATGTGTCTCTTAAGTTTTAAATACTACACTTTACGACAGTTAGAAATTTAAATACTTTAAAGTAAGTACTCTATACCACACACAGCTGTCAAAAAGACATTTAAGTTGATAAATTTGCAAAAATTCAATATTAGGTAATCAGGGGTCTACATGAAACAAAAAAAAACAGGCTAAGGGGTATATGCGACAAACAGTTTGGGCACCTCTGATTTAAGGGTAGTATCCTCAACCCAATAGCATACGAACATTTCATCTTTTTGTAGAAGGCAAGACCGTTGGTGTGGTGTGGTAGTTAGGAGAGGGGGGTGCCAGCTCAGGTGTCGTCCACGTCACTTGACCATGGTTCAAAATTACGTGGTCCGTCGCCAAAAGCCCTCGTGTAGCTGAACAGTGCGACGTTAATATTAACTCAACTCAACTCAACTGTAGAAGGCAAGAATTCTGCAAGAACTACACCTCATTGTAGAAAATCAATTACAAAAATGTTTCCTTTGCACAATTTTAAAAAAAAAAACTCGTCAAAAATGCGGGAAGAAATAGGAAAGTAAAAGAGCTTATAAATCACACACACACACAGATTTAAATAATTTATTCCAAATTTCTTAATTCTAATGCTTTAGAAACTATATAAATTGACAGAACTTTTACTGAGTCAGTGAGAGATGGGGCGAATGAGATTCTTTACAGGGCGGGGGCGGTATGAAACTAGCAAAACAGAAAGAAAAGGCAATGAGAGTAAATAAACATGAAAATATAGACGGGCCAGGGCTCATTGTATTTCTGAGAGCACTGACCATTGCATATGCATTCATCAGACGAAGAGTCAAGTGTTAAGGATAATTTTGAAGAATTTCCCAAGACGAAAGCTATTAAGATTAAGGAACTCTGTTAAGAAAATATGATTATTTATAGATATATAATTGTATTAATTTATGGAGATGGAAAAATGCTTTTTGCTTTAAATGTGAAAGGATACTTAGTGTTAAATTCAAAGATCGAGAAAAATTGCTAGGGGCTCATAAATTAACAAGAAAGTTATAGCCGTGTATGAAATGTCCTAAGGCAATTGAAGTTCTAAGATGAATCTTGCATTCTCTGTTTTGACTCAACCAGTTCCAAGAATAGTCGTTACAATGATGAAATTGATTTTCTAGAGTAATATGTAAATCAAGTGATTGCATATTTTACATACATTAGTGTTAATAATTGTTTTCAAACACAAGTTGCTTCAAGTGGCTAATAGTTCAGATATTGCTTTTTAAAAAAAATCAGTGCAAATGGAATAATTTGTAAAAAAAGGAAATAATATTGACGAGTAAATAATATTGACGAGTATATATATATATATATATATATATATATATATATATATATATATATATATACATATATATATATATATATATATATATATATCCAATAAAAGAATTTTTACAAAATATAATCATATACATATACATTCACATATAAATAAATTTATACATATATATATACATATACATAAATACATAAACAAAAATATAAAAATAGACATATAGTTATATACCTAAGATAACTAAAAGTAGGAAGGAGGTACATAGTATAAAGACAAATTCCTGGCCTTAGGAACCAGGATTGCAGGTTTAAACAAGTTTTGCGGCGCCAACCTTCACCTGCAATTTGTCATATTATGTACCAAGAGGAAAGGAAAGAGTTATAAATGTATAAGTAAATATTAAAAATCATAAAACTAAATAATATAGGAACATAAACATAACCTACTAAATCTGAGTAAAGCGATCGCCAAGAGTGCAGTAACATGTTCCCGCCAAATAAGGAGAGCAGTACCGCATAAAGTTAATTGCGATACAATATAAGAAACGATTAATTGCGATACGATATACGATAATAAGAAATATATATATATATTTATATTTATATACTTTTAAAAAATCATAAAAATAAAAATTATATAAAATTAGCTTAAAATAAATAAAAAAAAAATAGAGAATAAGCATGTGGCGCCATCTATTTAATAATTGTAGGATAAAATAGATATTGTCTAAATTAAAAAAAAATTTACAAAACATAAAAATAGTAAATAATTACAGTAATATAAATTGTATCATAAAAAACCATTAAAAATATAATTACAAAGAAAATTAGCAGGGTATCCATGTTCAATACAGTGATTAAAATTTTTTTTAAGATTTAAAAAAATATTAGCTTTATCTCTAACTAATACATTATTGCGATAAATATAGTTAAAAATAATATTTCTATATATAGATATTGATAAATTAGAATTCCAGAAAGGCACTTTGATCATATTAAAATTAAAGGCATCTCTTTTATCATAAATATTACTATGTAGTTTCAAATCCTTAATATACAGTGATACATCTAGGTGATTTGTTTTGATTGGATTACTATTAATTTTAACTAAGTTTAAGTAGGACGGATAAAAATTAATAATAGGATTTAAATTATCATTTTTACCAAAAATAATTAAATCATCAAAATATCTAAAAATGTAGTAGTCATTATTAATAACATAATTATATTCATAAAAATGTACATAAAGATTAGCCAAACTATTACTAGCTGGGCCCCCTTGTGGGAGTCCTTTCTCTTGTTTATATAAAGAACCATTAAAATTGATGTAATTTTCTTTTAAGACAAAATCTATGAGAGTTTTAAATTTGTTAAAATTAATATTAAGGTTATACATACTGTGGTTTTCTAAAATTACTTTAATAATATCATATAAATCAATGGAATTGAAAAGATCTTCAAAGTCATAACTATGAACTGAATAAATATTTCGATTATTAAAAAAATCTATAATCTCTTTACTATTTTTAATTATAGCTTTATTACATTGTTGATTAATAAAGTTTTGTATAATATTATGAAGTAATTTGCCTGCAGTAGTAATATATGTTCTAAAACCATTTGTCACAGTTCTAAATTTAACCGGACTTTTATGGAATTTTGGAGTTAAAAAATATATGGATACTTAATTTTAGGAATACAATAACCTAATTTTTTATAAATAGCAATAATACGATTACTAATTTCATTATGTGACATATCTAATTTTTTAAAAGAACCATTATTAAGAAAGTGATCATAAAGAATATTATAATAAAAATACTTGCAAATCACAGCATATAGTTACCAGGTACTTTATCAATGTAAACTATGATAAAATTCTTTTGTAATTCATAAATTTTCTGTTTTATATCTTTAAAAGTAGTTTCATATTCAGAATGGTAGCTAAAATTCATAAGGTCTTTTAAAATATTGTACTTATACTCATCAAATGCCTCAATAGGTAGTCCAAATTTAATTGCAGATTTTGTAATAAAATTATCTATATCTTTAATAATTTGTTTTTTAACAGTATTGTTGTTATTAGAAACATTTAATCTAAATTTAGTGCCTTTACTCATTATATCTTTTAAAATATATTCATTGATTGTGTCTAAGTTGCCAGTAACTACATGTTTATGATGACCATCAATAAAATCATTATAGTTTTTACATATACAATCTTCTATATTAATAGAGGGCGAACTATTGTTGTAATTAAAGATAAATCTGTCCATCGTTTTGTTATATTTAAAAGCTTTTCTTTACTTTTCAGTCATATAACTATACATATATATAGTCATATAACTATACATATATATATATATATATATATATATATATATATATATACACTGGTGTGCAAAAATTAAGGACGAGACGGTTTTTTAAATATAACTTTGTACAAAAGCTTTCCAAATCAACACATTTATAATACCGTAAGATCCCCAATACGTAAGGACATGTGTAATATGTAAGCAACACTTACTAAAAGAGAAATCAGAGGGATAAAAAGAAGCTTGATTGAAAAAGTAGCATGGAGCGCAATGCGACTGAAGGCCGAAACATCCCTGTGATGGGTGTCCAGCAAGAAACATCCGGTCTTTAGTTGGGGATATGATCTCCCCTGACTGCTAGGCAGGTTTCACAGCGTCTGCCCATGCTGAGAATGAGGGTGTCAATGAGTTGTTGAGGCATTGCTGCCCATTCGTCTTGCAGCGCCAATTGAAGCTCCCGAATCGTTACTGATGGTAAGGTACGAGCTGCCAAGCGTCTGCCTAGAAAATCCCATACATGCTCGATGGGATTGACATCCGGAGATCGTGCCGGCCAATCCATACGTTCAATATCCTCACTCTCTAAGAGCTGTTCGGCAGCTACTGTGCAATGACATGGTGCATTGTCGTTCATGAAAAGGAACTGCAGACCCATAGCGCCTCTAAAAAGACGCACATATAGAAGAAACTCGTTACAATAACGGGTCCCGTTGACTGAACTTGCATCGAAGATGTGAAGGTCTGTACGACTACCAAGCATGATGCCTCCCCAAACGAGAACACCGCGACCTCCATACCTGTCCCTTTCAATGATGTTCGAGGGATGATTGCGGCTTCCCCGCTCTCTCCAGATGAGTATGCGATGAGAATCGCTACTCAAACTGAATCTGCTCTCATCTGTAAAGAGTACTCGTCCCCATTCATTGTCTCTCCAATTCCGGTGTTCCCGGCACCACAGAGAACGCCTTCTCCGATGGGCAGGCGTTAAAGGTACACACCGTACAGGGCGTCGTGCAAACAGACCACCACCGTGCAGTCTTCTGGCAACGGTAAAACGCGATATCGGTCGTCCAGTCGCCTGTGTCGTGTGTCTAGCGATTTCTCCCGCTGTCTGCCGCCTGTTTCTTCTGGCCTGTAAGACAATGTACCGGTAATCTGCGGGTGTGGTTCCTCGTGGATGACCACTACTGAACCCCCGGATAGCTGTTCCTGTAGTTTGAAATTGTCTCCAAAGTCGTGAAACGATGCTGTGAGCAATTCCGAACTCTGCTGCCACACTTGTCACACTGCGGCCTTCCTCCAACTTCCCAATGTTTCGACCTCGGGTAAAAACATCCAGATGTCGTCTAACAGATTGATTATTCGCCATTTCTCGCTGAGGCAGCAACTCGGTGTGATTTTAACTGCTATACGGCGTGCAATCTCTTTGCCAGAAACACTGACAACATGCTTTATACTACTCAGACACTCCCCCATTACGTCTACCTGCATATCTGCGCATGTGCTACCGTACATCACCTTACTTAATCTCCTGATTGGTCTTTCTGTCCGCTCTGCCTCTTCGTTCAGCTGATATGCTAATTTTTCGACTTCGTCCTTAATTTTTGCACACCAGTGTATACATATATATATATATAGTTATATGACTGAAATATGTGGCGAAAGCGAAACGTAGTGATAAGACTTAACTTTTTAATACAGTGAAAATAAAAAAATTAAAACATGGTTATGATAGTTCGTAGTTTTTATTGGATGGAGCTCAGACCCAATTATAAGAATCAAGCTACCAATGCTTTTCGTCATGCTCATTGGATCACCACAATTTAGTGATTCAAAATATTTTCTGACTTAGATATCAATTAACTATACAAGTAATTGAAATGAACGCTCTGATGAATTTTTGTTTGTCTCTTCTGACAGTGTTTGTTAAAGCATAGTTGGAGAGTTCATCGATAGTTTCATTTAATGATTTAATATCCGTAAAAAATTTAAAGTATGAAAGCATAAATAAAGGCATATCGTCAGTTGCTTTAAAGATAGTTTCAAATCGTCTCTGAATGACAATTTAGCAATTTTTTTGTTTAATAAAAATATTAATATATTGCATCTAAAAAGTGCAACATACAAATTTCGAAGCAGGGAAACTTGAATACTGAAATAAGATATATAATTTATGCTAAAAACTCTCTTTTTTTCTTATATAAATAAGATTTAAACTTTAATCTTATTTAATTAAGAACAATTTTACTTGACATTCTTTCATTTTATATGAAAGTCAATTTTTATCATCTATCATGTTTTTGAAAATGTTTTCCGATGAACATTTACTAGTTAAGTCAATCGAAAATTAGCTATGTAATCAACGAATTAGCTCATTGCTTTTTTTAAAAAAAAAACCCTATTACAATATTTAGTTTTTGAGAAAAGTTAGAGATTAACAGAGACAGAGAATAGATTAGAGATAAACACCTCACACCTTTACAACTGAAGTAATGGCGAAGTTTTACATCTCTGTAAAACAATGGTTGATTGGGAAGGTTGACTCCGGCGTCATCACACATGAATAAAAATACATCTGTTATAAGATTGAAGAGGGAATCATCCTTGAACACAATGCAATTTACGTCTACTGGCTGCAAGGATGCCCGGCTATGATATTACTAGACGACTCTGCAGTTGTTGTAAGATTAAGACAGAAGTCTTAAAGATCGTCTAAGTGTTACCACCCATCCACAGCCAACAGAAAAACATACCATAGGTAGTATAGAAGAGGTTGTAACACGTCGAACAACAGACAATGATAGCGTTGAGCAGTTCGTACAATCATCCGATCTTGTGTCGCATTTGTACACATTGGCCTACTACAGCCATTGTTCCACCAATAAATTCTTTGCAACAATCATTGCTCTTTTCACCTAAGCACAACCGGAAGCATACTGTGCAAACGCGGCTTATAGCTTGAAATGACCATCCAGTTTCAGGCATCCCAACTAAATGACCCCTTTCAAAGTCGTCCAATTGGCTGTAAGACAGTGTTTCTCAAGCTGTGGGGCGCGCCCCCTGGGGGCGCAATAACCCTACGAGGGGGGCGCGAGCATATCGAAAATAAAATATTTAAAAATAATTCATTTACTTTAATGAATTAAAACAAAATACTTTCAGACATAATAAAAAATGCACTTTTACTCTGACATAATTTATAGGCACGCACGCGCGATATTAAATCAACAAAAATAAATTTCTTCAATACCTAATTAGCTATCTTTGATCCAATAACCAAAAAAAAAAACCTTTTATTTGATTTGGTGTAATCCCATGATGAGAGATTTTTTTATTACGCTTTCTATTTAAACCTAACATACAACTCTTTCAGAGAAAAAACAGATCCCAGACGCAGAATCGAAAAAATTTAGGAACATAAAAAACTCATCACTGTCATTATTTTTGAAATACTGCACATTATAGCTGTAATCTGTTTAACCTTCTAAGTTATTGGTACAGTTAGTTATGACCCCTCTCTTATGTGTTTGTTTCTCATTTATATAGGGAAGTTGAAAGTAATGTATTTCTCTGTTACGCTTTTTTCCATGCTAAAGAGTTTTATGATATTTGGAAACCACGGAGAGCACTTTGAAGGATTACTTGGCCAAGACTTATTTTTACGACTATTCTATACACATAAAGCAAAACGCGAAAAAAGTTTTACACAATTTCATATAATCATAATGAATACACTTTTTACCCAGAAGTGGTCACGCGGGACGCACAGATTACGAAATCGTTAATTCTGGCAAAACATTATTTGTTACCAAAGAAAAATTGAAAAGTCCTTGAAAGTAGGTAAGTGAACTTTCTCTTATATAATTAAATTATTCACTGGAATCACGATTTGTATCGTGTACAATAAAATAATTATAAAAAAAGGATTGGGGTGACTCAATAACCCCGCTCGACCGTATCGAGTGCGCGCTTGCTCCCGGGTTAAAACATGTTGAAGACTTTTCGCTTTAAATACTAAAAATAATACAGTTATTCTTCATCGGAATTTTATATTATTGTTCATTATTTAACATCAAATATAAATGCTAATTCTGTGAGGCTTAAAATTACCACTCGCTTAAAACTAATTATAATTTGAGCAACCATTTTAAAAGAATCATTTTACATTTTTGTAAACATTGTCGAGCATTTGGCTTTGCACTCCTTACAATTCAGTTATTATATCAATAATGTTTTATTTTCTTATAAATGAACTCGGGCAAAGAGCGGGCACTTTAGCCGGTATACTTTTAACGCATCAGTGCTGCATAGAGTATTTTATAACTAATTAAATAATACTAAATTAAGAACAAGTTTAATAAGTATTAGCGACATCCATGGGCTTTTCTTTTAAAGCAAAGTTTTTATAATTAATGCTTATGATTAGAAATTCACCCTCTGAGTTCTCTTTCTATATTTAGAAGATCTCTATATTTTGTCTTCTAAGCAGCCATCGCATTTTGCAATATGTTCAATTTAAAAATTAGAGAAAAGAAAAATAACATAATAATTATCCTATTATTTTATTTATTTATTTATTTTTTGCTTAAAAGTAGTATACAAAATTTTAATACTTATGTTACTAATTTGTATGGTTTAAAATTAAGATCGCCTATTTTAGCTTTAGCGTCAAAGTGCATTATTATTGAATTCAGTACATTATTAATGTATAAGGGGGGCGCAATAAAAATTGAGATCGAAAAGGGGGGCGCCAGAATTGAAAGTTTGAGAAGCACTGCTGTAAGATATTAAATAACGTTATAAATGTATTATTGGGTTTGTATTTGTGAAACTGTAACATCGACGACGAAAATCGATAATCCGTAAGCAATTATTGCCCGTTTTAGACAATGCTAACTCACAGCAGGAAAGTGCGCTACGATTAAAATTAACATTTATCAATCTAGAAAGTTTAATCATTTGTATATTCAGTATAAAAATGAGTTTGGTACTACAGTCAACTCAAGATTGTTATATCCTGTTTATATATATATATATATATATATATATATATATATATATATATATATATATATATATATATATATATATATATATATTGGTCAGACAATATTGAATGTATTATACTGCAATATGCAGAATATATTAGCAAGTAATACACATTACACTTAGTAAGGAAAATATTACTTTATATATAAGAATATGAAAATTGTAAACATTTTCTTTAACTATCCTCAGATTTCCCAAAATGAGGACTTTTGTGCTTAGCATTGCAGAATAATTAAAAGTAGTTCCTCATTTAAATAATCTCATTACTATATTACCAAATAAAATAAGTAAACATTTCCAGCAAAATGTTCAAATAGACTTCAAAATAAAATTAGATATTTCTCTTCAAATACATCATTTTTACATTTTTTAAAAGCTGAAAAGTTCAAAACTAATCGATGAAACAAGGGAACTGGTTCCAAAAATCAATTTTCAGATGTTGAAATTATCATTTGCTTCAATCATAAACGAATGGCACAGACTCGAAAGCTTCGTTAATTTTTATTCATCGTCAAGCCGATGGTTCCTTCTCATCTTATCTCCCACGGAATGGAAACTCTTGCTAAAGCTACATCGTAATTAGAACTCCACACATACGCACAAATACCTCAAAAGCTCTTCTACTTCGACATCACTACTCATTCTATCGCCTACTTCTGCACGAATCTGGATCACGGTCTTTTCGAAACAGCGAAACAGGAGTCAAAGTATATATATTTCAGAATTAAACAGGAATTTATTCTCTTTTAATTTTCAGATTTAGGGAACGAATTCTGACAGTTTTTTTTGTAAGTATTTAAAATTATGTATACATTTTTTACGATTATCTCTTACACTTTTCCTATTCTGTTTGATTTGGGTCATTTGAATATTTTTGGAATAAATTAAAATAAAATTTTAATAAGTATTGACAAAAATCATAGATATTTTTTTAAAATTAATATATGTAACACGTTTGAGAATATGATAGCGTGAATAAAACTGCTGAAAAATGATTTTTTTAGTATAGATATTTTATCTAGGTATTGCCGAAATAAATTAAAGTGCGATTTGCAGCGTATAATTTTGAAAGGAACCCGGGGAAACTGCAATCGGAAATCGATATTATTCTTATTATACTTTTAACCAGCTTTTTCACTTTAGTTTTTGTAAAATAAGCATGAAATATATTATAAGAAATTAATGGAGAGTGCGGAGACTATGTATTGATTAATGCTTTTTAATTTTGTAATGAATTGCAGCATTTTTAACGAGTAAATGCTTTTACTCAATGTGATGCCATTAAAAATGTAATACTAACATTTTTTTGCGATATTTTGTCTTTGTTCATTTATTTTTGATTTTCTTGGGTTTTCAGTTGTAAGCAACTCACATTTTAGGAGGTAATTTTAGCTATATAATGCATATTTGTTTTGTACACCTATTTATAGCAATTGCTCCACTTTTTGTAATTAGTTCTTTATTATTATTAAAAATATCATTATCCAATCGAAGAACATTAACCCATTTACTGCCTGGTAAATTTAGAGTGTCTTGTCCTGGGTGCCAAGATTTTATTTTAAAGAAAAGAGAACATTTTACAAAATATAATAATATGGAGTTACTGATATAATAGTGTAATGGCATTTTTATTGTAATTTTTATTGAATAAAAACACTACGAGATAATTCGTCCCTGGCGTTGCTGAATAAGATTCCTGCATTGAGTGCCACTTACAAGTTATCTCTCGTAGTGTTTTTTTTTCAATAAAATTCTTCATATGCAAAGATTTTCGTTTAATTTTGTTTGGATTTACAAGCTCATCACCTAATTTCATTTGGTGACAGTTAGATGTGTAATATCATGTCAAATTTTGATACAGATGTGTATTGATCCTTACTGGGAAAACCTATAAGGCCATGGTATATATAAAAAGTTATAAAGTAATTAAAATGGACTGAGATAAGTAATAATTAGCATACCTCAGGAAAACCATCCATTGGTACAAGAAAATCGCTCTGCCCAACTTTGAAATTTTCCTGAAGAATGTATACATGTTCTATAACCAAAGAAATTGAGGAATAAAAAGATGAGGAATGTGACGGATCTATTCACGATCCTTTCACTAGTCCTCTTGGGAAGTCTTTGGGTTATCATTCGCGTTTATTCACAACCAACCCTTCTGAAGAAGAAACTGCGATATTCGAATTAAATCTACTATATATAGTCATGGTTTTCTAGCTAGCAGGGAGAGAAGAAGAGAAAGAAAGCCAGGAGTCAGATGAGATTTCTACAGATCAGGCATCAATATAGTTATTGAATATTTCAAATATTAGATAGACGAAGATTTAAAGTGACGATTGGTCACTAAGCCTAGAATAACGTTAAGCTAAGTGAGATAATTGAATTGATCCTAAATTAAAGTGGTCGATATTCATAGTTTCCGTATAATTCGTACATATCGTTGTTGTTCCTCTTGTATAGTTCATATTGAGGCATTCTCTTCCTGAATTTTAGTGAATCAGTGTTGATAATTTGGTTGACCAATAAATAAGTTGATTTTGAACATGTTTGATATTCATTTCCTTCTTTCCACACATCTAGGCTGGCAAGAGAGAGGGGGTAATACCTCACAGGATGTGTCAATTTAAGGAATCAGTTGTTATGCATTTATTTGAAGGCAGCAATGCAAGAGAAAGCAGTGAATATAATTCAAATATACAAATGTCTTTCATTACTTAGAACATCTTCCTCCCACATAAATGCCTACAAATCTGTATCGAGTGTGTAAACAGCAAAACGAAAAAAAATACGTAAGGAGACTATGCATTTTTATCGAGAGTGTGTCCTAACGACCCATCACATTGCGTTGATCCTAGCTTTAAAGCTCGTCGTTCACATCAACAACAATAAAAATATTTTTCAAAACATTCATATATATATATATATATATATATATATATATATATATATATGAATGTATTGAAAAATATTATATATATATATATATATATATGTATTGAAAAATGTATTGAAAAATATTATATATATATATATATATATATATATATATATATATGAATGTATAAAAATATTATATATATAAAATATATATATATAAAATAATTATGTTATACTCTAATCGTCTAAGTTATAATTTTAATAATAAGAATTGATATGTTTTTTGTACTGTATAAATTTTTCATTCATCTTTTCTAATAATTCCTAACTCAATTGGAGATATGTAATCAATCTAAAATTTCAGCACACACTACAAGATAGCTCGTAGCTGGCAGTTTTAGCACGCACGCTTACTACGAGATATCTCGTAGTTGGCAGTCAATGGGTTAAAGAGTCAAGTCATCTTTACATTGCTAAGCAAGAGTCTTCAGAATCTCCCCCACTGATTCTCAATTTCTACATTTTGTCTACTTTTATAGTTAGTTCTGCACTGCAGTTTTATAGTGCTTTCATACATTTAACTCAAATTAGAACAAATTACGATAGTTTATTCATTTTTTAATATGAGAAATAAAAAAAAATTCTCATTTCTCTCTTAAATCAGACTACTTTTGAAAACATATTTTACAAAAGTCATGTCAAATATTTTCCTAGTCTAATTTAGAGAAAACCGAAATTTTCATTTCATTTGATTTCAAATGAAAAAGTGCATTTTTTTATAGACGAATTGGAGTTTATAAAGGGATTTTTATTTTTCTTTGGTTATAATTTTTTTTATATTAAAATTTTTTACAGTCTTATTTACTTTTTTAAAGTAATTTCGTTTTTCCTTTTATTTTTTCTCACAAAAAGCTATATTATTTCTTAATACAAACTGATGGTTCAGGAGAAATAACTAAATTCAACTACAAATTTAAGATGGATGTATACAGTGTGATAATACGTTGAAGTAACTATTCATTGTACAAATGCAATTGCACATTACTTCTGAAATTGATTAAAGGTTACATGTTATACCATAACAGTTAACATAGCTGAAAAAACATTATTTCTTTTTTGGTTTTGGTTTGATGGCAAGATAATTTCGAAACAAATCAGTATTAAAAAGCAATAACGATCATACTACATCTGGATAAGAAGTTTAAATATCCCCATAACAAAATAATAGCACTGATAATGAGTGAGAAAAATCAATTACGAAAAGGAGAACTATATTTCGCTTTCGATGCCTTTTTTAAAATGATTTTCGAATATATTTGTTATTGAAAAACAAAATATATTTTTTATATTTTAAATTAATAGTCTCTAAAATATGTTTTAATTAACAAAAATATTTTCCATCGAAGCCAGGGAAAAATTATTCATTAGAAAGAATGCTTGAAATAAAAAAGCAATATAGTTAATTAAAATGTATTTCTTTTCTTGTAAAATGTTTTCATTTCATACTTAATGAAATTAATAAATTTACCTGAATCAATAATATAATTATATTTGTTCTCATTATGATAAAAATTGCAACGAAATATATGATTTAAAAAATATCATAAAAATTAATTAAAGCTTCGAATTTTCAGGATGAGCTAAAGTAAATGAGGCGAGAGAATATTTTATTTATTTAAAACAGTGCAATACCATCTGTATTTTGCTCTAAATAACCTACATAAGATTTCATTGACGAATATGTCATAAGATGAATATGTGCAGCAAAGAGATATATTAAAATAATCTGAGGCTTTCTCAAAACGTTTTACATTGAAATATTCTTACGGGCTGATTTAGCGATTTCTTGAGTCAAATTATTTTGGTTTGGATATACAACAATGTGTTCTTTCAGTTTTAGAGAATAACAGTTTTCTGGCAAAATTAATCTTAAAACACGAAAACCAGCGAAATAAAAAATAATCAAATGAGTTAAATAATTATGGTAAAGTGTATAAGAAGTTATTTATTCTAAATTTTGAATGTTAGGCTGACGTGATGTATTCTGGTGTGCAAAAACTAAGGACAAAGTTGAAAAACAGCATATCAGTGAAATGAATGACCCAAGTGAAGGATGAACCCGAAAGACCAATTAAAAGACCGACTAGAGTCAGGCATAGTAGGGTACACGCGCGCGCGCGCGTATGTAGTGCAGTTAAGTGAGAGGAAAAAAGATATAAATCTCAATGGCGATGAAGTATGTTCAGGATTTCTGAAAAGGCAATAGTACGGTATATATACATCAGTTTTAATGAGCAACTTCGTTGGAGATGAATTTTTTTTCTCACCTACAGGTAAAACCGGACAAATGGTAGATAGCAAGATAAATCGCGAGATACATACAACGGACTATTGGACGAACTATACAGCGTTTTATCGCAGAGAAGGGGTTGCTTATTGGGAGTCGATTCGCGTGACAACCAACACGGTGGGAGCTATTAATGTATCCGACTACGTTCAAAACCGTGATTTTAAAAAAAGCGCATAAATGGATAATTTTCATGATATTTAGCGTCACTTAGATTAGAATAGATGTATAAAATTGTTTTAAGGATAGTTTGACAAAAAAAAATTGTTTAAATACAATATTTCGGCAAAAAATTAACTTAGAATAATCTTTTTTCAAAATGTTTTCCATTTGTGAAAAATACTTCTACTAAAGCAATATTTTGCCTGTATATAGCTCAGACCTCTGTACAGAGGCTCAACTATGATTTTTGAAAAATTCGCATTATTTTCAGAGTTACAACCAATTGGAATAATTATCGGTGTTTTTCCTTAAAATTTCTCCCCTCTGTTGTCGTAAAACATGGATATACCCACTTTTAAGTTATATATTTCAAAAATTCTAGTTGAGCCTCTGTAGAGAGGTCTTATCTATATACAGGCAAAATATTATAACACAAGCATTTTTCAAAAATGGAGACTATTTTTAAAATGGGTCATTCTCTGTGTTCAATTTTTGTCAAAATATTGCATTTAAATAATTTTTTATTGTAATAATATTCTTAAAACAATTTTGTATACATTTTCTAATCTAAGTGACACTGAATATCATAAATATTATCCATTTATACGCTTTTGCAAAATCACGGTTCCTAACGTAGTCGGATACCTTAACCGTTGCTTGTTGGTGACCGTGTTTCCTGCGGAGCTCTAAACACAAGAACTATATAGATTGATTCATGATGGTATCGAGTACTTTTTACAAATGAGAACAAATTTAATTTGACTATAGATTCTGGACACATACACATCTTGACGGGCTCACGCGTTTTTTCATTAACGTGTCTTTTTGGTTCCTTGGGGTGAGATTAAATGGCAACTCTTTTCCAACCAACCCGAGAAGTAAAACGTAAAGGAAAGATGCAAATTAGGAAGCTTTTAAATAACAGAAGTTTAGAGTAAGTGAGGTGGCATTTGGGGATTGTTATGATAGTCAGTGTTTCAAGTGTGAAGAGTATTTCGAGAAGTTAAGCGACAGCCAAGAGAAGTTACCCGTGACAGAGAGCCTTAAGTCAAGGTGCATACCATTGCGCACCAGTGAACCGCAACTTCAACTAGGATCAGAAAGATTGTTGTTTCGTCGGTCATTAAGGTAGGAGTGACTATTTAAATATTGGGATCTGTGATCGCATTGAAATTGAGCTTAGGCGAGTTAGTTACTGATAGTGGTCCGAGTTACGTTATTTCGGTATTATATATTGTGTGTTTAGCCACCGTAGATTCTCTCACATATCATATTATTATCTAATCTGTTATAGGTTTAAGTTAAGATCTTAATAAAGTAATATTAAGATTGTGTCAGCTTCTAGTTCTTCGTTTATTCCTACACCTCTAGCTCACGCTAATAATTTAGGAGAAGGGCACCCGAGGGGGCGCCCTTACAGAGTAAGAAACTCACTCTTTCAACATAGTCGGAAGTGACCAGTTCTGAGGAGGTGGAGTTTTGCTTGGAGAGGTTTCAGTCTTTGTATCTGAACTTTCACATCTTCCAAATAGGTTCAGTCACTGCTATCTATTATTATACCAAAGATCTCCAGCTTCATGTGGAACTTTATAGGAATATTAAGAGGACTTGGGTACCTTAAAAATCACAAACCTATCGTATTTTTTATTTTCATTTAATCTTATTCTTTGCATTATTATCTTTCGATTGATATATCACTTGTGCATGTCGGAAAGTTAGAAGTTGAATAAAACTTCATTTGAAAACAAATTAGGCAATTCAGCCACACCCCCTTTTTAGAAAAAAAAGCTAAAAAATGCGTCATGATAAAAAAATCTATTTTATAAATAGAAATAATAAATATAAAAAAGAATGTGTAGTATTAAAAGCAGAATATTTCCGAGGCAATACAATAATGTACACTGGCCTCAAAAAGTTAAGGTACAACCGGGTTTTTGTGTCTAATTTGCAAATGAATGAATGTAGAAACAAAAAATTTGGAGGATATGTGCATTAAATAGTTTTTTATTGAATGCGTCATAGAAATTTGTATAAGTGTATTGCAAAAACGATTTATAACAAAAAAAAAAAAAAGCAATCTGCGGAAAAGTCCATTCTTGGAGAAAACAGCACTTCACAGTGTTATGTGGTAAAATGGCATAAAAACAATACAAAAATGGGTTCTAATAAGGAATGTGTCCACCCCTAACTTGAATGCATTGGCGGCATCGATTTCCCATGCTGTTTATTAAGTTGTCGGACACCGGAATAGGAAGCGAAGACCAGACACAGAGTAAGCTTTGTTTCAGCTTATGTAACGACCTTGGAGGAGGATTTAAAGCAGCAACCTCTGTCAAGATAGTCCCAAAGATGTTCTATCAGATTCAGGTCTGGAGATCGAGCTGGCCATTCCATTCGTTCCAAACCGTGATCCTCCAGATACTCCTCAACAATCCGAGCTCGGTGAGATCATGCATTATCATCCATCAGAATGAAGTCGTTACCAATAGCAGCAGCATATGGGCGGACATATGGATCAAGGATCTCATCCCGATATCTAAGACCAGTTACGGTTCCTCCATGGAACACATGCAGGTCAGTGTGGCCACCGAGCGAGATCCCTGCCCAAACCAGGATTCCACCACCTCTATAACTGTGTCTTTCAACAGTGTTGGATTGATGGTATCTAGTGCGCTGTTCCTCCAGATCAGTAGACGCCCTGAATCACTCTCCATTGTAAATCTGGACTCGTCTGTAGAACAGCACAGAAGCCCATTGTTGCTGCGTCCAAGAAACATGTTCTCTTGCCCAGCATAAGCGGTTCTTTCGCTGTCGTCCGTTGAGGGGAACGCACACAACTGGTCTTCTTGCATACAGACCTGCATTGTGAAGACGATTTCGCACCGCAGTAGCGGAGATTCTTCTTCCTGATGCTTGAAAGTGATCTGCAACGAGCTGCGGCACAGTAGTGGTTCTTCTCCTTCGTGTCGAAATAGCTAGAAAACGGTCTTCTGCAGGTGTTGTAGCTCGTGGTCGGCCTGGAACAGGTCTTCTGGACACAGAATCTTCGGATTGGTATTGATCCCAAAGTCGCTGAACAACACTACGAGACACATTGAAACGTCTAGCAGCATCAGCCTGCGACAATCTCATTTCCATCCATCCAACTGCCCGCCACCTTAACGAATTGGGTAAACGATGTCTCTGAGACATTTTCTAAACTCTATTGACTATTGTCACCGAAACTGCCAACAACTGTTGAAAATCAACACAACTTACACACAAAAGTACGCAAGCTTGATATTTGCATATTTTTCTCTCACTCATAAATATACGTTCTTTTCTATAAATTAAAAGTGGTAGCAATCGTTTTTGCATTAATGTTTTTAGAGTTCGTTATTATCATTCATGTAAACTATGCATTTTATTGTTACTGCCATTTTTTTTATGGTGAGCTTCGAAAAACATGTTGTACCTTAACTTTTTGAGGCCAGTGTAATTTTTCTTCCTTGTGAAATGTGTGCATGTAAAATTTTTAAATTAAGGCATTTTATATTAATAATTTTATATATAATTTCAGTTCTTATTCCTGATATATTTTTCATACAAATGTAATACTTTAATATTATAAGAAAGAGAAACAGCTAAAATTTCTGTCGTGACAGAAAAAATTTTTTTAACGTTTTTCTTGAATTTTCTTGTGCAATTAGTACTCTAAAACTTGATCATTTATAAAAATTTGTGAGTTGAAAAATATGAAAATGCAATTATTTTAAAGAAAAACGTATAACTAATATCTTAAAGTGGTATTTTAAGTTTAATTAAACTTATAATAATTATTTTTTCAGAATTATAAACTTTAAACTGGTTTTCTCAGTTTGTGTTTTTCGAAACCTTAGTGCATTCAAATGCTACTCCTTCGACAATTATTTACCAATCACTTCAATTTTTTTTCCTGCGTGTTAAAAATAAAGCATGTAATAAAATTAGGATCCGTTTTGCTATAAACTGAATATTTTTAAAAAAAAAAAAATAAAATGTAAGACACGTTGGCTTTTTCGTTGATTTTTAGCCTGTATATCAACATTTTATTTTTCTCGAAAACGAATGAAGTTATTCTAAAAATCGATCCCTAAAGTTGTTAAGAACATCCATAAGAATACTATAAAAATTTCAGGTCAAAAATTAATTTTTACAAAAGGAGTAGGATTTTAAAATTTTCCCAATTTTCTTCAAAATTTAAATTTTTAATATTGTGTGAATAATATATGAAATTTTTCATCTGGTAACATTTTCTTGAATAGAAACATTGTATAAAATGTTAAAATATAATTTTTAAATACGTAAATAAAGAAGTTTGCTCAAAGGGGGTGCCAAGTCCCCTTAAGATCTTAATAAAGTAATATTAAGATTGTGTCAGCTTCTAGTTCTTCGTTTATTCCTACACCTCTAGCTCACGCTAATAATTTAGGAGAAGGGCACCCGAGGGGGGCGCCCTTACAGAGTAAGAAACTCACTCTTTCAACATAGTCGAAAGTGACCAGTTCTGAGGAGGTGGAGTTGTGCTTGGAGAGGTTTCAGTCTTTGTATCTGAACTTCACATCTTCCAAATAGGTTCAGTCACTGCTATCTATTATTATACCAAAGATCTCCAGCTTCATGTGCAACTTTATAAGAATATTAAGCATCTTCAATTCGTCTTCATGGTCGACATCGCTACACCTCTTCATACGGTAGTTGTCAAAGAGCTTTTCAAGAATGAAATGTTAAACGCATGGATTGATCAACGTACTACAAATCTAAATTCAGTCAAGCACGTGTGGGACATTTTTTAGAGACGCTCGGCGTACACCACTAGCATCTCCTTCGAAACTGGGATTGGTACTACAAGTAGAGTGGGTCACAATACCTCAACAGCTCGTTGACAACTTGAAACTTAGCATCGACAGGCAACGTAAATGATGCACAGACCACAGTCAGGAATTATCATATGTTTTTTATTAATATATATATGCATATATATATGTTTGGATTTTTTTCTAAATACCTATCATATGAATGTATCAGTCTTATGTCCAATTGTGCTTGTGTCTAATTTTCCGATGAATTAATTTTTTTGTCAGTTTTAAATTTCTTTTTAAATGGTTTTTTTTACTTTTCCTGTGTTCATACGTCTTGGGAATCTTATGGTATTATCTGTATTGATTTGGAACATTTTTACTCGACATTTTATTAGAAAAATCACATCGTCCTTGGTTTTTGCATGCCTGTGAAAATAGTTAAGCAAATGACAATAGTATATGGTTATTTACACAGTCAATGATTCTGCAGACGACATTGAAAGATATTTGTGAATACAATAAGAATATTTATGCCCATATACTGTTACGCGAGCAAAGTCATTAATGTAATTCTTACTTAATTTAATATAACAAAATCACCCCATATTATAATTCTTTCTTAAGATACTTATATATAAAAATCAATGAGGATGATTTAAGTTAATTTTATCATTTTCCACCAAATGTTCTTATTTAAAAAGGGTCAGTGAAGTGAACTATTATAATGTGTTCGTAATTAGAAGCTATCGAATAAATTTTTAACAGTTTCTTTTTGACGCTTCTTTTATAACTTCCTAAAAAATTGTTAAGAAAAGAAGCAAGAAAACTCATGCATTTTTTTCAGCTTTATGAAAGGTCATGTCTTTTGCACAAGTAACTTTGAAAAAAATATTTAATATTTTATTTCAGTTTTTCAAGGCTCTTTAAGCAAATGGAATTCAAATCTATGAATCTGATACTAACAAGACAATGTGCTTTATATTTACAACTAGGAATATCTCGTGCATTAGTTCTGCTTCTGCTTAAAGTTGATTAAGAATGCTTTTTTTTTGAAGGAATGAGCAAGAAATTTTCTCAGTAGCAGCATAATATATTCCTATATTTCCAAAATACGACCAAGAATTCAGATGTTTATTAATAATTGAACTAATTAATCCCATGAATGTTTTTAGATAATTAAATAGAAAAATTAATTAATCAGATGGAATAAATGCACTAGATCAAAAATAAAAAATGAGATTTAAAAATAATATTTATCACTTCTTTTATTTTACTCTTTGACAATTACTCTGAAATTAAGTAATATTTTCATTATTTTCTTTATACAAGCAAGTGCATTAGCTTGATGGAATATCAATAAAATAGAAATAATCCTTGTTTAAGAAATATTTGTTATTGTTGTAATATGAAAAATGAGTCTTCATTGTGTGAGATATATCTAAATGCATTATATTGCTACTTATTACTAAGACAGAAGCAATATATATATATATATACGCATGTATTGCAAACAAGGTCAAATTCATCACGGATTTTATGTTAAGTTTTAGGATATTAAATAACGTATTGTTATGCTTATTTCTCAACGTAGCATTTCAATACCCATTTAACTTTCATTAAAAATTTTACTGCAACAAGTTGATATTTTAATGAGGCTCTTGGTAGGTGGAATAAACAACTTTGTTTTAGAATTCTTTTTTTATGTTTTAATTTGAAGGAAAGACTTCAGGATTTTGTGTAATAAAACACTAACAAATATTGTACAAAAATTAATACTGGTAGTATAAGTTACACATTTTTTTCTTTTTAAGATTATATTTTAAAAAAGTTGTATGATGATTAAAAAAAAATATTTGTGTTGAAATTAAAGGGAAAAAACCCTAATTTAACGATTTTTTTATTATGATGATATTTTTCTTTTACACAGAAATTATTGGAAATATTTCCAAACTCAAATCTTTTGCTAGAAGTACTCCTAGTATACGATCAAAAGAATTTAATCAAACTTATTTTAAAACAAATAGTCATTATTGAGGATGAAAGAAAATTCATTAACCTAACCCATCGTAATTAACATGAGGATTGAATCGAATAGTATTCGATCACGCATTTCCCAATTTTCAACGCACGGACGATTTCTTAAAAAGTAATTAAAAGCAAATTCACAGAGCGACAAATTCTCATTTCAGAAGAGTAATCTAATGAATTACCAGAATTCTTCCTTAATTATTGATTGAGGGATTCTTTGGACATTGTTTATTAGCAACTTCTAAGTGAAATTTAGAAGTGTTTCACCTATTTCGGAGCGGATTTAATTCTGAAGCGTTGAAAAATGCTAGATAACAACATAAAAAATCTATTTAGAGAAGAAAATAATTACTAATTACTAAGCCGACAATCTAAAATAAGAAAGGATTTAAAATTTTTCATAAAAATTTCCTTTTTAATTTTAGATATATTTCCTCGTAGTGAATTTTAATATTGAATGATATTAAAGGTTGTGAATAATTCGACAAATTCCTTCAAAATAAAATTGCATTGATTATAGATAATACTTTCAAATTAAATAAAGCAGTAATTTTCGAGACAGAGGAATAATTTGATGAGAAAAAATAAATTTAAAATGAAATATAAAGATTGAAGGATATGCGTTAAAAAGAATGAAGGACAAAACAATATGCTGACTTTTTTGAAGTTTTAATGATCTCGTTTGGATGCCGTTTTTGTGTTCCTTCTCTTTTATTTAAATTAAAAAGGTATTTGAACTTGTAAAGTGTTTTATCCTCTCTAGGAATAATTGAAGATCTTATTTTTAGGCAAGAGAAGAAAATTTACGGAAACGAAAATATCACTACCTAGAAAATTTATTCAACAACGAATGTTAGCTTTCGAGAATACGTTACGTGGTATGATACGTTATGGAAAATTCTTTTGTACTTATTTATTCAAAAATATTGACCAGTTTTTAAATAATGATTTTTTTACTGAGACACAAATTATCATTGTACAAGACAAATTATGCGTATGAAAATGACGGATTGTACTTCAAAATCGATAATTCTTGTACAAGAGTTAGGGTTGTTGCACACAAATCTGTGTCAACCTGTACCGCTCGACTTCGACTGCATTAAATACAAATATCAGCAAGGTTTTCATTAATAGTATTATAGACGGCGGAAATGGTTAGAATTACACGGTTCTGTCTTTACAGAAGAATTATGATAATCTTTTCAATATCATTATGATTATATTCGAATATGGTGGTGATGCGACGACAGATTGTATGTCTCTTGCAATGTACATAGCTATACCGGTCTTTTATTTGCCATCATGGTCCGGAGATCCTTTGGAATTTTCTCTGACACCCATGTAATTTATGCTGCTGGTACATTTAACAATAGCCACTATGTCTCTAAAGTTTGGAATCTGTTGTCTTTTTTTGATTTCAAGGATTGGTTGCGTTCAAGATTCAACGGGATAGTGCAAGTCTGTACGAGACACGCAATATTCTAAAATTCCTCTTTTCGTACTAGATTGCTCTGCTATTTTGGTCCACTTGCACTCTTGATCTGTGAATCTTCAAAATACTTGTCGATATGTTTGGCAAACGCCTAGCATAACGCACCACTGATGATACGAATTTTGGAAATATGCGGACACAGCCTGGGATGACATACACCTCTGAAGTTTTATTTCCTATCAATGCTGAGGCGTGCTGCAATAATTATAGCCAGCTATAAACGCTGTATAAGGTTTGATTTCTTCGTGTTTCATAAGTTGAAAGCAGAGCTGCGATTTCGATCATTTCATAATTGTATTATATGCATTTTTTGTTCGATAAATTTGGCTTTGATTTCTCTTATCCTTCAGGGTGTTGCATTTTAGATGGCCAACAGTGTATTTAACATGCAAACTAAAATTCTACTTAAAATGTTACGGAGGAACACTAGCAGATATTATAAATAAGGAATATTTAAACTTTAAAGTCATCTTTTCCGCAAATTTTCTGAATCAGAGGAAAATTTACTATCCTTTTAACTGATATATACGATGCACAAATTTTCCCTTAGCAATCGGGAGAGAATCAAATATGAATTATTTCAAAATGCAAAAATTTTGAACTTTTAAAACTTGAGATGAATTATTCAGAAATCTAAGTTTAATAGTATATTATTAATATTTAAGAAAATAATACTCAATATATGTCGAAGTATTATCAGCACTCGAAGAAAATTTGACTAAAAAAATACTGTAAATTAACAGTTCTCGATTAAACATGAAAAATAGCCTTCTTGGTATTCAACATGCATTAAATACATTTTTTAGTAAATGAAACAATATACATAAATAGAAATTATGCAATTTTTATAGAAATAATGTGACATTTAGTATAATGTTTGTATGAATGACGAATTACCATAAAATAGTTAGAAACAATTCATCGGAGTTTTCGCGAATTGTTCTTTTGATGATTAAAATGTTTATAATTTTTGATTAGTAAAATACAGTAAGGGAAAATATATCTTTTATGGCAGATGAAAACATATTTAAATTTTCAAATAACTTAACTTATATTGATAAATTAATTACTTAAACTTGAAAAAAATATGCTAAAATATTGGCTAAATCATTAATTAAAAACCTGATCGCTTTCCTTATGATCAAAGCTCTGAGTATTATTTATTTAACGATATAAAGAAAAAACAGGAACTAATACATTATTCAATGAATATGGGATAGTATTATCCTTCTTTTAAATATTTATCTCTTAAGTGAAAATCCGAATCGGTTTATTATGGATAATAAATGTGAATCATAATCAGCAAATTTCTTCTTGAGAATAAAATATACTATTAAACTTAAACTTAACTCAGTGGTACAACAACCCATGAGGTCCAAGACCTACTGTGCCCATCTCAGTATTCATGACCTTGGACACTGAGGTGCTTGAACAGATGATCCGATCAGTTAGTTTAACGTGAAAACCCCCAGTGTTTAGTTCCCAAGCAAACCTAGTATTCATTTATCTACCCACTGAAGGAATGTATGGTTGAGTCGACCTTCCCAACCCAGAACTTGAACCCCTGACCTGTGGTGTGGAAGCGCGGTACGCTACCACTCAGCCATTGGGCTTAAAAATATACTATTACCTCCTCAATAACAGAACTAACTACAATATTTGTCACCTACATTACTAAGTTTAAAAAGTTTAAACTTTATTAACCTGAGTATCCAGAAGCTTGTGTAAGTCTGGGCGGAGATAATACTGAACACCTTGTGCAGCTCCAGGAAGTAGCAAACCTCGAATGAGCAGTATTGTAAGAATCACATAAGGAGCTATAGCCGTAAACCATACTACCTATAAAAACATACATTTATTAGCAAACAAAAAATAAGTATATCATAAGCTAAACTAAAGAACCATAAAAAATTGTTTCTGTGTTCTCTTTTTTTTATCTCTAGCATAAAAATTTCGGACACGACACCGAAAATGACAATAGGATCAAAGTGTAAATATTTATGATATTAGACCCCATGTATTTTCAACCCAAAACTCCCAATCAGTTGAAAATATTTCTTCGCAATTAAAATTTAAAAACAAGGAAACTTTCTGCATGTTATCATTATGCTACATTTGAATTTCGCAGCAAAATTATAAAAGTATGAAAATGATTTGTAAAACGTATATATAGCTCTAGATGTATACTCAGCTTTCTAAGGGAATGGGGCTTTCTTATCTTATTTAATTTTATTAAAAATTTCAAGCATTATTTAATTCGTATAGTAATTATTTATTGTGGAAGAAGGATATGATGACAATTTTGTGCTTGATTTTGTACCTAGTCTAGTAAAAAACTTTTTCCAACACAATATTTTTTTTTTGTGAGAAAAATACAGACAGTTTCCTTTTATTTCAATAGCTATTTCAATAGCTATCACTGGCATTTTATTTTTATAGTTCATGGTATTTGACTGATTTGTGTAATATGATGTATTTTCTGAGCCTTAATAACTCTTTGTGTATGTAAGGTAATTGTAAAATGTATCTTTGGAATTTTTGCTTGCAGAATTTTGAATGACTGATTATGTCTTTGGAGTTTTACGTAGATTTTGTTAAATACTAAGCAATTTTCGTTTGCTTGTTATACTTTTATTTAAATGATAATTGTATTTCAATTTCCTATGATGTATTACATTGCGTGAAAGCTGTACAATTTTAAAGGACTGAATTTTAAGAAGATTAAATTAACAGAATAGATAACACGTGAATAATAAACCGAATTTGAAGTAAGCAGATTGAATTTTAATCCTGTAGTCGCAAGACTTGTCAGACAATTATATCATTATTATGTAACGGGTTCTGAACGTGCATTTTATTAATCCTTTGGGAAAAAATATTGCTTAACTTTTGAATGTTTGTAAAATCACTTCGCTTAGAAGAACCGTGATTTATGCTAATGAGAGTAACTGTTTAAACTCTGGCGGAGGGAGGGAAATATATTCGATGGTCGTTAGGTTACTATAGAATTGAGATAATCAGAATTAAGAATCAAAACCCTTCGAGTTTCAGCAAGAGGATCCTTCAGCGTACTGAACAAGCTAATTCGTCAAGCCAGGACGAGTACCATTACATCGGATCGTATCGAGAGATAAGTGATACAATTATTTGTTATAGATACATATTTAGATTAATAATTAAGCTGACCTCTCCCTTGGTTTAAGAGATTTATTGATAGTCAATTGAGAGATAAATAAAGGTGTTGATTTTAGTAAAATGCCAAATCATTCGATGTCTCCGACTTCTCCAACGGCTGCAGGGTTGCAGCAATCACAGAGACACTAGATTAAAAATTATTCATATATTTGTTTTTAAACAAGATTATACCATAAAACATATATGCTAATTAACAAATAAATAAACTGAAAAACCTAGAAAAGAATATGAAACTTGGAAAAACATGCACAGGAAATAGATAAACGTTTGATAAAATAACGTGCTTTACTTACTTTTCCAAGTGACTTGACTCCCCTGAACAGGGCGATGTAGAGGATTACAAAGGCGACTAAAACGCAGACGACGAGTTGCCATTTGGGATTCCCCAAGTCCCCCATACCGTTACTCTGGTGGATTTCCAAGACTGCTCGACTAGAAGATTAAGAAAAGAAGAAACTACTTACTTTTAGGGAAACTTCACGAACACTATTAACTAATTAAGCTTTTGAACGAATATGTTGAACGTATCCAATTAAATAGTTGGAGTAACGCTACATTATTTACTGAGACGGTTGGCGTAATTTGCTTATTAGCTTGATTCCGCGTAGCGTGAGATATGCGGTAAATCGAATTGTTAAACTTTCTCAGATTAATTTAAATACTAGATATATTTATTCTACATTTTGCAGAACGATAAAACTTGGCTAGAGGCAACTTATTATTTTCAAAGTAATTACTTTGAATTAATTAAACGTAGTATCAAATTAACGTTGAATATAGTTTGATGGAATTTTCTCTCTGAAGATTTTGAAATTTATCTTTTAATGAGAAATCTCAGGAAAAAAAGTTATTAATTGGATACTTTTTGTTGCTAGTAGCCAATTACTGATTCTTTTTAGATTCTCTCTGCGTTACAGTTTTCTAAGCGAAAAAAATATCAGAAAGCTTAGCATTTTATTAAAAGGATTATTAATTAAATGGTAAAATAATTCAAGCAATTTGGGGGATTTTGCAATGCGATGACTTTAAAGATCCATTCTTTAAATGTTTACTTACATTTACGTGAAGAAAATAATTTCGTTGAAATATAAATATTTTTGCTATTGTTATTTTTAGAATATTTAATTTCTGGAATTTAATAAGCCAAATCACAAGAAACGTAAGAAACTTAAACACCTACCTTTCAAGGATTTAAGTTTCAACGCAATTTCCTAACGCCAAGCTTTATACCATGCAAAATGTAGCGAAATAAAAATTTATATTTTTATATGATAGTTTCGTTGATTATATTATATAGGACTAGCATATAATAAATTTTTCTATAAATACTAATCATAAATTTTGGTACCCAAAATATATATATATATAATTAGAAAAATTATGTATCTACTCCATTAAAAATACGATGGAATTTGAAGGTTATAAAAATTTCTCGTTTTCTCTCAAAACTTATTTTTCTAAAAAACTAGAAAATGTAAAAAGACACAATATTCATAAAAACCCGTCATCTTAAATCATATAAAATGTATAAATATTTTTTTAAAAAACAACACAAATTTTTGTGCAGGATAATTTTATAAAAACAGAGACGCTTTTTTAAAAAAATAATAAGAAAGCACGATCTAATTTATTAAACTAACTTTTATATATAAAGGTAAGTAAATCTTTCTGTTTATGATGTTTTCTAAAATTTAACAACTACTAAAATGGAAGTAAAGAAATTGGCTATGCAGTTGATGTATGCAGTTTTTTGTTTTTGTGTGTCCATTATAATTTTGCATTAAAGCTTAGTTAAAATGTCAAAAATTAAAAATGAAGGTAATTATTAAATACTTATAATCAAAATTATAAAATTAGACAAAGGTATTTTTTGAACGATCGGGATTATTTAAACATAAAATGTTAACCTTCTTTTTCTTAAAAGTCATCAAAAGTTCATAGGGAAAAAAAGAAATGGATTTTAAGAATAGATTGTTTTAGTAAACTCCCCAATTTGAATTAGTTTTTTTATGGAATATAATTTTTAATAAATGAATTGTTTTATCAAATTTTCTTGCTAAAATGTTTCACTATTCAAAATTAATACTCTACATATTCAGAGTGTTAAATTAAGCCCCTTATGTCCAACGCAAATACGAATTTAATTTTAACGTGTTGTTTTTAAAATTTTGCCTATTTATAAGTTTTGATCTTTGTTATAGAAAAAAATTTTGGTATTTAACCATGCTTTGAGGATTTACTGTTGAAGATTTTATTGTATCCTGGAAGAATTTTTCTTGATACTTTTTATTTATTGTCACTAGACAAATTCGACACTCCCAAGTTTGAAAAATTTCATATCATTATTTTGATTAATTAAAATTTTTTCTCCCAAATATTGTTGAAGTAACCTATATATTACATAAGAATTTAGCTTTTCAAACTAGAAAAAAGGGGAGGAGAGGAAATATATAGGTTCATATTTTACCTACATGGGTTATAAGAAAAAATCATTTTCAAAAATTAAATATTTTAAAGATTTGGAAAGAGATTATTATTTTTTTTATTAAACTGTCAGAAAAAGTGAAGGAATTAAGCTTCGAGAACCACCTAGTTGACCCAGTTAATTTGTCAATCAGAATAATAACAACAAAAACTCTTTTGTTAATGTGTTTCAGAAAAATAAAAAAAGTGAGTCTTGAAGATAAACGTGTTGACATGGAATGAACTTGGAGGATCCCCCCTAGAAAGGAAATTAACGTGTTCCAAAATTAGATTGAATAGGAAATTGAAAAGCCTTCCTAACCCTCAAAAGCTGTTTAGAAATGGCTGCGCAAGAGAAATTTTATGTTATAGCTCATAGAGAAGGACATTTTCTAGGTTTTAATAAGGGTACTTCATATTGTGGCTGGTAGAAAGTCAAGTGGGAGAGAAACAATGGGAAACACAGCATATACTTTAAAAAGAAGTTGCGGAGTTTGTGGTGGTTAAAACAGTGTGCTGACATTAGCGCTAGTTTCTTTGCTAAAACATCTCAAATATCTGTATCCCATTTTTGCAATAAGTATAGGGGTAATTAGCTAAAAATATTGAAGTAACACATTAGTGTTCAAAATTAAGAGAATTTTTAGATTTTGTCTCTAGAACTACTGGACACACACACATTAATGAAATTTGGTGTGTGTATAAGGCTGACATAATGCAAAAAAACAACCATTCAACAGTTAAAATACATACGCATGATCATGTGTAACACTCATCAAAGACGGAAGGTATGAAACAGCAGTTATAGAAAATAATAAAAAAAAATTGGTTAATAAGGGGTATGGTTCCCTCTTTCATATAAACAGGCCTCATACCGGGAATTTATACTGGAAATAATGGAATTTATGAATTCCTGGGGCAATTAACTCCACTCGCAATTAATCCCACTATATTCTCGTCGTACTTTCATATGGAGAGAACCAGGGATCCGCTACCTGCCTACCAATGTCCAAGAAATCGGCCATTACAGAAAAGCTCAATAGTCTGGACAGGCAGCGCGTTGGATAGCCGCACACACTTCCATGTGTTTGAAACAAGCACTGCGACTGCTATGAAGTATAGTGGGAAGATCTTGGAGCCTTGTGTTTATCTTTTCACGGGTGCAGTTGACTCTGATTTTACTTCAATGGATGACAAAGTGAGGCACATAAAACTCATTTGGTCGACGAATTTCTGGAAAGTGAGAATATCCACCAAATGGATTGGCCAGTTAGGCCTCATCCGAATAGAACATGCCTAGGACGCTCTGAGGAGGATGATTGCTACTCGCAAACCCTCTCCACGATCCATCCAATTCTTAAAAATCGACTTGCTTAACGAGTGGGATTAATTGCCACAGGAGCTCATAAATTTCCTTATTTCCAGTATAAAATCCAATTTCGCGGCCTCTATATCTGTAAGAGGGGACCATACACCTCATTAACCAATTTGTATTGTTAAATTCTGCAACTGCTGTTTCATACCTTCCGACGAATGTCACTCACAATCATACATGTGTATTATAATTGTTCAATTATTATTTTTTTCGTTTTATATCAACCCTATGCATATACCAAATTTCATTAAAATCTATTCAGAAGTTCTAGTGATAATCAATTAAAACTAAAAATGCTTTTAGTTTTGAACGACAGTGTAGTACTTTCATGGAAATCATGTTGATTTAAGAGGATATGGTACTATATATTCAAAAAAAAATTTATTTAATGGTTTTCATAAAATTTTTGATTGCTCCTTATGCATCTGTTTTATGTAAAACAGTTTTCGTGCTTAAAAAACCCCCCACAAAATGACGATTATTTAAGTTTTTAAGTAAAAGTTTAAAAATTTATGATTTTAAAATGCTACTCCTCCGGCATTAATTGACGTACACACATAAAATTTGATTTAAACAAATGCATAAAACTATGCATTATAGAAGTTGGTATGAGTTTGGCGATAACATGATTGATATTCTTAATTTTTTTTATTTTATGAATACTTATTGAAGAATGCGTAAGTACCAAATTCAACTACTTTAAAAAATTAGTTTTGTTTTGATTCTCAGAAATGTATATCAGCTTTTTTTACATGTGTTAGTAGCAATAGTTAGAAAAAATATCAAAGCATTTGGTACAATAGAAAAAGTCTTAGCGTTTGAAAAGAAGAAAGACTACTGATTCTTTCTTTCTTATATAAACCTCTATTTAAAGTTTAAATTTTCCACTGAGATGTGAATAAAAATGAACATCAAGGTTATCTTAGCTCTGTTTTTTTTTAAATTTAGAATTTGTAATTTATTTGAGATTATAGAACAACATATATATATATATATATATATATATATATATATATATATATATATATATATATATATATATAATATATATATAAAGAATAGTTAAGGTTAAAATTCATTTGATTTTTTTACTGATTTTTGACAGTTGAATCGTATTGTATCTGCTTAAAAAGCATAATAATATTATATTATCAATACAGTTAAAAATAAAATAAAGAAAGAAGTCTCTTTTTAAAAATAATATTTTTTAATAGTTTTAAAATTAGCTTGAAACTTTCTACGAGTACACCTTTTCTTTCCTATATAAAAACAATAACCCAGTATTTTTTATATCTTTCGAAAATTGGTATTAAGATATCTTAAGTGTACTTAAAAATAATTAAAATGCTAATTCAAAGAAACAAAAATCTCAAAAAAAAAATAAATAAAATATTTATATATATTAATCTATAAGCATATATAGTAATTGAAACACATAATTTCTTCTTTGTGCATGAAACATTTTATAATGAATTAAAAAAAAACCCTATTCAATCAAGATTCGGAGAAGTAATTATTTGCAATATGTTCTGTAGTTTAATCTAGGTAACAGTCGTTCGAAAACATTTTTAAAATCTTAGAAAATTATACTTTTAAAATAATGTAAGTATTTTTATTTAACTGTTATAAATTATTCTGATTTTTTAACACATGAATGGCAAACTTATGCTTTAAAATATGAACTAAGCCAAACTTATTTAAAAAACAACAACAACACTTCATAGGAATTATAGTATTCAGAGTAGTTTTGTGAAACAAGATCTTATACTTTTTATGTAATTGCATTAAGTGTACTTTAAATAGGCCTCTCAATTGAGGAAGTACTCAAGCGATTCCTAATGCAATTTTTCTGCTTTTAACCCCCCAAATCTTTGTTAAATTCTTTATTGCAGTTAAGCGTGAAGCAGGGTGTCAGGCATTGTTAAAATTTTAAATAATAAGTGCATGCGATTATATATGCGATTCAAGTTATTTTTAAACGTTTATTATCCCTTATTTGCGTTTTTTACTGTCTATTATTATTATTTAACTATAAAACTTGTATAGAAAAATAAACATATTATATTAAGCAATAGTAGCAACTGTTTATTTTTTAAAAAAATAATCAAAAAGAAATGAAGAATTTTCAGTACGTATAATAAAGGAAATATCAACCATCCTGAAACTAAGTATGGTTTTTTTTATTTGTGGTAGCTAAAATAAATCGAAATATCAAGTAAAAATGTTATTGATGAGTTGAAAAGTCACTATAAGTAGAGCACTGTTACCGACATTTGATTGATCACATACTTCCTCTCTTGACCATGTCAGCTATTCAATGGATTTTCAACCTTTAAATCTTGTTATTTTATCCCAAGTGTTGATTTCAATATGTCTATTAAAATCAGATTTTTCCTGGTTTACTTATTTGTAATTTAAGCTCTTTTTGATTGAGTAGGCTTTCATAGTATTACTAATTAAAGATAAGTTTAAAATAAGCACCCACTCCAGCATGTTTTATTTTTCGAAAATAGCTTATATATATAAAAGCAGAATTATATATATATATATATATATATATATATATATATATATATATATATATATATATATATACATATATATATATATGTAATTATGAGTACACTTCAGAATATTGATTACATATCTGAATAAAATTTATGGGCAATGCAGTTAGTTTTTATTGAAATATTATTAAACTAAGTTAAAAGTAACAGAAAAAAACTTTTTAAAAAAAATTAAAACGTTTTTTGATCAGTGGCTCATTTTCTGATTTAAGAATAAATTACACAGTAGGACCTCCATTTTTTTTACAAATTTCAATTTTTCGAACTTTTCCTGGAACCAAGAATGCAGAATATATTGAAAGATGAATCTATTTAATAAATTTTCCACACATAGCGAACTTTTTTCGGGATTTATCGATTTCGTTAAATAGAGGTCCCCCGACTGTATTATAAATTATTATACTGTATTATAAAATATAACTGCTTATAATATTACCCGACTATATTATAGTATATTACTGTGCAACTGAATTATTGTCTTGAAAAACTGCGAGATAAATTACTCTTTATAACTTTTCCATTTTTTATGCGTTAATACAATTATATATATTAATAATAGGCCTCTTCAGGTGTTCAATTAATCGATCACAATTTTTAAACTAAATAAATTAGAAGATGCATTTATTTATGAATTGAATATTCTGTCAGCCATTTTTTTCTTATTAAAATAGTATTCTATCTAATTATTATTTGAAGAAATTTTGTAATTTTTAAAATTTTGTGTGATTCTGAATATTCCTTCGAATTAAGTGCTTCAAGTAAAAAGTAATTAACTTAATTAGTGATGTAAAGTTATTTGGAGTACATGGAAAAATGAGTCAGCATAACAAAAGAAAATCTCTCTTATAGTAATTTTTGAATACTTACTCAAAAATTCTAGTGCTGGTGATGTCCTGTTAGCTCGGAAAGCCGAAGAATTGAAGACTGAAGCAGCATCAATGATGTAACCACTACTGTTTCTGCTCTCCCAGCATCGTTCAGTGTTCCAAGGGTTATTACATCGAATCCAGGGTAATTCAGCCGAGAAAGAGATGAACATGTAATACAATGTCCAGGCTATGATGACGTTATAGTAGAAGGATACGTACCAAGAAACTAGAACGCAGCAGTATCCAACTCCTGAAACAAAAGAGTAAACAATTTAAAAAATGAAATGAGAAAAAAAATGTGTTGGTTTTAGGAATATAAATTTCATAATAGAGTTAATTTTTATTTAATATTATACTATACCTTTGAACAAAGGGCAAAACTTCCAAACACTAATTGGTCCTTGTCTATGATATTGTCCCAGTACCAGTTCCATATAAAATAAAGGCATAGCTCCGAAGACTAACATTAATAGGTACGGAATCAAGAATACTCCTAAAATTGAAACGGAAAAATAAGGAAGTGAAGAACATTATTTAATTGAAAATTACTAATAATGAGATATTCTGATAATGAATTAATGATAAGAGAATATATTGTCTTTTCGTTATTGGAAATCATTAATAAAGGGTGTTTTTTAGAGGTATAGAACTTTAAATTGCAATAAAAGAATGATGTATTATTCGATTGACATGAATTTTTTTTATTCGAAAGATAATCTTGTGGCATTACATTTTAAATATGATTTCTGGCATATGACCGCCACGGCTGGCTCGGATGTAGTCCAATCTGGACGTCCAATTTTCGATGACTTTTTCCAACATTTGTGGCCGTATATCGGCAATAACACGGCGAATGTTGTCTTCCAAATGGTCAAGCGTTTGTGGCTTATCCGCATAGACCAATGACTTTACATAGCCCCACAGAAAATAGTCTAGCTGTGTTAAATCACAAGATCTTGGAGGCCAATTCACAGGTCCAAAACGTGAAATTAGGCGGTCACCAAACGTGTCTTTCAATAAATCGATTGTGGCACGAGCTGTGTGACATGTTGCACCGTCTTGTTGGAACCACAGCTCCTGGACATCATGATTGTTCAATTCAGGAATGAAAAAGTTAGTAATCATGGCTCTATACCGATCACCATTGACTGTAACGTTGTGGCCTTCATCGTTTTTGAAGGATTACACCAGCCCATAAAGCGCACCAAACAGTCAGTTTTTCTGGATGTAACGGTGTTTCGACGTACACTTGTGGATTAGCTTCACTCCAAAGGCGGCAGTTTTGTTTGTTGACGTAGCCATTCAACCAGAAGTGCGCTTCATCGCTAAACAAAATTCGCTTATGAAAATCGACCATTATTTTCGAAATAAAATTGCACAATTTGAAAGCGTTGTTCAGGCGTGAGTCTATTCTTGATGAATTGCCAAACCAAACTGAGAATAAATCACTTGACAGCTGTTAAATCGGTCGCCATCTTGGAAAGTAATGCCAATTTAACCTTCTATACCTGGAAAAAAACACTCTGTATAACACGCACACACATAAATAACAGGTATCTTAATCTTTATATTCTTATCTTTTACTGGCTACATCCTCTCTTACTTAAATTCTCTTAGTTCCAAAATTGTTATGTAGATGGTATCACAGATATAGATAACTTTCAGCGCACTCTGTCTTTTAAGACAAAACAAATATACTTATATATTATAGTTCCCTGCTTTGATTTATCTACTTCATGTATATGAAATTTGAAACAAGTTCTTGGATATATGTTTGCTCTTCTTAAGTGTATATTTTTGCTGCTAATTCTATTTATATAATAGTCATTCATATTAGTTTCATACTTTAATAGATTAAGGTTTGTTTATACTACAAAATTTTAGATCTAAGTGTTTTTTCTCGGTTCATTTTCTTCAATTCTTTCTTACACTATTATGTATACATTTTCTGCTAGAGAGGAAGGTTAGGATCCTATAAAGCAAGCTTAACCCTAATTTACTGTTCTGCGACAACTTTAGAAAACATAATAATATTTCATTTTGATATTTTAACTTTCATTTATATATCAGTATTTTGTTCTTGGCTCTCGGTTTCAGAATTTGAGCCCTGTTTTGTAGGATATTTCATTTGTTTATCATTTCTTTTTTTTCTGATATTTAATCCTAAATGCAATTTTATTAAGAAATATGCATCCTTATTTAAAATTTTAAGTACACATTTAATAAACAATAGATAAATATATTTATATATTTTTTCTTTCAGAGATAGTTGTTAGAAAAGTATACTACTATAATTTTTCTAAGGAAAGTTCTGAATTTTAATTTATAAGAAAATATAAAAATTACATGGAATTGAACAATTTGAAAAGATTAGATGATGATCTTTAGACGTTGAATGAAGTAAAAAATTTAACTGCGAGTAAACTCATGTCATAAATAAGTGTGAACTAAAGTTTCCTTTAATCTTGATAAATATTTTTGTAATGGAATTTCATTTTTAACGAAAATACGACTTATCATTCATAGGCATTTTCTTGAAAAAATTGAGCTTCTGAAAATCATTATAGTTTAAAAAACTATGTTGTTTTAGTATTTTCCTTAATTGGTGGGAAAAAGTGTTTTTTGTTTAGAAAAAGTATTTAAAATAACCAGTCTTTCTTTTTCTTTCAATCAAGATTCAGGTAAAAAAAAGACATATATTTTGTGTTTCTGTACAACTAGACGACTTATATTTACTAGTTTTGAGACTTGTCAAGTTTCTAAAGCAAGATCAACTACAATTAAGCAGAGTAGGTTTTCTATTTCTACTTAAAGAAATCTGTACAGTAAGTAAAATTCAACTTTTTCTTATTAATTGTTATGAAATAATAATTAATGAAGAAACATCATCACTTCTTGAGTAATTTATACAGCAGTTTAATGCTCAGTTTTTCAATTACTTTAAAAATTTAAAAGGAGAATTATTTATCATAAAAAAAGAACTTATGATGAGACCGCATATGTGGGTGTCGAGCTATCAATAACAAGAAAAGGAATGCTCTTGCAAAATGAAAATGCAGTCTATTGAAAATACGAGGAAATCAACCTTATAAAAGCGATTTGAAAGGAAAACTGTCAGAAATCAACTCTTTTTGAAACTTGAAATTCCCATAAGATATGCCGTTCACACATTTTTCTAATCATAAAAAGAAGGTCGCCTGCATATCGGAAGAGCAAGTTTTCATTTTCATCCTATTATCAAGAACTTCCGATATTTGCTGTCAGTATGAACGAAAGCGGATTGACAGTGAAATCCACTGACGTCCGTACTTTCTGCTCTTTGCCTCAGAACCGACTTTGAACTGTCTTCTCTAGATTTGGGGTCGCGTGAACTAAAATAATGAATTATATTATGCTTCAGATAGGACTTTGAGTGATGTCAGTAGCAAGAGTGACGTTTGGATAAGATATCACATTTTACAGCAATTCAGTAATTTTAGTTAGTTTAGTAATGCATGCTTCTTTTTTTATCGAAATTAGAAAGATATGTTTTATTATTATGTAGATATATATATATATATATATATATATGGAATGCGAAGATGATTTCATTTTGTGGATTGTAATCGTGGCGATTTAAAATAGGGATATATATCAAATCAGCTTGTATTTAACTTTAATATACATGTGTATATGTGTATATATATATATGTATGTATGTGTGTACGTATATGTATGTATGGTTTATGTTTTTGTATTCTGAACATTTTTTTGTTATCATGTTTTCTTATCTTCCTCATTGTTTAATTTTATTATTGATTATATCCGTTTGCATGTGAGCAATCATGTATTTAATTCTGTATTTGTTGTATTTGTAACCACTCCCCCCCCTTTTGGTTCCCATTTGTGCCTATATCCTTCTACATGTAATTTCCATTGTTTTGAGTATTGACTTACGTTTGTAAGCCTTGTGTTATACTTGTCAGCACACACACAAAGAGTTTAAATAGAGTCTCAAAAAATATCAGGAGATTTACTTTGATCATGCTCTTCACTCAATTGCTAAGGGACAACAGATAGAATTATTGTTTTCTACATTTAAGGTATCCAAATACGTTAAGGCTGTCTTTTATTAAGTTTAAATAATAGGACCCGAATTTGGTTCTTTTTAAGATATAAAAGAAATGAAAAATTAATATTATATTTTGGCTTCACTATCATTTAGAGAGCAGCATATATTATAATACTTATCATTTTTAACCGAATTCTTCCGTTTTTTCTGGTATAAAATGTGTTTCGAGTTTTTCTCCTGTACCGAATTACCGTAATATCCTTTCACGTGTTAAAATGAGATAAAAGTATTCATAATAAATTTTGAAGTTTTAGAAACACTATATTGTTAACAGAGAGAGATGTATGAGTTATAATGTTGCAAATTTTCATAAACATTGAGGCATTTTTCTGTCTGAAAATGGGCTCCGCGTTTAGTTGAGGTTCTCGTACTTTTTCCGAAGACAGCCTGACCCATTTCGATCAAAACACATATTTTTGGTTTTTATCTTATTGAATAAAGCAATCTTTTGGTTTTATAAAACATATATTATTTTGTTTCTACATTACATAGAGGTAGAGTTACAATAAATTAGAAATATTGGAAGTGGGTCTTTAATCTGTCAGAAGTGGGTATTTAAATTGTTCGGAATCTATCATGGTAAGTCTGATAACTCAAAATATTATGAATGTATATTGCTTTAAAACTTTTTGCACCTGATATTTGTATAATTTTCTAAGGAATATACACTATATATAAAATATTTCTTAATGTATGAATATTTTTGATTATGGCCTGTTATTTCAATAACACATTTTTGACAGATTTTTTATATTATTTATTTATCAGCTCTAAAATGTTTATATTTTAATGAAACATTAAAATTTTAGAACATTCTCTAAACAAATGTGTCTAATTTCTTTTAGTAATACTTTTACTGATAAAAGTTGGCTCCTTTTTTCTCTAATTGCTTTAAAGTTTTTCAGAAATATTGCTAAAATTCCACTTATAATTGTGATTCTTGTAAACTTCAGATAATTTATTTTAAATATTGTTAAGCGAGTGGGTTTAAGTATTATTATTTATTGGTATTGATACCTAAAAAGCATCTATGTTTTATAGTGCTATTCTAAAAAAAATCTCAGAACGTGTTCGGATACTAAAAGTATGCAAGGTAAAACAGGGGAAAATGGAATGGTAAAAGCATAATCACATGTTCAAGTGAAGGGAAATATTTGTTATTTTTAGAAATTAAGCAAATGTTTTAGGAAAAAGTTACAATAGTTCATTAAGGTCCAATAAGCTATTATGATACTTTTGTTCAGGTAAACGAGAATAAATCTGTCAAAGTATGGGTTTTAATCTTTTAATACCAAATGAAAGGAGACTAGCGTTTTCCAAATAGGTATTCGTAATTATGATTTAGATATAATAAATAAGATTTGAATTTTAGGAAATATAGCTTTATAAATTGTTATATATATATATGAAAGAAATATGTATTATATATCAAAAACAAGAAATAATAGATAATGAACATAACAAGAAATAGCGTAATAAAAATATAAAAGCTGAACATGAAGAACAAAATTATAGAGAAATAAAAAAGAAACTACAAAAAAGAGGAACCTAGCGAGTCAGAAAGCAATTTCGGACTCAGGACCGAATAAGTGGGGTTAAACTAGTTTGAAGGAGCCAACCTTCCCCCTTTGCAACTCGGTAGGAAAAACCAAATAAAATAAAATAAACAAAAATTCAGAGTATGTAAAAACTCAGAGAGTATGATAAAACCACTCACTACTATTATGTAACAAACTCTTCCAAACTCTTAATGCAGAAAAATCGCAAAACAAATACGTAAGATAGTACGTAGAAAATACGTAGAAAAATCCTAAAACAATTACATAAGATAAGTATTTTTCAAAAAATAATTTAACAAAATTTCTTTACTCGCATTATCTATATTTCTTGTTTTTGATATATAATACATATTTCTTTCATATATATATATATATATATATATATATATATACACACTGCTGGAAAATTGCTAAGGACGGATCACAAATTGCTATGTAGCATAACATTAAGCGAGACATGAGGCCTAGTAGGATAAAATATAATTGCCACACTGTTCAGACATTAGAATAAAGAATATTTATTGTTCTGGAAAGTACAAAAGCTGTGAAACATCTGAAAGAAAAAAAATGTTCATTTGATCTGCGTACGGAGAAATGGAACAATGCATCTAAAAGTCAGCAGGCACCTTAAAGAAAGGTATCAGTACGGGATATGTCCACCGTGGAGTGTGATGCAACATTCCACACGTCGTACCATACTTTGCACAACATTATCCAGCAGCTGTTGAGGCAATTTGTCCCATTCCTCTGTGAGTGCACGGATGAGGGTGTTCTTGTTTGTCGGAGTATAGTTTCGACCAGCAACTTGCCTCCCCAAAGCATCCCACACATTTTCAATGGGGTTTAGATCTGGAGAACGCGCTGGCCAAATGAGACGTTGAATACCCTCGCTGTCTAGACAATCCTGAACAGCGAGTGTTCAATGACATGTTGCGTTGTCGTCCATAAAAACAAATTTATTACCGACAGCACCACGAAAAAGACGAACATGAGGAAGTAGAACTTCATCAATGTATCGTTGGCCCGTCATATTCCCATTCGGAACCACATGTAGGCTCGTGCGGCCATTGATCAGGATGCTGGCCCCCACCATGATACTGCATGTCGGATATCGGTCCTTTTCCTGGATATTTTCTGGACGATAAGCAGTACCACTCTCGCACCAGATCAGTTGGCGTCTACAATCCGATGACAGACTGAACCTACTCTCATCTGAGAATAGTACGCATGCCCAGTCCTGTTCAGTCCAATTGTGATGCTCACGACACCATTGCAAACGGGCAGTACGGTGCTGTCTGGTCAATGGGACACACACAACAGGTCTACGTGCGTACAGTCCTCCTCCCCTCAAACGTCTGGCAACAGTTTTTCGGGAGATCTGCTTTTCTGAGGCAGCAAGAAACTGATTTGCCACCTGCTGAGCTGTGGTGTGCCTGTACTTTTTTGCTGATAGTACGATATATCTGTCTTCTGCAGGCGTCGTACTTCTAACACGACCTCCCCCGTGCCGTCTACTACACATTCCAGTAGTTTTAAATGACTTCCACAGCCGTGAAACAACGCTGTGAGCGATGTCGAACTCCCTGGCAACATCTGTTATTTTTCGCTCTTCTTCGATCTTTCCAATAATTCGGCCACGCATAAAATCATCTATGTGATGTCGGGAAGACATGCCAAAAATTTTAAGTTCGTCTATTAAATCTTTCCTGTAAAACTTTGACTTGAAACAACAACTGTCCACACGCGTCAAAACCTTTAAAGCTCTTATGAACGCTATCACGTGATGAACAGACGTGGAAAAAAAATTTGCATACTCATACTTCTTACTAATATCCCGCATTTATTCTAATTTTCCACATTTTGCTTCCTTTCATTTTGTGGTTGCTATGGATGATAGTGTTATCCATCCGTAGCAATTGTCCAGCAGTGTATATATATATATATATATATATATATATATATATATATATATATATATATATATATATATATATATGTATAATAAGTACACATAAAATTCAATTTAATCGTATATGTAATATTTAAAAGTAATAAACATTGTGATTCTTACTTACAATACCGTACGATAGTTAATAACAGAAGAAACAATAGTTAAGAACAGAAGAAATATCTCGTTTGAAATTTTGGACATACATAGTATAGTTATTTTTAAGGATTTTGGTGTAACTAAAATGGTGTATTTAGTGAGTAGTCGAGAGATAAAAATATTTTAACAGTTCAGATGTTTCATTGAAAAAAAAATGATCAATTAAAAATATTAAAAATTGAGTAAAAGTGACTGAAATTATGTTTACTGTATTGGAAGAAGCGATTTATTAATAGTTTTGCTGAAAAGGAAAAATAACCTTGTGACGGATCCAGCAATGCCCCCATTGGACTCAGAGAGGCTTTCTAAGTTTCGATTCTAATCTTAGGGCTAGCCCCAGCTAATTTTCGAATCAAACATGTAACGTGGTATCTGTCCTTTCTCGTGTGTTTCCTGTGTGTATTAGTTTATTTCTGTGATGTTATGTCTATAAATAAATACAAATATTTAGCTAGCCGTGTCACCACAGTTAAAGAAAAAAGTGGCCCCCAACTTGGGGATATTCCTCGGATAGATATCTAGTATTTTCATACTTTATCACCTAAACCCAAACAAAAAGTTGTTTTAAAGAATATCTTCTATGTTTAAATATATAAATCTGTGATTTTAAATGCTGAAGTCATATCTCTCTACTTATATTATATAGATATAGTAATATATATATAATGAAGTAATCTATATAAGGGATCACTATGTGCTTTACTAAAGTGCCAAAATTTTAGTAACATTTTAATTTTTATAAATAGATTAAATTCTTAAGGGTAGTTTGCTTAAAAAAATGAACATAAATAAATATTTTATAGATAAAATAAAATCTTAAATTTCGTAAAATTCATGTGCTTCAAGCATGAATGTATCAATTAAAAAATTTTCCAATGAAGAAGGAACCACTTAATGACATAACAACATATTCGACGTTTAAGTCTAAATTTAAGCATGAACAGTTCCTAAATTTTCGGTTGCAAATTTGCAGAATGCGCAGAAGTTCCTTATATAGTTATAAATATTTTAATACTATTCTCAACAATGCATTTAAGTTAAAATGTTTCAATGGGGCAACAAAAACAAAATATAGAAGCAAATTAGCACAGAATTTGGAATGCGACTTCTGATAGCTTCAATATACCTACACTTCGATATTTCGCATGTATCGCAGTTATTAAATATAATGCAATTGTAGTTGACACGTGGAGCACGAACAAATCAGTTAAATACATTAATAATATATTAAATTTTTTAAAATAAAAACAGTTATTTTTTTAATTGTTCGTACTTAAAGTATGCATCAGATGTTAAATCTACTTTAAATATTATTTAAAGATGTATTTTAATACTTTTTCTTCTGTAGATTTGGTTCCCCGGAAACACCTTATAGATTTAAAGTTTCCGTGAGTCGACAAAGTTTGAAAGCCACTGAATTATATGATGACTAAATGAACCTAGTTCATAAAAAGAAATCTTGCTTACATGCATAATTTTTTTAATCAGTTTCTGGATATCTTATTAGAAGGAAAATGCCATGAGATTTTAAAAATCAAAGGAGGAGGGTGTACTCAGTATAATTCCTTTTAACCTAGGACTGGACGTGCGGGGCACAGAGTCACCCCAGGCTCCCAAAATCATTAATTCTGGGAAAACTGTTTATTTGTTACCAATGGCCTTAACATACCCTTCTATATGACAGTCTTCATGGAAACTAAAATGTATTTCTCACCTATTTCCTTTTTTTTTTTTGGGGGGAGAGTGGCAAACGTTTTTTTACAATCTTAAGGTACATGTTTTGACTGAGTTCCTCGCACTACCACTTTTGTTTAAAAATATTTTTTATGAACATGCCACATTTTTTTCCCGTGAACAACTTAATGGTTTTAATTGCTGTGTTGTACAATTTATTATGTTTTATAAATGTAAATGAGCAGAATATAATAAAAGAAATGGTATCTGCGATCTCTATTAAAGGAAGTTGAAAATGATCAAGTTAGAGAAGAACTTGCTGAAATAATGCATATTAATCATGATAGCGAAAGTAAATTTAAGAAAAGCGAGGGACAAGAACAATTTGAGTTGAAAGGGAAATTTTCAAATACTACGTAAAAAACTCCATCAAGAAAAATATGAAGCCATAAGTGTATCCTCTACACAAGCAAGAAAAAGTTCAATATGCTATTTGTTGACGATCAAAGGACAATAAAACTACAATAATTTGAACAAAATATGACAGGTTTGCCTGCAAATAACATTCTTGTAATGTTAGCGAAAATTGTCTGTGTGATTTGTGTCCTTTATAAAAGTCAAGCACATTGAAACTTCTTGGTTCAGGTTGGTTGATATATAATCAAAGAAAAATTGAAAAGTCATTAAAGGTAGGTAAGTATACTTTCTCTTAATTAAATTATTCACTGGAATTACGATTTTTATAGTGCACCATAAAATTAACTATAAGAAAAGGATTGGGGTAACTCAGTCACCCCAGTGACCATGAACTTTAGTATCGATTGAGTGCCTGCTCCCGGGTTAAAATATTAATTTAAATTGTAGACAATAAATCTGCAATCTCTTGTTTTAAATACTAATACCGTAATAACTCTTCCTTATATGTGGAAAAAGAAATTCTTATTAACGTCAACTCGTTCAAAAATCTGATTCTTTTTCAAATTTCTAAAGAAAATTGAATCTGCCGAAATTACTGTTAAGGAATTATCTTAGCTGAAGCAGACCGGCCCATCCGATCTGACGCTTCTGAGAAAACGATTTCAATATCACGTTATGCTTCTTTCCTTGTAATTAGTCTTTTCAGAGATGATAAGCTTTTCGCGATCTTCGCAAATCCTTTTTCGATCCTCATTAACGTTAAAAGGTTGTCGCTTGCGGCATTTTATTTAGTTTGTTGCCACTTACCCCCTCCGTTCCGGTAGCAGAGGTAAGGGAACCTCCACACGTTAGCTAAATCAACAGCAAATCCGATAATGGACAGGAGGAAATCGGCTTTCTTGCTCCAGGTCGGCCTATCCTTCGGATTTTCACTCCCTGCTGTGACTTGGTCCTGGGACAAAGCGATGATGAGAGCACCGTCGGGTAGTTGGGACGTTTTGTCATGGTGGCCTTCACCACAAGTTTTGTGGTCTAGAAAAAAGAAATAAATAAACAATCAAAAAAAATGCTTGTATAGAAACATTAATTAATGATTAAGGTGATTAACTACATTCGTAATCGTGATTTCGAAATCGCGTATAAATGAGTAATTTTTTTATATTTAGTGTCAGTTGAATTAGAATATACATATAAAATTGTTTTCAGAATACTTTTACAAGAAAAATTTAAATCAAATTTTTGGCATAAAAACGAAAAAAGAGTGACATATTTTCAAAAGATTATCTTTTTATGAAAACTGTGTTTATAATAATACTGATATTTTGCCTAGGATATCTAGACCGGGGTTGGTGTAAAATTTTGAAAAAATCACATTATTTTCAGAGTTACTACCAATTGAAATAATAGGAATTGTGTTTCGTTAAAAAAAATTTATTTCTCTATTCTGATATAATAAAAAACAAATAAAACCATTTTCTAAATTATATGTTTCAAAAATTTTAGTTTAACCCCTGTATAGAAATCCTAGCTTTATGTAGGTAAAATATTATTATTAAAGAAGAACTTTTCATAAAAGGAGAATGTTTGAAAAAATATGTCATTCTTTCGTCATTTTTTGTCAAAAAATTTAATTTAACTAGTTTATTAATATAATAATATTTATAAAAGTTTTATATGTAAATTCTGATTAAACTGACTCTAAACATTAAAAAATTATCAATTTATGGGCTTTTTCAAAATCATGGTTTCGAACATAGTCGATCACCTTATGGTATCCGACTACGTTCGGAACAGTGTTTTGCAAAAGCGTATAAATGGATAATATTTATGATATTTAGTGTCACTTAGATTAGAAAATGTATATAAAATTGTTTTAAGAATAGTATTACAATAAAAAATTATTTAAGTAGAATATTTTGACAAAAAATGAACATAGAATGACCCATTTTCAAAATATTCTCCTTTTTGAAAAATGCTTCTAGTATAATAATGTTTCACCTGTTTATAGCTCAGACCTCTGTACAGAGGCTCAACTAGAATTTTTGAAATATATAACTTAGAAGTGGGTTTATCCATGTTTTACGACCACAGAGGGGAGAAATTTTAAGAAAAAAAACGCTGATAATTGTTTTAAATGGTTGTAACTCTGAAAATAATGTGAATTTTTCAAAAATCATAGTTGGGCCTCTGTATAGAGGTCTGAGCTATATACAGGCAGAATATTATTATAATAGAAGCATTTTGCCCATAAGGAGAACATTTTGAAAAAAAGTTATTCTAAGTTAATTTTTAGCTGAAATATTGTATTTAAATAATTTTTTTTGTCATATTGTCCTTAAAACAATTTTATACATGTATTCTAATCTAAGTGACACTAAATATCATGGAAATTATCCATTTATGCACCTTTTTAAAATCATGGTTCCGAACGTAGTCGGATACCATAAGGTATCTAAAACACGTCCAGCATACTTTTTAGAAAAGAATACTAAAACATGATAAATATTTTTTAGGGATCAGTACCGATAAATATTAATATCCTCCCTCCCCACAGCAATGCTTAAAATAAATTGTCTAAATTTTTCAAAAATCACTACTAAAAGTGAAATTTTAGCAATTTTTTAAAAGTTTTTAAAATCAGTTAAAGAAAAAGTAATAACCTTATACCAATTAAAGTATTACTAATATAAATTATTAATAAACTTTTTATATATACTAAAAATAATTTTTATGAAAACTTTACCATGGGTTTATTGACCAGGAATGTTTAATACCAGGTCATCAAGTAAGTTCTATCGTTTTTGAATATAGAGAAAGAACACTTGAGAATTTTCACATAAAGTTTGTTCGTTAAAAATACACCCTCCCACTGAGCAACATTCCATTCCAAATGAAAAGATAATTTGTAAATCTCAAAGCTGATTATTTTTATTTAAAAAATGTAAACGCTTCTTTTTTCAATTTTTTCTTAATTTTAAACTGTTTACCATGCATTTAACAGTAAAAAGATAAAAGTAAGTAATAATCTAATGGAGATATGTCTGGGGAATAAGAAGGATGGGGTGGTTTGATTTGTTCTTTTCCCTAAATGCATAATTTTTGTTCTGATCTCTGTTACAACAAGTGGTCGTCCGTTACTTATTTACTTAATTTTCGTTTTTTTCCCTATTTTGCGCAAATGTTTCTGCATTGTTTACTTTGACCATTTCTGTAAGGTGTTGCCGTGTTAAAATTGAATTGGTTCCAATAATTGTTTATGTTTAGATTTGATGATTTGCCTAATTTGATGTCATCTTTTGTGGATTCGTCCCAGAGAGACAAATTTTTAAGACTATCTCCGGTTCTTTACTTGATCTAATTGTCTTTTCTCTGAGCGCAGTGCAATTTTTTTTTCTTGCAGTTAGCAGAATTAGTTCCTACTTTAAATTTATATAGTAAACATTTATGTATAACACTGTGCTTCACAGACATTTTGTAACGCGTACTATTCGGGTTTTTCTACTAACCCTCTTGGGAAAACTATTCTTAAACTGTGATTTTAGTTTAAAAACCACTTTTCGTGAAGATGACTTGATTTTATGCAAACGTAACAACTATCTAAACCCTGACGATGGGCATGTGAGGTTAATGGTTAGTCGTTGATTGTGAAATCTAAGAATAAGAGAAGGTGAATTGCGACTGGGTGGTCATGCTCCTGAAATTAAATGTGGAAGTAAATAACATTGGAGCTGACCGAGATATCGGGTTTAGAGAAGGATCATCATAAGGAGTTCCAACTGAAGCTAAGTAATTTTTAATAATTTTATATATCAAATTAAGTGTTAGGATTTCGTATTGCTCTCAGAGTTATGCTATAAAATTGTATATCATTCACAAAGCGTTGAAGATAAAATGAAAGCAGCTATTTTTAAGATCATGTCTGCTTCTTCCTCAAACCATTTTACACCCACGACCTTTGGATCGTGACAATTTTAACGGTTAAAATAATATTTCAGTCAAATTGAAAGTTTCGAGATTCAGTCAATAAAACTTCAATAAAACGCATGCTGATATAACAGATTAACAATTCTTAGAATTATATCCAATAACAAAAGTATACAATATTTGAAATTATTATACGTTTTAAAAAGGATGAAAATTTTTTCGTTACCTAGTACATTCCCGACTGATTATTGTGAAATATATATGAAAAAACCGGTAAAACACCTTTTTTCACTAAGAATTGCATTAGAATTTATAGTTATTTTTAAAAATATTTTATCCAAAACTGAGATTATTATTATGCTTATTTCCTTCTTTAAACACATCTTACTTAAGTTTTAAATCAAAGTTTAATCTTTCAGATACGAAATTGATGATCTAATAATGTAAGTAATATTTTATTTATATAGGAAAAAACTCGAAAATGATTAAATATAATTGAAATAATGATTTAAATATAATATATATACATATACATATAAATATATATTTAATAATTTGTGCATATATAAATATACAAAACTATTATACAGAAATTTTCTGCTGAAGGGAAAGGTTGGGATCCCATAAAGCAAGCTTAACCCTACTTTACCATCTTAAGTCGGTGGTAATTATAGAAAACATAATAGTTTTCCATTTTGGTCAATAAACTTTTTTTACTTGTATTTTGGTTTATTGTTCTTGGTTATCAAGTCCATTAATTTTTCTATACTTTGTTTTGTAGGATATATACGCGTACATGTATCTGTAAGATACATATATTAAATCTATTCACAATATATTAAAATAGCATTTGATTAAAACAAATTTTGAGAAGTTTAGTTTTCTATGCTCCGAATTTAATTATGTATAAAATGGGAAAAAAATCTAGACGAAAAAAATGACATTTTTCTAATGGTATATGACTAAGTGAGACTCATATGGAATCCATCACAATCACGAACTAACTTAATAAGCCTAACTTCATCAACGAAAAGTTCACCATACTAATGCATAAATTTACTGAAATTTTCTAGAAACTAAGCAAGTTTCTGAAAGTAGTTTTTTGGAAAACCTCAAACATTAAATAACTTTCCACTTAAGTTAACCTAGATCAAAGATGAATATATTTTGCTTTTTCTACATAGAGATAATGTACTTTGCTTTAAGTATATGCTTCATAGTGTTTATATAAATATTATTTTGAAATCCGGAGATCAATTTAAAAGAAAAAAAAAACTAAGAATATTTGAGGCAAAATAATTAACTATTTCTTATTAACCAATAACCTTAAGAATTTCAATAATAAGAATTTTAGTACGTTCTACTCAAATAAACACATTTTCATCGATTCACAATATGCAATAATAGAATTATAAATTTCTCATTTAGCAAACTCCTAACTTTTAGTTTCGTTTTATTAACTTAAAACTTTTGCCTTTAATAGAATCAAATACAAAGAACTATGATTTTTGTTTGTTAAATTTTTATAATTTTTTCACGATGATTCTATATAATCTGTGAAATTTCTTTTATAAATCACCTTATATTTTCACAGTAAATTAAAATGATTTGTAGAAATACAATATCAGTCTGTTAGAAATAAAATACGACGAATGATATGGGTTAGTATCTAATATTTTCATAGCAACATAAGATTCAAATATTTTACGTGTCCTCCGTTGTGTTTAATAAATTAGTAGCATGGAAAGTAACTAAGTTTGGTTAACTAAAGTCAGAGTAATGCAAATTTTTTTATATATATATATATATATATATATATATATATATATATATATATATATATATATATAACAGTTAATTTTTAATATAATATAGCATTTTTACGCGGTTGAACTCCTGTTACTTGATGTAAGTTTTACTTTCTTAAAAAAACAATAGACTATAATGGACGGAATAGGAATCACTGATTCAACTTCTAAAGGAAAAGTTTTGTAATGAAGAATAGCATGTTATTTTTTATTTGATTACTTGTTGAGTTTTATAAAAATGCATAACGTAGATATATCTGTGTCCAAAAATGATATTATTTCATTAACAGTCACGCGTAGAAAGTTTAAAATCATTCAAATGAAACTATTCTCTATTTGTTTATTCATATACCGTATTTATTCGAATCTAAGCCGCACCCCAAATTCCAACCTCTTTTTTGTGAAAAAATGAAAAATAGTGTAAAAATGTTTATCGATATCTGAAATTTAGGAAGTTAAAAAAATATAATGAGAACTAATAAGAAGGGAATAAATTAATTCATTTTGCCAGTATTAAAAACTTTTAAATACTTACATTAACCTGTAATTGTTCTAAGCAACAGTATATGTTCAATCTTTCGTATTCAACGAATTTTTCCGCTTTCTAATCAAAGCCACATCCATTTTTAAATAATATTTACATTCGGTAAAAAGTGCTGTCTATATTCGAATAAATACTGTATATCTATAAAACTAATACATTTAGGAGTTTTGAAAAAATAGAAATGTTATTTACAAACATTCTATGCAATAATTTTGGAAAATAAAGCTGTTATGTTTCCTTTAAATATTTTTCATTATTAGCCTAAAATTGTTTTATTCAATATTTTCGAAGTATTTTAAAAATTTCACTTCGGTTAGCTTTTTTTTCATCTTCTAATTTCATTATCACTTTTTTTTTTGAAAATAGAGAAATTTATGAAGTAATAAATTAACTTATAATTTTTTGATGATTTCTTTGTTAACATCACAAATGGGCAACTTTTAAAATCATGATTTTTTTTAAAATGCTCTTTTCTATGGGGTTCGCCAGCTATCAAAAGGATAAAATCCGAAATAAAAGTTATCCATTGTTACAATTTCATATTTCTTAAGAACTTTTTATCTTGAGAAAATATTTATTTTATGACAATAGGATATTCCTCTCATTTCTAAGCACCAGAGAGCTACGTCGTGTATTTTCAAATCTTCTTCACGCCTCAGTTACTAAAAATCAATTTTTTAAGCAAATATTTGGATTTTAGACTTTGTTCATCAAGAAAATAGATTTTCAGCGAAAAGAGGACAATGAACACTTGACAAGTTGCTATAAAAGTTACAAAGGGTTATATTAAAATGTGCCCAGAGCATCAGTAGTTGTAATCTTCCTATAATTACCGAATCTATAATCACATCGTTGAAACTCACCTTTTACACGTATAAAATATCAACCCCTTTTGTGCTTGAAGTGTGATGATATTCCTGCAAAAGAGGCTCAAGTCTGATTAAATTTAATCTAACAGCGTCTTGTTCTTCATTTATATATATATATATATATATATATATATATATATATATATATATATATATATATATATTTCAATTTACGATAAGTTGATTTGATTGAAATACTGAAAACTGTGTGTGTACATACATTAAACTATTTTTCAAAAAATTATGGAAATAAATTCTAAATCTATTACACACATTTATCATAAGGAAATACAAATCTTTATAAAATATAATTTTAAGAATAGTTTTAAGAAAAAGAAGAGGCAAAATATTGTATATATATTTGCTATTAAAATTGATATGATAGCGATTAATTCACTAAACTAATTAACGTTTACAAGTGATTTGAAGAGCAGCTCTTCAGTGTGCGTAAACAAAAAAATATCGAACTGATGTATCGAAGTGTCCCATTTTTTGACGGGTGTACGAAAACCTGATTATATCTGTAGACGAAAAAGGAAGCTTTCTGTATAGGACCAGGTTCTTTGCCAACTGAATAGCATTTTGTATTAAACTTTTAAAACTCGCTGGGAGTTTAAAGACCCCGTGTGGATAAGTTAAAGAGAATTTGCTGATTTTGAGTATTTTAAATGAAAGCAAAAATTACGAATTTTTTATTTCTCAAAATGTTGATGAAATAAAGAATAAAAAAGATATTTTGTTTTTTTCAAAGTAAAATTTAATTTGTAAGTAATAAAAGTGGGAGAAAAATATTGTTTTTTGTTGTTCAGTCATAGATTTCATTAATGTACTTTAAAAAATAAGAGAATTTTGCAGATCCTAATGTATCAGTTGAAATAACTTAAATAGTTATAAACAGTTGTAAAATCAATAATTGATGCAATACCTTTATTTTGTATAATAGCCTGCGTGTTTAATTAACATTACCTTACGCTTTCAAAAACTTTTAAAAATAACCTTCTCTATGAAATTTTGTAATTAATTTATTTGTTATCCCTTTCGAGAGCATCGAATTTTACTAGTTTCTTTTCAATTATTATAACTACAATATAACTTATAAGTCATCTATCGAATAGTACATTTAATAATAGTCATATTGAACTGATTCTTTAAAATTTTTCTCTGAGCAAAAATTTAAAACTATAGTTATGAGCAGTTTTCACCAGCTATATTCTGTTTTTAATGATAGCTGATGTGAATGTAAAGTAGACTAGGAAAATATAGAAATCGTTGCCTAACGGGCTTCAATCAAAGTTAGGTGAGTGAGTGAGTGAAGATTAACGTCGCACTGTTCAGCTCTACACGAGGGCTTTTGGCGACGGACCACGTAATTTTGAACCATGGTCAAGTGACATGGACGACACCTGTGCTGGCACCCCCTCTCCTAACTACCACACCACACCAACGGGAGGACGTTTCAGCTCTCGACAGATTTAGCGTGCATCGCTGCCCTACACGGCGGGTCTTTAGTGGTACTGGGCTCGAACTCGTGACAAAGCCAGCCACGATCCGATGCCTATACCACTCGGCTACCGCGGCCACCAATCAAAGTTAGGAGTTTAACACTTATTTCTGCATATGAATTTTAGTGAGAACAATTTCCAGCGCTTAAAAAAATGCATGTGAAAAGCAACATTTTTAAAGCGTCTTTTAATTGTGACATTGATTAGTAATATCTATTTTACCCAAAAGTATTTACTATTGTGACATTGATTAGTAATATCTATTTTACCCAAAAGTGTATTTACTATTGTGACATTGATTAGTAATATCTATTTTACCCAAAAGTATTTACTTTTGTAACGTGATAAGAAGAATAGTAAAATGTTGTACAAATTGATATATAGCATGTAGCATCAGCCATAATTCTATAATTAACATAAACTTTTTTTTATTTTGGAACTCATTTGAATTTTGGATTAAGATAGTTGATTTTTTTAATGAAAAAACTACACGTTTCTTAGAAATGAATCTCATCTGTAGAGCGTTTTCATACTGTTTTTGAAAAAAAAAGAAACATTATCCTTGAATTCAAAATATTAACAGGTGTATTTATCATTATCATTATTGATATGAGCTAGGCGTGAAAGTAAAACAAATGTAACAGAGAGTTACTTAAATAAGATTTAACAAATGTAAAATGATAAAATAAAACTGCCCAGTTATAGAGTTTTTACAGTTTTATATAATGCATAGGGTGAAGCAGACTATGGGGTTTCACCTAATGCCTGTTTATAGATATATAGAACTGGCATATATATTACCACCACATATATACTTTATATATATATATATATATATATATATATATAATATATGTGGTATATACATTATACCAGATTTATTAAAAATTAGGAGATATGGCTCATCATGAAGTATCCACAAATATCCCTCTGACAATGACACTTGGATCATTACAATGTAAATATCGATTGTTAATTTTCTTTTATTTAACTATTTTCATTGTCATCGAAAAATTAAGGATGAGGCACTAATGTAATGTCGTGTAAAAGCGCGTTCCAATGAATACAGGTAATACCATATGATACCCAAAACATAAGAATACAGGGGAAGTAAAAAAATTTTCCAAAGAAGAAATTAAAAACGATAAAAAAAAAAATGAAATTTATTGAAAAATGAGGTACGAGCTTAATTGGACCAAAGACTGAAACGTTAATATGATTAACAGTAGGTAACAAAAATCCTGACATTAATAAACGATATGATAACCCCTGACTGGAGTTCCGTATTCTGGTACACTGTTGTATAATTAGATGTGTGTAACTTGTATTTGTTTAAATATATTTGTTATTAGTTTTTTATATTTAAAAGAAGCCTATCTTTTTTATATCAGGCTCTAAGAAAATGTTCACGTCTTTTCATAAGTTTTTTTCAACTATGTATTCGTGAGTTAATAAAAAAACGTGTGCTTAATGTGAAAAACAGATTTGGTTTCACTTGCATGGGAAGTTTGCTTAAAAATAAAAGTATTTCACTGGAGCACGAATTTTTGATAAAATTATGAATGAACTGCGTAACAGGTATTTTGATAACTAGATTATTTCCAGCATTCAGTAATAAAATGTCTTAGTACTAATAGTTTCAGTAATAAATATCGAAAAATACTCTTTGAGCAGAATAAAAGCAGATAAATATTTCTGAGTCAGAGTTTTATCAATCAAGGCTCTTGGTTATGAAAAAAAATGTTAAATTCACTAAATTTACGTTTTGATACTTTAAAGTAATTAACTCGTAAAACGGAATTTAAACTAATAACACATATAGATTTATATAAATGAGTTATTTTCATAACTTTTAAAAATTTCTATTGGATTTCTAAATTTTTTTTTATATAGATAGAGAAACCCAATAAGGTTTCTGCCGAAAAATGACTCAGTTCTTGTTATATAGTCCTTTTAAGGCTATCATTGGTTTGAAGTTCTATTTAAACGCAATTATTTCAATTGATTAATCAATTTATTATACTAATCTACTTATTTTTTCTATTTTAATCATTATTTTAATCTTTTAATCAAACAATATTGCACTGATTTTATTTGTAACTATAAACAGCTCTGACTGGCAAGCAACTTAAATTCGGTATTTTGATTTCGATGAGTGGAACGTCTTCGAATTTTGAATTAGTTGTGTGGAAATTTTGAGCAAGTATTTTGACCCACGTTATTAAATGTTAATCGAAAATGAGATATTTGTAAGAGATATCTTATATTGGAAATGTTGAAAAATATGACTTGTATACAGCTTAAATAATTCATTAGTTGTTATAATTTAGTTCCTGTGGTGTAAAATAATAACAAACTGTTCTCCTACTGCTTTGATTTAATTTGGTTGTACCATATAACCTATATTTTAATCAGCTTATTTTTTTAATCAAATTGTGTTATCTCAATCTATTATAATAAATCTATTATATTAATAACTTCATTTTTCTAATCAGCCTAAATTATGGAAAACTGCAAGTAGAGATCAATTTGTATATGAATAAATAAACAACGAATCAAAAAATATAACTCGTGTATGAGTAAGTTAAGTATATAGCTCAATGAAAGAGCCGTTGGCACTTTCCTTGGAATTATTTGCCCGTAAAGCAGGCTTATGGTAAGAAATGATTCGGTCTGATGAATAAATCGCTACCGTTAAGCTCACCTATTTGCCAGATAAAGGAAAGAGTAACCCATAACTTCACGAAGAAAGCTTCAAGTTTCTTCGAATGTCACAATGTGGGTAGAAAATAATTTAACGTAAATACCCTAATAAATTGCATTCTCATTACTGCTCGATCACGCTCTTAGAAATAATCATTTTTAAATATTTTGCAAAATATTTGTTTCAAAGTCTACAGAATGTCAAGGAAGTTAAAAGAATGACAAAATATATTGATCAGTTGCCATTCATCTATACATTTATTCCGAGTGATATATTGTTTGATTTTATCGCACGAGAGAACAGTTTTTAACAAAGAAATTTTGATAATGCAGCAATTATAAAAATTACTAAAAATTACCGATATTTTCTGGTTAAGAAAGTCTGTGTTTTGTTCAAGAGAAGGGTAGAGATGTTTTTAATTTTTGTTCGTGTTGAAAAAAACAGATATTCACTGCATTTAAAAAAATAGAAATAGGTGTAGCACATTACAAAGTTAATTTCTGGTTTTTCTATTCGTGCATCTATCTGAAATTTAACTCATCTTTGAGTCTGATTTAAAAAAAAATCATAAAAATTAATTGCAACAATATTTAGTAGAGAAGACAATTACTTGAAAAAAAATCCTTCGCTAGAGTTACCTGTAAAGAATAATAAAAAATTGGATTGATGAAAATTTATTTTGAATGAAAAATATATTGTAAAAGAATTGCAAAAATTTCACATTTGGGAAGGATTTCGTATCAGCAAAAAAAATATTAATAATGTTTATTTGGAGTATTTATTCATAGTTAAGCAATTAAATATATTGATTATTTTATATTACAAATAAATACATTTTTAATTAAAAATGCATATAATATAATTATATTAAAATATAAACAAAAGTAAGGAACATCACAAATCTGCTCGAATAATCAACAAATTATTTTTTATTTAGTTACTTTCTGAATAATTTGCAATCATCCTTAACTGAAAAAATCTTAAATATGCACAGCTATTTTAAATATGCTTAACATATACTGACAGGAAAAAATTCCCAACACCAAGGAAAACTTATGTTAGATAAACGAAATTTGATGCGGGTGTTGATATCTCTGAAAAAGATGACATCGATTCAAATTTCGCGCTTCACGCTTAGGTGTGGCACTAGTAGCGTCCTTCAGAACTTGCAAATCAGGGTTGCTTTAACTGCGTGCTGTAAAGTTCTTGAGCGTTAAATGTCTCTGAAATTTGACGTATTGAGTTGATGCTAGCCAAGACTGCCTTCAAGAAGACGAAGAAGCCATTATCAATATCTTACTGAGTTTGAATGAGGTCGTGTAATAGGGCTACGAGAAGATAGATTTTCTTTCCGCAATATTGCAGAAAGACTTGGCTGGAGTGTATCCGCTGTGCATGGTTGTTGGGAGCAGTGGTTAATGGATGGTACTGCCTCAAGAAGATCAAGTTCCGGGCGGCCACGTGGCCCCACTGAGAGAGAAGACCGCCATATTTGGCATACGGTTGAGGCACATCGTACTGTGTCTGCGGCAGGAATTCGAGCTGCAGTTAGTACTACAGTAACACAACGAAGTGTTAGAAATCGATTACTTCAAGGACAGCTCCGAGACAGGCACCCTGTAGCGTGTATTCTACTGAGTCCAAGCCATTGCAATTTGCGACACCAGCGGAGTCAAGCCAGTGCTCATTGGAGGAGAGAGTGAAGATCTGTTGTGTTTTATGGGGAAAGCAGGTTCTGCCTTGGTGCCAGTGAAGGCCGTGTGTTGGTCAGAAGGACACTTGAAACTAAATTGTCTGTGGCCTAGACACGCTGGACCTACACCTGGAGTCATGATCTGGGGAGCAATTTACTATGACTGTAGGAGTACTCTCGTGTTTACCCAAAATACACTGACTGCAAATTTGTGCGTCAGTCTGGTAATTAAACCTATAGTACTGCCATTCATGAACAGCATTTCATGGGGGGTTCAACAGAATAACGCTCGCTCTCACACCGCTGTTGTAACGCAACGCGCTCTACAGAGTGTTGACATGTTATCTTGGTCTGTGGGATCACCAAATTTGTCTCCATTTGAGCCCATATGGTACATCTTAGGACGACAACTCCAGAATCATCCACAGCTGGCACTAACCGTCGCAGTATTGACACAGCAAGTACAACAATCATGGAACTCCATAGCACAAAGTGATATTTGGCACCTGTATGACACAATGCATGCACGCTTGCTGGCTTGCATTCAAAATTCTGGATGTTACACCGGCTAATAATGTAATATCATTTAACATTTGAAATGCATTTCCTTGAGCTTAAATTAACTTGTGATTTTGAAAATTTTAAATATGATAACTAGACAATTGCATTGTCCAAATTTCATCACGCTACAATCATTTTTTCTTGGTGTTGGGATTTTTTTTCCCATCAGTGTATATGGATGCTAGAGGGTGAAAAAACATTTACAAAAGGAGGCTGAATGCGTCACATCAGTTTAAAAATAGTGTGTGAGCGGAAAAAAAATAAAGACATAGCATGAAATTAAACTTAATATAATTCAAAAGTCATTTAAACATGTATTACATCTAAGAATCTAGATAGAGGGTACATGATTATTTATGGTTCAGAGTAATAGAGATGGTGAAAAAAAAGACAAAATAGAATTCGATTGTGTGTGTGGTTTACGATATAAGGGAGGACGAAAAAGACGAGAAATATATTATATTTTCATGTTATCTAGTTATGAAAGGGGTCATAAGGTATGTCATTTAAATAAACAGTATGTAGATATATGTAGAAATCTATTTTTTTATATAGATCTTTTCTTTATTTCTTAAGACTCTCATTATTATTACTGCGGTATAATGCGCACCCATAAATTTCGATCATATTTTCTTATGTTAATAGTGTGCGTTATACGCAGGATATACGATAGTTATTTATAATATGAGACCATTCTACATGATTTATCTGAAGAATTGCGATAGCGGGCCATAGGGTGAATAGAAAACAATCAGAGCCAATTCTATGAAGCAAGACGGTTGAAAGGGAACCATTCTGTAATTCATAGAATATGAATTGTATTTCTAAGAACAAAATCAGATTTAAAAATGTACAACTGAGGAACCCTTAGTACTATAAGTGTGCCCCAGATGATAACTATTTGTATATAAATGCAAGAGGTGCATAACCACTGCATTAATCAATATATGTCTGACATCTAGGTGAACTGTTTGCAGAAGGCCTCACGAAAAAAGGTTGTATGAAAAGTGTGCAGCATTTTGTATCCCTCAGACCACACTACTGAAAAAGAGAGATTTAATTGGACGCGCATACATGTCAATTGGAGCGTAGATCAGAAAATCTGTACTCTTTACTAATGAGTTCAGATTTTGTTTGCAAAATGATCAAAGTGAATAGTTGGTTTGGCGTAAGTCAAGACCTTTTAACGTTATTCTATCACATCCATTACAGAAACAAAATGGTGAGTTCAGCCTGCGTATGTGAATAGGTATATCATTGAAGAGCCTCGATGATTCGTATGTCGGCTTAAGAGAATGTTAATTTATATAAAGACAATAGTCTTAATCTAATTTGTTTGTCTTTACGCCAGTGCTTCTCAAACTTTCGATACTTACGACCGAATTTTCAGACATAACTTTCTTCGCGCCCCCTCTCCTTCCAAGCAATAACAATGTATTGAATTCAATAATAATAATGTACTTAGACGTAAATCTACAATACGAATTTAATTACAAACCGTACAAATTATCAAGATAAATATTACATTTTTTACATATCACAAGCCCATGCAGCCACTGGTAATTGTTAAACTTGTTCTTAGCTCGGTATTGTTAAATTAATTACCAAATACAGTGTGGATACTTATACATTTATAAATATATTAAATCGGTGTAAATGTGTATTTTATTTTTTATTATGTCAGAATGCATTTTATTTTGCTTCCTTTCAATAAATCAATATTTTTAAACAATGTTTTATTTTCGACGTTTCGATATGCTCGAGCCCCCCTCGATGGTTTATCACACCCCCAGGGGGCGTGCCCCACAGTTTGAGAAACGCTGCTTTACACACTTACAGACAGTAACTTCTACATACTTCGAGGCAATATTGCTAATTCAAAGAGCTCAGTTGGTGGAGATTTACTTTAGTGAGAAAATTGTTGTGTATATGTTGGAGGGGGGAGGGGTTCTGGTTTTGAATCCAACTGAGCTTGTTTGAACGTTAAAGGAAATTGCATTACTGAACTTAATCCCTATCGTGAAACTCTTCAACAACTTTGAGCTGCATAGGTCAAATTGTGGGTAATTGAATTGATGAAGACCACCAGTTCGAGCAGGGAGGATGTATCATGCATATGCCTATTAAATCAGTGCTTCTCAAAGTTACAATATTCGCGATCCAGTATTGGATCATAATTTTCATCGCCCCCCTCATACAATAACAATGTATTGAATTAAATAGTATTATACTTTGAAGCTAAGATTATGATACGACTTAAACCCCTTAAGTGCCCTCGGCGTTATAAAAGTCTCACTAAACCAAAACATTTATTTTCCCGGACGTATATATACGTCTTTTTGAAGTACGATCTTTTCTGTCACTGCTATCCATAAAATTTTTTCAAAGGTTTGGAATGCAGTAAAAGGACCTTGATAATGTTTGCCAAGGATTTGCTTATTTGAGATTATTTGCTTCTTTTATATTCCCCCCTTCAATACATCACATATGCGCGCCTACGTGGAAAATGGTTGACATTGGGGAGCGAATAGCGTAACTTTTAATCGGCAGTTAAGGCATTAAATGCAAACCGTATAAATTATCAAGATAAGGGTTAATTTTTGTTTTTAATTATATACACTGCTGGACAATTGCTAAGGACGGATCACAAATTGCTATGTAGCATAACATCAAGCGAGACATGAGGCCTAGTAGGATAAAATATAGTTGCCACACTGTTCAGACATTAGAATAAAGAATATTTATTGTTCTGGAAAGTACAAAAGCTGTGAAACATCTGAAAGAAAAAAAAATGTTCATTTGATCTGCGTACGGAGAAATGGAACAATGCATCTAAAAGTCAACAGGCACCTTAAAGAAAGTTATCAGTACGGTATATGTCCACCGTGGAGTGTGATGCAACATTCCACACGTCGTACCATACTTTGCACAACATTATCCAGCAGCTGTTGAGGCAATTGATCCCATTCCTCTGTGAGTGCACGGATGAGGGTGTTCTTGTTTGTCGGAGGATTGTTTCGACCAGCAAATTGTCTCCCCAAAGCATCCCACACATTTTCAATGGGGTTTAGATCTGGAGAACGTGCTGGCCATACGATACGTTGAATACCATCGCTGTCTACACAATCCTGAACAGCGAGTGTTCGATGACATGTTGCGTTGTCGTCCATAAAAACAAATTTATCACCGACAGCACCACGGAAAAGACGAACATGAGGAAGTAGAACTTCATCAATGTATCGTTGGCCCGTCATATTCCCATTCGCAACCACATGTAGGCGCGTGCGGCCGTTGATCATGATGCCGGCCCACACCATGATACTGCATGTCGGATATCGGTCCTTTTCCTGGATATTTTCTGGACGATAAGCAGTACCACTCTCGCGCCAGATCAGTTGGCGTCTACAATCCGATGACAGACTGAACCTACTCTCATCTGAGAATAGTACGCATGCCCAGTCCTGTTCAATCCAATTGTGATGCTCACGACACCATTGCAAACGGACAGTATGGTGCTGTCTAGTCAATGGGACACACACAACAGGTCTGCGTGCGTATAGTCCTCCTCCCCTCAAACGTCTGGCAACAGTTTTTCGGGAGATCTGCTTTTCCTGAGGCAGCAAGAAACTGATTCGCCACCTGCTGAGCTGTGGTGCGCCTGTTCCTTTTTGCTGATAGGACGATATATCTGTCTTCTGCAGGTGTCGTACTTCTAACACGACCTCCCCCGTGCCGTCTACTACACATTCCAGTAGTTCCACAACCGTGAAACAACGCTGTGAGTGATGTCGAACTCCCTGGCAACATCTGTTATTTTTCGCCCTTCTTCGATCTTTCCAATAATTCGGCCACGCATAAAGTCATCTATGTGATGTCGGGAAGACATGCTAAAAATTTTAAGTTCGTCTATTAAATCTTTCCTGTAAAACTTTGACTTGAAACAACAACTGTCCACGCGCGTCAAAACCTTTAAAGCTCTTATGAACGCTATCACGTGATGAACAGACGTGGAAAAAAATTTGCATATATACTCATACTTCTTCTTACTAATATCCCGCACTTATTCTAATTTTCCACATTTTGCTTCCTTTCATTTTGTGCTTGCTATGGATGATAGTGTTATCCGTCCTTAGCAATTGTCCAGCAGTGTATATGACAAGACTATGGGGTCCCTGGTAATTAATAAACGTGTTCTTCTTTATTGCTAAATAAATTATAAAATACATTGTGTAGCACTGGTATATTTATAAATGTAATATATTAGTGTAAATGTGTATTTCCTATTTTATTATATCAGAATGTATTTTGTTTGTTTACTTTCAATTAATTAATAATATTTTTAAAGCAGCTTTTGTTTTCGACTTTTCAATATGCTCGCGCCCCCTCGTGGAGTTGTCATACCCCCCAAGGGGGGCGCACCCCACAGTTTGAGAAACGCTGCATTAAACTGATCTCACATTTAATTATATTGTTGGTATTTCCTTTTTTTTAACAGAAAGAATACATTTTTTTATGCCGAATTAATGAAGAATTGCTTGATGAATATTTTCTCTCCGCAAATTTCCGTAAGTTATAAAAAATAGAAATTTAGCAATCAAAAAAGGTTTCTCTTATTTTTTCTTAGTTTTTGAAATGATTAATGCATTTTTGATTTCTTTTTTCCCCTTAATTTTCGAAATTTTTGATATTAGAAAACTATAAAATAAGACTATATTGCATGTTTAAGGATTTGTAATTTTATAGCTGATGAAATAATTATTTCATACTGACACATCCTATGAATGGAATTAAATTATATTGATATCCACATAAAACTTTTACCACAATTGAAAGAAGGAAATACAAAGACTGCCAGAGGATGTGAAAAAGGACTTCAAGAAGTTTATAAAAATTTATTCTTCTCTTTTAACAGTTTCACTATTTCAAGTAAGGTGAACTGAGAAAGGATTCTGCATTTTTGCTTTCTTAAAAGAAAGCTATGCATGCTGTAAGGATTTATATAAAATTGGGTCATGAAAGTCATTTATTTTAGTCACTGCTTCTCTTTTGGAAGTATGTTTTTCATCAGTTTAAGAAGAACAAAGAAGTCTTCAAGAGTTGCTATGGCAACAACAGGGAACACACACACACACAGATTGTAGTTTTCTAACAAACCAGCTGGCGACAACAAAGAAAAGATTGAAGGTACGGTTACGATTAAAATCTGTATTCTACTTTGTAAGCGATTAGCACCTTTTTTCCTGTGGGAAAAAAGTTTACTGCAAAGTTTTTCTTTCTTCTTACTTGAACAATTGAAATTAGAATAAGCAATTCTCGTCGACACAAGAATTTAATGTGTTGCTGTGGATTGAGAAAGAGCTTAAAACCTAGAAGTGTGAAAAAATAAATCAAACAAACGGCAGATGTTTTTGCTGGTCTTAACGGACGAAGAAAATAGTTACGGTTAAAGCTATGTTAAAGTTTAAATATTCTTTGTTAATTAGTTACATGGTGAAGATAGAACGTTTGATTAACAAGCATACTTTTTTTTGTAACGAAGATGAAGAGTAATCCTTGGAAAGATTTCTTAAAATTTCGTTAAAATAATTAATAAATCTTTTCGTTAAAGTTTAATTTATGTTATCCTCATAAGCGCTGAGAACAACAGAAATGAAATAAAAGCCCAATTAAGTACAAATGTTTCTATAACATGTTTTTAGAGTATGTAAGTTAGCTTAAAAAGAAAGGTATTTTTTTATTTGTGTTTAGTTTTAGAATAAATGACTTTAAAATGATTTCACACTTTTATCCATGTGATTTGTAAACATTAAAAATTTTGTATCTTTTTAAATCGAATTCGTAGGAAAAATTCCGTTTTAAGACTTGAAGCCTATTGAAGGCCTTGAAGCCTATTTACAGAACAAAAATTTAAAGGAGGTCTTCCTTGTCCATTAAAACGGTCAATACAAATGCTTAGGAAAAATGCTGAAAATACGCAGTTTTTATCGAGAATATTATGCAGTTTTCATGTCAGGAAGTCATAGTGTCGTTTTATTCCTTTTAAGATATTGTTACAGATTTATCTTGGAGTTTAATTTTCAGAATATATTTTGTGCATCACATTTTTTCGATAATTTGTTGAGAACTGAAAAAAACTACAACACTAAGATCAAAACAAAAACATTTTTTATAAAGCCTTTCTAGAGAGTTTAAAGACACTAAGAAACTCAGTGACGATATACAATGAACATTCATTAAAATTATGTTTATTTGTATTTTTTCCCCAAATGAACTTAATTTATACGTTTTTATATACATACTTTTATATCAGAAGCATATTTCATTCTAATTTATAAACTGACATGTTTCACATTTGTAGGTACTCTACAGTGTTTATATTATACCAATTCATTTAATTTTTAATTTACAAAGAAAGAAAATTCTACAGTTAAAACGTTCCGCAAATCTTTTCCCAGAAAATTTCAAGAAAAAAATGTTGCGTTTTCAGTTTTGCTTAAGGCACATATTTCAGTAGAATTTTTTGCTTTGGAGTTTATTTATGGCAAAACGAAAGCGGATATTTTTTATGATTAATTTTGAAGGCTGTAGTTTGTGTGAAACGGTTTGAAAATAATACAACTCTCATAATATTTCACCCAAAGAGCTTTATTCAGCCCTGTTTAAAGATTGTAGCAACAATGTGAATTACCAAGAAAGCGTAGGAAATATATGAAATCCCGCTTTTCTTTCCAGCTGAATTCGTATCCAACCAATATATATGTGGAATATTCGCTTGAGATGTCTTTCTTTCAAATATCCACGATGCGTTCGCAAAAATATTTTTTAAGATGCCTAGAAACCCCACTAGTTCATTCTATTGTGCTTAAAAAAGCATACCGGAAAAAATCTTTGTGAAAACATAAGATAAGAGATTCTTTGATAAAAGGAAAAGAGATTTTTGATTTCGCTTACGAAATTGTAACTAGCAACAAAGGAAAGGGAATTTAAGACATGTTTTTGAAACTTCTGAAGAAAAATGATATACATTTTGATAGTAAAATTGTAGAAACATGAAAATTTTACAGAAAAATTGGAAATGTTTGTGAAATGAGGTAAGGTCTTACAGTTGTTTATTTTACCTCTATTCTGCAACAATTTACGAAAAGTATTTTTTAGGCTGCTATCTTAAATTCAGTTTTATTTAAATATATGTATTTAGGTAAGAAAGAAAACGAAGCATATATGCAAAAACAACGAAATATATCTTTCGGGATTTTTTTTATTTCAGTTTAATAGACTTTACGATTATTCCTAAATTCTCCTTCTTAGTAGTATTTTATCCTACTACGATAAAGGTGTAACACTTGTCAAATGCGAAGAGAATAATTAAAAAGAAAACTCTCTTCTTGTTTTTTTTAATAAA